>CM057228.1:56179782-56779782 GCA_029891385.1 Erythroxylum novogranatense
TTCATAAACATGTATCGTACATATTCCATATACACACATGTGCATAAATGAATGCTTATAATTGTGCAACATTATTAATGTGTGTGCAATGTGTGTATTGCATAAATGGTTTGTGCAGGTTAAAAATCCGCATTCAGACGTTTCCAGAATTTAGAAGCAAATGCTAATCTGGAGCATACTGTGATTAGACCGAGATGGTCTCACTTTATTGTTTGTCATTTGAATTTTGTATTAATTGACTACTGAATCATTATGTGAATGTGATTGATTGTGTTAGTTTCCAGACAGAAGGTCCGATGAATGTGATATATGAATGAAATATTGAAGTGCTCATTGAATGTGAATTGCATGAACTAAATGTACATAATTGGATTGTTAAATGTGTTCTGAAAGTGCATTTGCATAATCTCATTAAAATGCATTTCATGCTTTTCTAAGCTCTCATTGGTCACTCATATTTATTATTTTAACCTTCCCACAAGTAACGGGATGTTACACTACCGGTGTCGTAGTCTCTTTCATCCCACCAACTAATCTACAACAATTAACAAAGAATGATTTTTCACCATGCATAAACATCATTCCTCCCAAGCTAGGATACAACACCGTCTTTAATGCTTTAAGGGAGTCGATTCCCAATATTAACTCAAAATCCTCAACTGGTACGACCATGCAATTCATCCTGGCACTCCAACTCCCTATGTTTACTGGGACGTTGTAAGCAGCTCCCATCACCACTTGTGCCTTACCTGCTAGGGTCTTTACCTTTGTCGAGGTCTTGGACATTTTAAGCCCCAACTTGCACACCATCCTTTCCGCTACCAAGGAATATGATGCACTCGTATCCACCATCGCAGTCACCTCTATCCCATTAACCTGTATCTTCACATACATCAGTTCATCATAAGGATTAGATTATTTACTAACAGCATTCAACAACGTAATTGGATTTAGCGGCGCCTCCTCTGAAGATTCAATCTCTTCTTCGGCTATCAGGGCGTTTAGCTTCTCTTTCCTCGTACATTCTCTTACATATTATGATCCACCGCATAGATAACAAGCAATCTTGCCCTTTTTAGAGGATGTCTCCCAACTCTCGGAGCCACCATTTTGCTTGCCTTTCCACTTGAAGTCTCCCTTATTGGAATCCTTCTTTTTTTCCCCTCGATATTCTCCTATTGAGCATGGCCTTTGCCCTTTGTAGAATTAGAGGAGTTTACCTTAGTTTCTATCATCGCTCGAAAGTCCACCAAGGCATCAACGGCCACGATTGCACTAACCACGTCCTTCACATTTTGCCTCCGTAACTTCATTTGTGCCCATGGTTGTAACCTGGACAAAAAGTTAAAGAGCTTGTCCTAATCTGACATGTTTTCAATATCAAGCAGTAGAGAACTAAAAGATTTCACATAATCTCTTACCGATTCATCCTGCGTTAGCTTTTTCAAGGCATCCCTCGCAAACCAAGAAGTATTCATGGGAAGAAATTGATCCTTCAACTTCTTCTTCATGAGCTCCCATATATCTACAGGAGTTCTACCGCGTTGATCTCTGTAGAGGTCCTCATCCTCCATCAGAGCTTGGCATCCTCATCCAAGTACATGACCGTCATATTGACCTTATCAACATTTAATACTCTAGCAGCCACAAAGTACTGCTCCATATCCCACAAGAAGTTCTCCAACACCTTGGCATCCCGCACGCCTTCAAACACCCTAGGTTTACGTACCTTCATAGAAGAAAGTTGCGGTGTTGATCCTTCATCTCGCTTGACATCTAGCGTCGCAACGGCACGCCTTAGTATAGTAATCTCAAACTGGGCTTCCTCTTGTGCCTTCAACAAATGCCCTACTTGTTGTTGCAACTGTTGGATCTTCGCCTCTAACATCTCAAAACGAGTACTGTGAGAAGTGACTTCTTCCTCCCCCTGACGAATAGGTCTAAGGAGTGTATCCACCCTAGACACCTGTTCTATCAAGTTGTCTACTGCCATTTCAAACTTTGTCTCTGATACTAGTTGTTACAAAGGTCACCTTGGAGACTAAAACTTTCACCCGAAGTTGTTTACTCACACCCTTTGTACGACAGTCTTATTTAGATCTCTTAAAGTAAGAGTCAGCCTTTCCCCACCCTCAAAGTGTTTACCTCGCACACACTCGAAGAAATAACGCGGAAGCAACAAAGAATATAGGCAATAAGAAAACACACAGAGATACATCAAAAGACTAACTTTATATTACTTTCCCTCAAAAGAATACAAAGAATGCTCTCTCTGATTTTGCACCCTCTGAGAATGAATAAAAAGAGCAAAGCTCGAATGAGCTATATATAAGTATCCTAACTTTGAGTCACAGATTCCCACTAAATCTATACTACTTAAGATTATGTCTATCCCTATCAAATAAGATTACATGAACTAATTGGATGACACCCTTATCCCAATAGGATTCTAAATGATAAGATAGAATCTAACAAGATAACATAAGATAGAGTTTACATTTATCTAGAACACTAATATCGTTATCTGCGAAGAATCTCCACTATTTTCAGATGTTGAGTTTCACTGCAACTCTAACTTACATTCATCGCCACATCATCTAAGATCTCCTGTTGGAACCCATTTATGGAATCCAACTACTCATACAGATTCCCTCATACGTACGCATATTCCCTCAATACGTACACACGACTCCTTATGAACTTGTATCACCCGTTACCGAATATCCAATCTCAAATCCGAAAATCCTGATATAAAATTTTTTTTATTCATCTTAACTCCATTTTCATGATTCGGGTCTTAACCGGAGAACGAGACGAAGACAAAACAAAAGCAAATTGAACGGAACGGAGGAAAAGCATACGGAAACGAAGAAACATACTGAAAACAAATTACGAAGCACATGAAAATCAAAGACTAAAGAATTGAATCCGAAGCAAATTACAAAGCAAAACGAAGGCTCGAAATCGAAAGCAAAACAGACTGAAACGAATCGAATCGGATAACAAAGTGTGGAAACAAACGAAAACAGAAGCCAAAGCAACTCGAACCGAAAGGTATAAGGCGGAAGGAAACAAAACAAAAGCACATCGGTTCGAAAGGCATAAGGCGGAAGCAAAGCGAACATCTCGAAGCATAATTCAAATAGGGCAAAGCAACAAGACAAACATGAGGGTTAATTCCGACAAAATTCAATTAAGCTAACCATTAGACATTTTTGCAAGGAAAGGTAGGAAACTTGATGAGAAAGCACTGGTTCGAATTTCGGGTAAATCGGAGGCCAAACGAGAAAGTTATAAGAGAAAATATAAAATGACCAAAGGAATAGTAATTGACCATATGAATAGTAACCGGCCAATTTCCGGCCCTTATATCTTTTTACTCCGAATTCCGATTAGGACACACCATATCTCATTTTAAAGATCTTGACAAACTCTACATCTTTCGTGAAAGATGAAAAAGCCCGATATCGCTCTAAAGGGGCGAAAAACCCTTCCGAGGGTTCAGCCCGAAATGGCCAGTGAATAGTAATTCGAGAATTACTAAGCATAGTGGGCAGCAAACTTGAAACGTTCATAACTTCTTCATCCTAAGTCGAAAAATGACCCGTTTTATACCATTTTCAAGATCTTAACATGCTCTACAGTTTTTTAAAAGACGTCCAAAGCGAATTCCCTCATTAATAGGGTCTAAACCTTAAGCGAAGTTGCTGCCCAAATTTAGGAAAATTTGGACAGCATCTACCCTAAAAATGCTCTAGCCAAAACCTAAATCTAAACCATCCAAGCTCCAAACCTGCACAAAACCACTTCAATCTTCCAATTTCTCACAATAACCAACTCCAATCATCCCAATAGCAACTCAAATGGCAGCAACCACAATTTTAGAATTATATTCATTTCCAATATCACAATTATACATTCTTAGGAAACTTTTACACTACACTATACATTTGATACTTCAAAACCTCACTATTTACATGGACATAAATCAAGACAAAGCTTGAAGGGCATTTTAGCATAAGTACATCCAATTCTCAAAAGACAAAATGCAGTATACATCATCAATCTCAAAATGTTATCTAACGACTTCTAACATATGACTTCTCTCATAACGCATTGCATCGGAGTTGCCTCAATCCCGATGCCGGACTCGGTTTCTCGTTCAAAACCTGTGGAGGGAGGAAAGGGGGGTAAGCTCGACGGCTCCGTGGGTAAAAACTTAATAAATAAGAAATAAACAAAAACCGTGTGCAAGTTTCATTTATTCATTTCTTTCATACATACAATGCCACATTTATGAAACCATTTTCAAGTTTCAAAACTCATCACATAATTTACAAAGTCAGCGAATATAGCACAAAAACACATAATCACATAACACCTTAAATGGTTTGAGTGATCCTCATGAGAACGATTACACAATCCGCCTAGCGGTCATGTAGTCAGTGAATAGAAGGGAGTCCGATTTTGAGCTCCTATGCCACTAGCAGGCAGTTGGCGGGTTTATATAGACAAGTGCACTTGCTAACGGAGGGGATCACAACAAACCCACATAATCATGCATTTTCACATTATTCACACATACTTGTCAAACATGGCATTTTCTAAACTCGCATAATTCAATCATTTTCCAAAATCACCAATACTTATAATTTTTCATTTAACAAACCATTCAATCACTCATTCCAACATAAAACTTATACTCAAAGCACACCACATGCAAGTGTAAGATATCACAAAAAGCAATTAATCCAAGCTTTGTAAATCATTGGAAAGCAATAGTTAGCATTTATAATAAATTTTAACATGCTTATTAACTCACTTATTAAGAAATTACCCACCTTAATTTCCTTGCTAGCATCTTGGATTAGTCCAATTGCCTTTCCTTTACTTCCCATGCCTTATTGGACCTTGATCAAAGCATAAAAGCCTTAATTAACACTAAACATCAAAGCTGGAAATTTCTAAAGCATGAAAACATGACTAAAAACCTAACTCACTTTGCCTATGCCATTCCTAAACCATAACCATCAAAGCCTAACTCAATTTTATCAGTTATTTTCAAGAATCTAATGCCTTAAAGAAACCCATAAACTCTGATTTTCTTAAACCTCCATTACCTTTCTCATTTCTCTTTTCCTTTAATGCCCTCATCAAGCATAAAATCCCAATTGCCAAAAACATCAATGCTGGAATTTTATGGAATGGTACAAAACTTCACTTTTAACAATCCTAACCTTCCTTACATCTTTCCTAAGCTCACCCAACCATAACTTCACTCAAATTCATGCATTATTTTCAAAATCTCACTTAAAAACACCTACACTATGCTGATTTTTTTCAAGCTTCTATAACCTTTCTTCTTTCCACTTTACTCTTAGCAAAACCTCTTAAACTTTCCTTTCTAAGCAAGAGAGGCAAAAGTCTAACCAAAACCATGAATTAATAAAATGAACAATGCTGAAATTTATTGGAAAACGGGATTTAAACTTACCTAACTTCACTTATACCTTAATTAAGCTATCCCCATCACAACTCATCTAAATAACTAACTAAAATGGGAAAATCTTCTTACCCATGAGAAGTCCACGAAATCAGATTTTTCAACCCACAAGAATCAGATTTTTCCTTCAATGAATTCCTTTCCTTATTCTTTTTCCAATCACTCTTCAAATCATCATATTAAAGCATGAAAAACAAAACTCTCACAACAAAACCATGAATTAAAACATGGGACATATGCTGAAATTTTTAAACAACATGAATTTAATTCACCATCACCTTACCCACACCTTCACTAAGCCATTGACATCAAAACTCATCCTTAAAAACAACAAAATTTGAATTTCTCTAAGGTAAAATGATGACCCACGAAATCTAATTTTTTTTCTTAACTTCCATATGTTCTTTCTTTTCTTGTTCTATCATACAATAACATTTCAATCCTCCATTTATAAGCAAGAGAAGAGAAACCTATCAACAAACCCAACAAAATTCAAAATTCCTAACCTTGTAGAGAGACCCACGAACTCTTCCTCTCTCTCTCTCCTCTTTGCATTTTTGTGAGCTTCTTCTCACACCTACCTCTTCTTCTCTTCTTCTTCTTCTTCTTCTTCCTCTTCTTCTTCTTCTTCTTCCTTCCTCTTAGCCGAAATCACCCTCTCTTCTTCTCCTTTAAAATTTTCGTAACCCTCTCTCTCTAAAGCTTAACAAAAGTTTGTCTTAAACTAAAGAAAATCTAAGCTAAAAATGATGAAGTTACTAACCTCCATGTGAATCACCTTCTCTTTTCTTCTTTGTACATGGCCGAAAGTTCTTCATGCTTTCCTCTCCTTGGTGTTGTCGTGAATGTTCCAGAAGAAAGACTAAGTCCATTTATTCCTTAAACTTAAAACCTAACATGAAACTACGTAGTATCACTAAGCTTCCTTGACAAGCCTAAGCCATTTATCTCTTTATTCATTCTATTCTTTTTATTTTCCTTGCCAATTTTCGTGACAACTCCTCATTTGCTTTCTTTTTGTTGCAATTTAAATGGGCTATTACAAGACTACAAACCCAAATGCTTCTTTTCTTTCCCTCCTTTCAACTTAAATGCTACCAAATTCCATCTTTCCCTCCAAATTGAATTTTAAATGGACCTTAGCCCATTTACTTCCTTCTCCTTCATTTAACTACAATTTAAAAGGGCTAAAGGCTAAAAGCCCTCTTTACTTAGCTTAAGCTTTAAAAACATATATCATCTTCCTAATGGGCTCTTTCAAATTACAATCTACTCATTTAACTAAATTCTTCAATTTAATTTCTAAAATCCATACAAGCTCTAATTAAATAATCCCCCATTTAATCTCAATCACCTAAATTCATAAGACCCTCAAGCCATATAATTCTTTTCAATACTAACAATATATCACAAATAATAATTTCTCCAAATCACATGTCACTAAATCCCTTCATTTAGTATTTCTTAACTTAAGCAATAAAATCCTCAATTATTCCAACCACAATTAAAATTATCAAACTAAAACCTCATAATTTAAACATGCCTCAAAATAATTTCAACATGCTTAATGCGAATCGGGCCCAACATTTCTCCCTCTTAAAAGAATTTCGTCCTCGAAATTCCTACTACGAATAATCATCAACAATATTTGCTTTAACTCTTCTCATTCAATTCTTCATCTTATTCATACGGAACAATCTAGCTTGTATGCATTTCTAACTTTCTCCATACTACATATCATTTCATTCATATTATGAGAAGTCATTTATGTCTATTTAACTTTCCCATTGTCTAATCATCATAACATTCTGATTATTATCACCTCAATTAAACCATCATGTTCAATTCTTAATTCAACCTTTCAATTCTCCTTTTCATTCTCGTCATCTAACTCAAACAATCACTAAAGTCATTCTTAATAACCATATTGCCCAAGCATGATCATAATAATGGGCTCTGACATTCTCACAAATTCAATTTTTTATCCTTATACACTCTCACCAGTCTTATATGCCCAGTTAAGACCATAGTACTGGGCTCTGATACCATAAATGTTGGAACCCATTTATGGAATCCAACTACTCATACAGATTCCCTCATACGTACGCATATTCCCTCAATACGTACACACGACTCCTTATGAACTCGTATCACCCGTTACCGAATATCCAATCTCAAATTCGAAAATCCTGATATAATTTTTTTTTAATTCATCTTAACTCCATTTTCATGATTCGGGTCTTAACCGGAGAACGAGACGAAGACAAAACAAAAGTAAATTGAACGGAACGGAGGAAAAGCATACGGAAACGAAAAAACATACTGAAAACAAATTACGAAGCACATGAAAATCAAAGACTAAAGAATTGAATCCGAAGCAAATTACAAAGCAAAACGAAGGCTCGAAATCGAAAGCAAAACAGACTAAAACGAATCGAATCGGATAACAAAGTGTGGAAACAAATGAAAACAGAAGCCAAAGCAACTCGAACCGAAAGGTATAAGGCGGAAGGAAACAAAACAAAAGCACATCGGTTCGAAAGGCATAAGGCGGAAGCAAAGCGAACATCTCGAAGCATAATTCAAATAGGGCAAAGCAACAAGACAAACATGAGGGTTAATTCCGACAAAATTCAATTAAGCTAACCATTAGACATTTTTGCAAGGAAAGGTAGGAAACTTGATGAGAAAGCACTGGTTCGAATTTCGGGTAAATCGGAGGCCAAACGAGAAAGTTATAAGAGAAAATATAAAATGACCAAAGGAATAGTAATTGACCATATGAATAGTAACCGGCCAATTTCCAGCCCTTATATCTTTTTACTCCGAATTCCGATTAGGACACACCATATCTCATTTTAAAGATCTTGACAAATTCTACATCTTTCGTGAAAGATGAAAAAGCCCGATATCGCTCTAAAGGGCTTAAAACCTTCCGAGGGTTCAGCCCGAATGGCGATGAATAGTAATTCGAGAATTACTAAGCATAGTGGGCAGCAAACTTGAAACGTTCATAACTTCTTCATCCTAAGTCGAAAAATGACCCGTTTTATACCATTTTCAAGATCTTAACATGCTCTACAGTTTTTTAGAAGACGTCCAAAGCGAATTCCCTCATTAATAGGGTCTAAACCTTAAGCGAAGTTGCTGCCCAAATTTAGGAAAATTTGGACAGCATCTCCCCTAAACATGCTCTAGCCAAAACCTAAATCTAAACCATCCAAGCTCCAAACCTGCACAAAACCACTTCAATCTTCCAATTTCTCACAATAACCAACTCCAATCATCCCAATAGCAACTCAAATGGCAGCAACCACAATTTTAGAATTATATTCATTTCCAATATCACAATTATACATTCTTAGGAAACTTTTACACTACACTATACATTTGAAACTTCAAAACCTCACTACTTACATGGACATAAATCAATACAAAGCTTGAAGGGCATTTTAGCCTAAGTACATCCAATTCTCAAAAGACAAAATGCAGTATACATCATCAATCTCAAAATGTTATCTAATGACTTCTAACATATGACTTCTCTCATAACACATTGCATCGGAGTTGCCTCAATCCCGATCTGGGACTCATTCTCGCTCAAAACCCGTGGAGGGAGGAAAGGGGGTGAGCTCGACGGCTCTGTGGTAAAAACTTAATAAATAAGAAATAAACAAAAACCGTGTTCAAGTTTCATTTATTCATTTCTTTCATACATACAATGTCACATTTATGAAACCATTTCAAGTTTCAAAACTCATCACATAATTTACAAATTCAGCGAATATAGCACAAAAACACATAATCACATAACACCTTAAATGGTTTGAGTGATCCTAACAGAACGTACTACACAATCCGCCTAGCGGTCATGTAGCCGTGGAATGAAGGGAGTCCGATTCAGAGCTCCTATGCCACTACGCAGTCAAGGGTTTATATAGACAAGTGCACTTGCTAACGGAGGGGATCACAACAAACCCACATAATCATGCATTTTCACATTATTCACACATACTTGTCAAACATGACATTTTCTAAACTCGCATAATTCAATCATTTTCCAAAATCACCAATACTTATAATTTTTCATTTAACAAACCATTCAATCACTCATTCCAACATAAAACTTATACTCAAAGCACACCACATGCAAGTGTAAGATATCACAAAAAGCAATTAATCCAAGCTTTGTAAATCATTGGAAAGCAATAGTTAGCATTTATAATAAACTTTAACATGCTTATTAACTCACTTATTAAGAAATTACCCACCTTAATTTCCTTGCTAGCATCTTGGATTAGTCCAATTGCCTTTCCTTTACTTCCCATGCCTTATTGGACCTTGATCAAAGCATAAAAGCCTTAATTAACACTAAACATCAAAGCTGGAAATTTCTAAAGCATGAAAAACATGACTAAAAACCTAACTCACTTTGCCTATGCCATTCCTAAACCATAACCATCAAAGCCTAACTCAATTTTATCAGTTATTTTCAAGAATCTAATGCCTTAAAGAAACCCATAAACTCTGATTTTCTTAAACCTCCATTACCTTTCTCATTTCTCTTTTCCTTTAATGCCCTCATCAAGCATAAAATCCCAATTGCCAAAAACATCAATGCTGGAATTTTGCGGAATGGTACAAAACTTCACTTTTAACAATCCTAACCTTCCTTACATCTTTCCTAAGCTCACCCAACCATAACTTCACTCAAATTCATGCATTATTTTCGAAAATCTCAGCTTAAAAACACCTACACTATGCTGATTTTTTTTCAAGCTTCTATAACCTTTCTTCTTTCCACTTTACTCTTAGCAAAACCTCTTAAACTTTCCTTTCTAAGCAAGAGAGGCAAAAGTCTAACCAAAACCATGAATTAATAAAAATGAACAATGCTGAAATTTATTGGAAAACTGGGATTTAAACTTACCTAACTTCACTTATACCTTAATTAAGCTATCCCCATCACAACTCATCTAAATAACTAACTAAAATGGGAAAATCTTCTTACCCATGAGAAGTCCACGAAATCAGATTTTTCAACCCACAAGAATCAGATTTTTCCTTCAATGAATTCCTTTCCTTATTCTTTTTCCAATCACTCTTCAAATCATCATATTAAAGCATGAAAAACAAAACTCTCACAACAAAACCATGAATTAAAACATGGGACATATGCTGAAATTTTTAAACAACATGAATTTAATTCACCATCACCTTACCCACACCTTCACTAAGCCATTGACATCAAAACTCATCCTTAAAAACAACAAAATTTGAATTTCTCTAATGTAAAATGATGACCCACGAAATCTAAATTTTTTTTTTCTTAACTTCCATATGTTCTTTCTTTTCTTGTTCTATCATACAATAACATTTCAATCCTCCATTTATAAGCAAGAGAAGAGAAACCTATCAACAAACCCAACAAAATTCAAAATTCCTAACCTTGTAGAGAGACCCACGAACTCTTCCTCTCTCTCTCTCTCCTCTTTGCATTTTTGTGAGCTTCTTCTCACACCTACCTCTTCTTCTCTTCTTCTTCTTCTTCTTCTTCCTCTTCTTCTTCTTCTTCTTCCTTCCTCTTAGCCGAAATCACCCTCTCTTCTTCTCCTTTAAAATTTTCGTAACCCTCTCTCTCTAAAGCTTAACAAAAGTTTGTCTTAAACTAAAGAAAATCTAAGCTAAAATGATGAAGTTACTAACCTCCATGTGAATCACCTTCTCTTTCTTCTTTGTACATGGCCGAAAGTTCTTCATGCTTTCCTCTCCTTGGTGTTGTCGTGAATGTTCCGTAAGAAAGACTAAGTCCATTTATTCCTTAAACTTAAAACCTAACATGAAACTACGTAGTATCACTAAGCTTCCTCGACATGCCTAAGCCATTTATCTCTTTATTCATTCTATTCTTTTTATTTTCCTTGCCAATTTTCGTGACAACTCCTCATTTGCTTTCTTTTTGTTGCAATTTAAATGGGCTATTACAAGACTACAAACCCAAATGCTTCTTTTCTTTCCCTCCTTTCAACTTAAATGCTACCAAATTCCATCTTTCCCTCCAAATTGAATTTTAAATGGACCTTAGCCCATTTACTTCCTTCTCCTTCATTTAACTACGATTTAAAAGGGCTAAAGGCTAAAAGTCCTCTTTACTTAGCTTAAGCTTTAAAAACATATATCATCTTCCTAATGGGCTCTTTCAAATTACAATCTACTCATTTAACTAAATTCTTCAATTTAATTTCTAAAATCCATACAAGCTCTAATTAAATAATCCCCCATTTAATCTCAATCACCTAAATTCATAAGACCCTCAAGCCATATAATTCTTTTCAATACTAACAATATATCACAAATAATAATTTCTCACCAAATCACATGTCACTAAATCCCTTCATTTAGTATTTCTTAACTTAAGCAATAAAATCCTCAATTATTCCAACCACAATTAAAAATTATCAAACTAAAACCTCATAATTTAAACATGCCTCAAAATAATTTCAACATGCTTAATGCGAATCGGGGCCCAACATCTCCTCGCGATCTCTATCTGCTGATGATGCAATGTGATCTCGCCGAAGCTCGCTAACATACTGGTCTGATCCAGTGCTTCCCACAACAAGTCCACTAGTCGTGGTCCATCTATTCGATTATAGCCAAGTCTTTAGTCTGTCCAGTCCTTAACTTGGGTCGGGTCAATCTTTACAGGGTCCGATACTCTACTAAAATTCGCATCAAGTCTGATCTCACTCGCCCATATTTGCCTTAATGTTTTCACTATGGCCTATCCGCACATAGGTCCATCAATGCACATCAACGGACAAGTCCATCTTCCATGTCAGGCTCACTCATGATGCAGTCTCGTCGCTCTATGAGTAATTCATAAGTCACAATCGAAGTTAGTATAAAAACCTCACCCATTTACATACCTCTGACCTATCTCGTCGAAATTAGGTGTTTATGTGATTCATCGCGCTCGCATGCCTTCGTGCATCCTCACGGGTCTCATAAACCTTTGCGCCTTCTCGTGCACCCTCGGGTCTCACTTGACTTAGTTTTGCAACTCCGCACGGCCTTGTATTCGAATCTCACGTCTCGTCGAAGATTTTTGCCGATGCATGCCTACGCGTATCAAATCTCGCCTACTCTCAAGATCTTTGTCAATACTTCTCGCATCTCTCACCTACTTCGCAAGTTCCTCAGGTTTTGCTTGCCAACTCGCAAGACTTTGTCTTGTTTTCTCGTCAACACGCCTTCCTCACGCCGACTTGCTTGCCAAGCATTGGCCAAGACTCACCAATACTTACACAATCCCGCAGTCTGAACTTAGTGGTCTAACATCTGCCATCAAGGTTGAAACCTCTGTCTCAAAGAAACAATTGTCTGGTCAAAAGAAGAAAACAAACCAGACACAATAGGAATTGTTTCAAAAAATGGTAATAGAGACCAAGCTCTTGAGATGATGCTTGAATTTTGGTACACGTCATACAGAGGGAAATATGAGAGTGTAGGATACTTTTGGTGTAAAGTTATGGCAAGAGAATGAATATAGCATCCCCTTTGTTTTGTCAATCACACTCTCGCCTTTTTCCATTTCACTTATTACCGAATAATGCCTCTACAATATAATTAAAAGCTATAGATATTTGTTCGAAGATGGTAGCTCATTACTTAGCACGTTCATGCCAGTATATTTCCCCGGAAGACGAGAGTCCGCGAGGCTGTAGCCATTATTACTGACCGGGCAATATAATAACAAAATTGCACGAAGTATTTCTTTTATCAATCAAAACTGAACACATACACAGTCCAAGAATTGTATGAAGTCTGTTGGCAGCCGGCCCACCGAGGCCGCCGGAATTTTGCTTCTGATCCGCCAGCAGCATCTATTTATTATTATGAATGTCTTGGGGGGGACCACCGACTGGACATAAACATACATACAGTTGACTATAGACTGTCATACCCAGATTATCAACTCTGTCAAAAACACTCCTTTGATCAACTAATGAAGAACCTTGTGATAAGGAAGTGGTATCAATTAATTACGCCGATGGGTAGACAACTTCTTTCTTTATTGCGATTGAAGATAGAATGTTTGTTCTTAAAATCTTTTCTCATATACTTAATTAAAAGTAATTAAGATACAGCTATATATAAAAGAACCAATTAAGACAAAAAAAAAAAAGGAGAAAAGAGGGTCTGATGAGCTAGTGAGAAGTGGCAAAGACTATTCGTTGACAATTTGCTCTTGGGTTGGCCACGAATCGTGAAGAGAAAGCACAAAATTGGTAGTAATCTTCATCGTCCAACAAACTCCCACGCTCGCTTGTATCAAAGTTGAGAGAATAACTCAATGGATCGTAGCGGCATTGAAACGAAGATTGCCTATTAGTAGTGGCAGCTCTCAGCATTCTTCCTTGTTTCTTTAGCTTCTTCACAATCTTCATCAACCACCCACAACAGCATCTTTGTTGTGTGTTATTTTCCCCGGCTGACGTATTGGTATTAGCGGTGGCGACAGCGGCAGGATCAACAACACTGGCCTTACTGGTGGCAGCAGCGACGAAGGCACCTTTCGGCCACCGGAGAAGCCACACATGTGTCATCTTTAGCGCTGTAAACTCTCTCTCTCGAAGAGTATTTGATAAGAGCTAGCTCGTGAAGAGCAAAGAAATGAGATGAAAGATCTGCCGTGTAGTGTCATGACTTATGTATAGGATGGGGAAATGGGGGGAGTGGTGCACGCGGCAAGAGGGGAGAGTGGGAGTGGTGTGCTTCTTGGGGTTGCAACTAAATTATTATTAAATAATAAAATAATATATATTTAATTAAATTATATCAAAAATTATTTAATGATTTTAAAATTAGAAATTTTAATTAAAAAATACACAAAGAACAAAGAAAATTAAAAAAAAATCTTGGTAAAAGTAAAACTAAACAAATAGTAGCTGTGCTGTGGTGATTATATTTTTGATGCTACAGAACAGATTGTATCCACGTAAGACTTGAGTGTCAAAGTTATCACTAGATGGTACAGGCAGTAAGTAATAAGGGACATCTATGAATTATGAGAGAAAAGATTCTTTGTCTAATATTACTTTGTCTTATTTTATCTCATAGAATCTTAATAATTTATTTTGCGGGATTCATGTGAGACCCACATAAATAAATAGCTGAGATTTATTGGACACAATAGGACACCATAATATTAGACAAAAAATCTGGACTCGGATTATGGTGGCTCACCGTTAACACATTTCCTCGTAGAAACTGATCCTCTTTCATTTCTCCTTTCCATTTTAATCTGTGCCTTTCTTCTGTATTCCACTGTGTATTATTATACTCACCTTTGAGTTTCTGGAACATCAAAAAACAATAACCATGACGCTCTCCTCTAGTCTAAAAAGAAACAATGTTGTAGCATTTTACTCCATTATTAGACAACTACGGGACCAAAATGATTAAAGCCGTTGGCATCGTGAAGTTGTCAGATGGGGGTGGAAATCAGTTGGAAGTAGAGGTAAGAAGACACTAGCATACAATGTAATGGCCAAACGAGAACAAAAGTCAAATAGGCTGCACTGCAGGGTCCTATGAAGAAACAGATGCAGGACATATGGAGGTAAAATAAAATGAAAGCACATGGCTTGGATCAGTTCTGGGTATGAACAGATTCACTCGTAGACAAGAAATTAACCTATTATACAAGACCTCACATTTACTTTCGTCGACTGTAAATTATTATATAAAACCCTATTATGCAGATTCACTCGCAGTTAATATTGGAGTTTTAATTAAGCAAGGACTCTGATGTTTTGATGGTTACTGCTAGTTAAATTATTGTATGTAATCAGTAAATTCGGTTGACAAAAATAGTTGGACTGTTGAAGAACACTTGGTAATTAAGGTAACTTTTTGCATGTCAGAACTAAAATAATTTAAGAAAGCAGAAGAGAGGAAAAGTTGGCTGCTGATCTCAGAAACTGATTGATATACAACTCTTTGACCTGATTTAACATTTAAAGGAGATGAAATCAACGTATGTTTGAAAAACCAAGTGCTGGGCGAGAAAAGTCTTGAGAATTATTATTATACATTCTGACAATCGTTGAACATTTTTTCTTAATCAGAGAACGGCTTGTCTATTTGCACTTTTTATCGTTGCACATTTTCCTAAGGAGGTACTAGTTGTCCACACATCTTTTTAGTTAAATAGATCGACCACTGATCGCTTGCAAGGGGGGGTTGTTTGTTGTTTGCTCCTTTTTATGGGTAAGTGAGAACTGACTGAAGTGACGTAAGTTGACAAAAACATTACCTAAGTGCCAAACATACTTTTTTCTTTATCCTGCAACCATATAAGAAACCAGTTCTTCAAAACATTACCTACTCTGCTTGCGCAATTCAGACCGATTGCGTTATGCTCCGTGCTTTACAAAGGATTGTCTAATATCATTGTTAATGTCTGAAGCCTTTTCTTGATGCTCTGGTCGTCCCTACTGAATGCAGTTTTGTTCTAGGACGCATGATAGTTGACAACATCATTATTGTCTAGGAGGTTATCCATACCATGAGATGGAAAACTAGAAAATAGGGCTTTATGGCCCTAAAAATTGATCTTGACAAGGCCTATGACCGTCTTTCTTGCGACTTCATTCTTGATACTCTCATGGACGCCGGCCTTCCTACCTCTTTTGTCTCCCTTATCATGAAGTGCATTACTACCACTACTATGCAAGTAAGCTGGAGCGGTGAACTCAGTAAGAAATTTACTCCCTCCAAAGGGCTTCATCAAGGCGATCCTCTATCACCGTATATTTTCGTCTTGTGTATGAAACGACTCGATCACCTGCTCCACCACTCGGTGTTTCAAGGAAAATGGAAACCTATTCACTTAAGTCGGGGGGGTCCTCAATTGAATCATCTGCTTTTTGCAGACGACATAATCCTTTTCTCCGAGGCGACTCTTGACCAAGCCCAGGTCATCTGTGATGTCCTGGCCCAGTTTTACCATACGTCTGGCCAAAAAATCAGTCACGTTAAAACTCGTTGCTACTACTTCAAGAATGTCCCTCATTCCACAGCCCGTCAGTTGAGTAGAGCGTTGGGTTTTCAGCAGACTTCTGATCTAGGCCGCTATCTGGGGGTGCCTATGCTTCATACACGAGTTACCAAGAGTACGTACCAGTTCATTCTGGATAAGGTTCACAAACGACTATCAGGGTGGACTGCCAATCTTCTATCACTTACTGGCCATACCACTCTAACTCAGGCTGTCATATCCGCCCTCCCCCTTTACACCATGCAGACTATGCGCCTTCTCTGCAGCTTTTGTGACGATTTGGAACAACTTATGCGCAACTTTTTGTGGGCTGCCTCTCCAGGCGCCAGAAAAGTTCATCTTGTTGCCTGGGACATCGTCTGCCAGCCTAAAGCTCTGGGGGGCCTGGGTATTCGCAAAATTCGAGAAACTAACGATGCGATGCTTACGAAACTTGGATGGACCCTACTCTCGCAGCCTAACAAGTTGTGGGTCCAAATCCTTTCTGTCAAGTATGCCTTTGATGTCCACACCCTGCCCGCCCCCCTTCTGGTCACCGGCAGTTCCATGGTCTGAAAGAGCATCACAGCTATTTGGCCCCACGTCCTCCAAGGCATCAAATGGGTTGTTGGTGACGGATTGATGGTTCGTTTCTGGCTAGACCCATGGGTTGCAGATTTGGGCCCACTATTTACTCACACGTTCGCTCCTATCTCCAACTCTGACTTTGATTTGCGGGTGCAGCACTACACAAACGCGTCAGGTAATTGGTGCTGGGATAAATTTCAATCTTTACTTCCTCATTTTGTTTGCATGTCCATTGCAGGTGTTTTGCCGCCCAAGCCCCACTTCGGCCCAGATAAGATGACTTGGGGAAGATCGGAATCCGGACACTTCATTACAACTTCAGCTTACACCATGATTATGGAGCAGGCTCTCCCAGAGGCTCCTTCCTCCTGGAAGACTCTTTGGCAATGGGTCGGCCCTCAATGCATCAGATCCTTCCTCTGGCTTCTGGCTCATGACCGTTTGTTAACGAATCATCAGCGGCTTCGTCAACATCTGACTTCCTCTGCTGAGTGCTCCCAGTGTCAGGAGGAAGAGTCCTCCCTCCATGTTACGCGCGACTGCCCCAGGGCAAAACAACTATGGTTCTCTTTCCCTATCCGAGTTATATTGCCTGATTTTTTTGAAGCTTCTCTTGCAGATTGGCTCCAGGTCAACTTTCACCTGCATCGACGGATCGGTGGCCATGTTTTGTCCCTTGTACTCGGAACAACCCGTTGGTTTCTATGGGGCTGGAGGAACCGATCCCTCTTCGAGGCCCACTTATCCTGGCCGGTCTCTCCTGCTATCCCTGTTCTGGAGTATGTCCGCCAAATCCACCAAGCCTCAGACTGGAACAGTACGATCTCTCAGGGTTCCCGCTCTCGCCAGGCACACGCCATTGGCTGGCATCGACCTACTTCTGGTTGGGTGCAACTGAACACCGATGGGGCGCGCAAAAGTTCTTCCGGGCTTGCTACCGCAAGGAGCCTCCTCCATGACAGTAATGGTGATTGGTTAGGAGGTTTTGTCCAGAATATTGGTCGGTGTTCCTCGGTCAACGCAGAACTCTGGGGGGTTTATTCAAGGCTCCACCTCACCTGGGACTCCGGATTTCGGAAGGTGGATTTAGAACTAGATTCACAAGTGGTCTCTAGTCTCCTCTCTGATTCTACTAATTGCGTCACGTCTCTCAAACCGCTCGTTTTGGGTATCAATGAGCTACTCAATCATAACTGGGTAGTTTTATCCCGTCACATTTATAGAAAGGGTAACAAGTGTGTCGATTGGCTTGCGAACTTTGCTGTAAATTTTCGACTAGGGGTTACTATTTTTGAATCTGCACCTACCGGGTGTCAATCGCTCCTCATAGAGGACATCGTTGGGATTAGTTTTCCCGTATTAATCTAGCTTGCTGTTTGTACTTTTCCGTTTACATTAGAAAAAAAAAAGAATCCTAGCCGTCTAAGTATAAAACCGGGAAATCTGACCGAAACCGAAGGAGGCACATGCCTTCTAGTGTTATGGCAGGTGACGAATCTCGTGGTCCACGAAAGTACAAGGCAATAAAGTATGATTCAGTTTCTCGTTTGTAACAGGAGTTTGAATGACAAATATTGGTTGGGCTAAGTTATATAATATTTTAATTTGAACTTTGGATTTCGTAGTGTTAAAAATCAATTAAGTGTGTGATACATTGTTGTCCACCGTCCAAAGACAAATTTGTAATTCCCCATGGAATTGTTTTGTTTTTGTTTTGTTTTTATTTTAACAAATTCACTATGTTACGAGTATGATCACCAGTGACTGTTAAAGACGGCTTTATTTTTTAGAAAATATATATCTAATGCCTTTTCCTTGTATAATTGCTTTCAGTTTCATATGTAGTATATCTAATGAATAGGTGTTAAGTACATTAAACATGGGATTGAACTGGGATAGTATACCAACATCTCTTATATATATCTGGTACATTGGATACCAAGGTCTCCTTCTACGTATGTGCGCTTATCTATATCTCAAATAATGATGCAGTTATATATATGTAAAACACCAATGTGCATATGGGAGATAACTGAAGGCATGAGCTGGGTTTCTGTCTTAATTGTGAGCACCTAGGAAGGTGGCCCATGTGAATTTCAGTTTTCTCTCTTCTTTTTTTCCCTCTCTGGCTAAATAAAATTGTATTTTATTAATTGCTACTTGGAAATAGTCAACCGATTTTGACCAGGACGTCATGTGCTATCTATAAACCTAGTTTCCAAGCTATGGAGACCCTCAATCGAGGACATGCTTCATGTGGGTTCAAAATTATTATAATGCTATTAGTGTAACATTGAATAGATGTGAAACACTGTTTACTATGCGCCATAGGAGTTGTGGATACTTGGCATCTGCACACTTACACCTGCATTTAAAAAAAGTCCTGGTCAAACATATCTTAATCTCAGTGACTAAACCAACTTCCCCAGATAACACCTTCATTCCATACGCCTGGTTACTATATTCATAGTTTGATAAAGATACACAGGATTTGTGCATCCAACCTGTATAACGACCTTTTCCGGTTGAGAATAATTAATCTAAACTTTTGTTAATTTAGTTCATACTAAATATTTTAGGTGCTTTTGATGAAAAAAGTTTAAAACTAATTGAATCATACAGTTAATTATTAAAATAGTATATTTTCATTAACTTGGAATATATAATTTGATATTTTGTAACTATATCGACCAACTCCATTTAATTAAACTAAGGAACTGGCTAAAATTGAAGAAAGGAATCACCCCCTTGTTGTGGCATTAACATTTACACTTGAAAGATGAGATAAAGAAGAAGGAAAAATAATTTTGCTCATCATTACTTTTCAAAGACGAATTAGTTATAATATACAATATGAGAAGAAATCTCAGTAATTAATCCTACATTTATAACTATCCTACAGCTATAATTGGGAGCCTTAATTAGGAGTTTAAGAATATATTTACAGTTGCACAATCCCAACAATTATGGAGAAAATCTCAGCATTCTCTCTCAAGTTAGTGCATAAATGTCATGCATGCTAAACTTGCTAAGAAATTTCTAGAACATATGATTTGAAACTACTTTGGTAAGAATGTCAGCCAATTGATCCTCATACTGAATCTTAGGCAACTTAACTATTTTGCATCCAACTTCTCCATAATGAAAAGCCTGTCAACCTCAACATCTTTGTTCAATCATGTTGGACAAATTTTGAGCTATATCATAAGCATCTTTGTTGCCACAATATAGACTAATTGGTTGCTTCAGTGGATAGCCTAAATTTTGTAGAAGTAGTATGAGCCACAAAGCTTCATAGAGACTAAATGCTATACCTTTAAATTTAACTTTTGCAGTTGAGCTAGTGACTACATTTTGTTTTTTACTTCTCCCTATAACAAGGTTACCACCTACAAATGTGAAGTAACCAGAAGTTGATCATCTATCTTCTATTGATCTAGCCCAATCAGCATTTGTATAGACATCTATACTATTTTTTGATATTTAGTGCTCATGGTTTCTCCTCTTTCTGACTTAGGCCACTACAAGAAAAATGTAAATTAGCGACGGAAACTTAGTAACGGAAAAATTTTCATCGGTAATTAGCGATGGAAATATGATTTCCGTCGCTAATATTGAGTGATTTAGCGACGGTACTAATATTCGTCGCTAAATTTGGAGGGAATTTATCGCGGCAAAATTAACGACGGACATTAGCGACGGAACAATATAGCCGTCAGTTATTTATTACCGATGGAAAATATACCGTTAGAAATTAGCGACGGAAATCATATTTTCGTCATTAAAATTGAGTAATTTAGCGACAGTACTAATACTCGTCACTAAATTTGGAGGGAATTCGTGGTGGCAAAATTAGCAACGTAATTTAGCAACAGTATAGGTTTCGTCTCTAAAAATGGAAGGAATTTTTGGCGGAATAAAAATTTTGAATTTCCCCGTAGGTAAATGTAAAAAGGCGGGAATTATTGGCGGTATAAAATTTTTTGAATTTACCAACGGAAATTTCCGTCAGTAATTCCGTCGGTAAATTCTCTTGAAATATAAACTCACCCGACATCTCCCTCCAACTTCTATCTTCTTTTTCCTTTCTTCTTCTTCCTTCTTCCTTCGTCCTGCATCTTCTCTTCGGTTTTCTTGGAGCCCATTTCTCTATTTTGAACTCCTTTTCTGCTCGACGATGTTGTCTTCTCCGGCTATTGTCATCGTGTCCTTCGGTAGAGGTATTTTGCAACTACTGTCATGTGTTTTTTCATATATTAGATGAAAGTTAATTTGAGTATTTATTATTTTCGTTTATTTGTGTATTTTATTTTTGGAAAACAACTTTAAGGTATAAATGTTAGTGATAGAATGGACAAGACGTGATTTTAGTTGTGATGTTAAGATAAATTTCTGATGCATGTAAGGTGTTTGATTAAATATTTTTTATTTGAAAAAATGATTTCAGTTCTTTATTTTCAGTTCTGTTTTAGTTTGAATTTTAATATTTTAATTTTTTTACTTGAAATAATGAAGTTCTCTCCATGTTGGCTTCCAAAGAAACTAAACACTTTGCAGGTAAATTTTAAAAAATAGTTTTCAGCAAATTTTCCGACGGAAAAAAATTCCATTGGTAAATATATTGGATTTTACCGATGGAACAAATTCCGTAGCTAATTACCGACGGAATTACAAAATCCGTTGCTAATTTTCTGACAGAAAAATTTACTGACTGAACAAAATAACCGTCGGTAAATTTACCGACGAAAATTTTTACTATCGGTAATTTCGTCGATAAATTTACCAACGAAAAATGTCCGTCGTTAAATTTAGTAACGGCCATATCTCCGACGCCTTTTTCTATGAATAAATTTCGTCGCTAAATAAGCTTACCGACGGAATATGTACAAATTTCGTCGGTAAATTCCGTCGCTAAACTTTATTTTTCTTGTAGTGGGCGTATCTATAATGAAGGCTGGGAAGGGGAAGGGGGTGCTACTCGACTTTCAATAGGTAAGTTATGATCTCCATTACCTTGATAAGGCATGCTTTGTATTTGTATTCTTGAAAGAATGACTGTGTTCTTAATTTTTGAACAGTAGTTTAGGTTAAACTCCGGTTATGCTTTACTGAGTAATAAGGAGCGGGGTCTAGATTCTCCATGTAAGAGTTATTCCTCTGATACAGTGAGAGTTCAACTGATTTAAAATCAGTTGTTCTCTTATGGTAGCAATAATAAGCTCTATAGTAGAATGAAGGGTAGTAGCTTTCTGATCAAACCTTTTGTAGTTCCTTTCCTTCCAGATTTCTTGAGTGCAAGTAGCCACTGTGATAAGAATAACCGCTATATCAAAATTAGAAACTTGTAGATTGGGAAGCTCCAATAGTATGTCATAAAGTTTGTTTGAAATTGGATCAGCCACACATTTGTTCGAAATTGGATTAGTCACATTGAGTCTTGAGATTTTTTTTCTTAAATTTCTTTAGAGAATTTGCACTCAAAAAATAGATTATCCCTTGTTTCTTCCTTTAGATTACATAGAACACACATCTTTGAGGAGGGCAGGAACTGCAGCCTATCCATTGTGCTCAGTCTGTTCAACATTACTAGCTGGAGAAGAAAACTGATTTTAGGACTAAGAACTTTATTCCATACCATAAAGAACCATCCCACTCTATTAGTTATCCCATCTTTCAATTTTTTAGTTTTCTTTAGTGATATTTCTGAAGCTAAAATCCCTTTCCATAGATAAGTATCCCTTTCTTCAAGACTTGTGAATTGGGGAATGGACAGAATTCTAGTTCTTTCAATTGATAGTGACCATCCTCCATTTGTGATTATTTCTTTGAGCTTAGTATTCATAGGAAACCTTACCAATAGGGTTCTAGCCTACTGATTTTGAAATAATGCTCCTTGCTTAGTCCAATTATCAGACCATAGAGAGAATTTTTCTCCAGTCCCAATTTGACAGGAAATGTTTTGTTGTACTTCATCCTTCATGTTCAGAATTTGGTTAAAGAACCAAGTGTGACTGGCCTTGATTCTTAGAGCGCCAAAACTCCCATCCTTCAATATGTAAATGTGAATCTATTTGATCCACATTAACTGCTTATCACTAAGGATTCTCTAGAATCTCTTAGTTATACGTAATCTGTTTTTCATGATAATTGATTCAAAACCTAATCCCCCCTCTTCTTTTGGTTGACAGATACATTTCTAGCTGACGTTTGCTTTCCCTTTTCCCCATTCTTATTCCCCCATAGGAACTGCTTCATCATTCTTTCTATGGTTTTGGTGATTTGATAATAACTGCCATTTCCTACCCAAGCAGCATAGCTTGTTCATATTTATTTCCCTAATTTTAGTTTCCAAAAGACAAAAACCTGAGGTTTCTCCTTCAGGACAAAATCCACTAAAGTGTTAAGCTTAAAAGGATTATTTATTCTATGTACATTCCATACTATCACAGTCATAGGAGATTGCTCTTACCTTTGGAGCCTTTCCTATTTCTCCTATTTCTTTTCTTAAAAGTCACCTGTTCAAAATGCTCCTTTTGAACTCCTCCATTTAGTGGTCCAGCCTTTTGAATACCTTGTTCGTTTTGTTGGGAATTAGGGGCCTCTTCTTCTTGGTTTGTTTCACAATTTCTCACTCCTTTCGCCTCCTTGTCCATTTATGTATTATTTTGGTCAATCAAAACAACCAGATCTGATTCTCCATTCTTATGTGAATCTAGACCATTTTTCCTTGACTATTTTCCCTAATTTTAGGAGAAACTTCTTCCAATTGACTTAGTTTAGAAATTTTGACAACCTGTTCATCCTTCTCCTCCTCTTTCTTTCCTTCTAAATCACTCTTTTCTATATCCATCACCTCCCAATAGTCTCCTCTACTAAGTATTTTTCCAGTAGGTTTCTATTCTTTCCCTTGAGCTTTGAGAGATGGTTTCCATTAATATGTAACCATAACTCTATCCTCGCTAAGAGAATTCTCATTTGTCGATCTTAATGTAGGAATGCAGTCCTTCATTTCTTTGGAAATATCCATACTCACACATAATCTGGCAAAACCAACCTGACCCTTTTCCTCAATGTTGTGTTCTCATCCATGCAAATAGGTTTCCCCAAATAACTAGCTAGCATACTCAAGCCTTTAGTAGTCCAATATTCTAGAGGGATGTTGTGAATGTTTACCTATAATAGAATGTTTTTCATTCTAATTTTTTCCAATTCCATTCCTAGTTGCCAAATTTGAAGAAATAGGGGGAGTTATGAAATATTTCACGGACATTCTTCAATCATTTTTTGTGCTTTTGATTTAGAGGAGAAAGTGAAGATAATGTTATCCTCCTCAATGAGCATTACCTACATTAAACCTCATCCTTTCTAATTTCTTTGAGCCTAAGCTTGTATAACTAGAAATGCAGGTCTTTTGTCCACAAAAAATCCAAGTAGGGTAGACTCCTATGTTTTAGCTCCTTATTGTAGAAGTTCTAGGCTAGGAGTCACTATTAGTTTCCCTTTAACCTCCATTGAAGGACTAAAACCTAAAAGAGAATAACAATTTTCTCCTGTAACTTGTTTCCATGTCTTCTTAGCCTTTATAGTAGAAGCTCCTTCTGTTGGATCTGTTTTCTTTGGGGGGAAATTTTGAAATTAAAGGTAGGGTGTTTTTTGAGAGGGGTGGCGAGAAAAAATGGGCTGAAGAGGCATTAGAAGGGGAGTAGAAGTTCACATGAAGGTTTGTAGTGTTGAGAGTTGGTAGAGCAAAGGAGGGAGTAGATGAGGAAAAAGGTGAATTCGTCAAGGGTAAAGGGGAAAATTCAGAAGGATTGGGGGGTGTGTTGTTAGTCATTGTGACAAAAAGAAGAAGGGAAAGCTAGTTTTGGTAAGGTAGCAAAGTTTCAGTAATTTATGCAGAGGTTGTAGGTTTTTTTTAACGGTAAGGAAATTTAGGCGGGAAAAGTTTTTTGGTGGCATAGACAGCTATAGCCCTAGACAAGAAAATGTTGCATTCGGAGGAGGAAGAAGAATGGAGAGGAGTACGAAGGATTTGTTGGAAATGGTGAGGAGAAGGCAATCTACTACAGAAATTGGAAGATGAGGTGGTGGGGAAGAAAGGAAGCTAGATTGATCTGAATAGCAGGAGGAGTTGGTTAGTGAGAAGGTTGAGTCTCTCTCTCTAATGCATCTTTCAATGCGTTACTCAACTTCCTATCAAGGTAAAGTTCATAATGAATTAGATGAAAATTTTGAGAAGACTTTGAAGTGAATCACATGTTATTACAATGCTTATAATACGATATATGAATACACGAGAAGGGGGGGTTGAATTGTGTATTCCCCTTTTTGAAAAATCTTTCACAAACGTTTTGTTAAAAACAAGTTCTTTTCACAGAAACTTCGGCAAGTTTGAATTAATCAAAACTTTGAAAACTTGTTTTGAAATCTAAGTAATAACAAAATTTTGAACTTAAAGAAAGATAAAGTAGAGAGAAGTCAACACAGTAATTTTATACTGGTTCATCCCAAACCGTGGGCTACGTCCAGTCCTCAAAAGTCTATCTGAGATTTCACTTTCTCTTCAACGTTTACAAGTATTCTTTCTGAGCCTCTTCAGGTCTCTACACTCAAGATTCTTTTACTCTTAGCCTCTCGCAGCTATCTCAGACTACTTTCTTACAAAAGTGTTTGAACTTTGTTACAGTAACACTAGCTCTTAGCTAATTCGCACAATAATCTCACAAACAAGCTTTTTTGTTCGCATATACGTACGTCAACTAACTTTGCAATCTTCGAATTCGACTCATATTTATAGCCTTCGTCTGCAACTGCTTCTTAAATGTTGGACCCTGAATTTTTTTTATGATGTCATTAAGCATAAATTGTGATAATTGAGTAATTATGCCTTAAGTTTGATTAATTTGGGAGTATTAGTGGATAATTTCGGTTTATTTGAGCTTAATTCGTTATGATGTGGTTTTACATGGGGATTATAAGGTAAAAGTTTATGAGGGTATTTTGGAAAAATGACTTAGGTTGAAGAGGGTTTAGGTTTGTGAGAAGGGTAACTTAGTCTTTGTTCCCTTTAGGTTTAAGGGAAAGAAATTAAAAAGAAAAGAAAGAGAAGAAGGAAAAGAAGGAAAAGAAGAGAAGAGAAAGAGGAGAAGCGCCACGGTGGAGAAGAAGAGGAGAAGAAGAGAGATTTTCGATCTTTGAGATTTCGACGCTTCAATCATTTCCGTAAGTCTCATTTCGCTTAAGCTTGTTTTAGTTGGATTAAACCCTAAGATGGCTTCAATCATGAGAATCGAAGGTTTAGGGTTTCGGGCATAAGTGTAGGGATTTCCTTGGGTTGATGTGTTTGTGATGGATTTGAAGCTCAGAATGGGTTAGAAATGTAGTAGAGGACTTGATCTATAGTTTGGTTGTGTTACATTTGATTTTGGGAAAAGAATGAAGTCGAAAAATGCAGAAATCAGGGGTTCGGAGTCGCAGCTCCGACCCGCACGTCGCGACATGCGCAAGAGCACGCCGCGGCGTGCGGAGAATTGGTGACACACCGCGTGCACCATGTGCACGTCGCGGCGTGCACGAAGAGACGTGCACGTCGCGGTGCACCATGTGCACGTCGCAGCGTGCGAGTGATCAGCACGCAGCGGCAAGTTGGGTCGTTCGCCGCGGCGAGTCCCCCCTGTTTTCCGAAAGTAAAATTTTTAGTATTTTGGGCATATCTTTTGGTGTAGATTTCCAATTGAGGTGATTTTTGATCCGTTGTGACCTAGAAATAAAGGACTACGAGATGTATGAAGAAGGGAAGTTCGGAATTTGTTTCGAAGGATTCGGGAATTTAGATGGAAGTCGGATATAGACTTTTAGTCCTTTACTTTTGATTATCACGCTTTATGGAATATTTACTTTGGGTATTGATTGAATAAGAACTTGGTTGCTTATAGGGAACCAAGCCGATTTGACCCAATCGCAAGAGGAAGGACACCAGTGAGTCGACTACTCAAGCGATATTAGGTGGGTAATATGTTTATGGTTATTGTGTGTATGGGCAAATTGCCTTGTGTGTGCTTACTTGCTTGCATGATATGACCTTGTTGGTATTGAATTATATGAGAAATATTGAATATGCATTTTGCTTATGATTATGCATGGCTTGATAGGCCTTATGGAAATGGACAAGAATGAGAATTTAGAAAACTGTGAAAAATGCTTTGAGCATAAAACGTATGGATTATGTGTATTGTTTGGGTGAGAGAGTTACGGATGGAGTCACGTGCACGTTGACATAAAGCCTTCTCCCGGCTGCCCGCTTAAGGCTACGAGATCTTTGAGAAATCAGACTCGGATAGTTTACGGATTTAACTTCGGTTTATCCGGATCGTTTACGGAACTCTCGAGCCAATTGTTTATGCATACACGATCTATTTGTTGAGCATAACACATGGTGGATTTGACAGACTTGTTGCATAATGATTGTTATGTTGAGAAACAAGAAAATGCATGACTTATGTCTATATGAATGTGAATAAATTGATAAATTTTGATTTGCTAGTGAGATATGTATATTTCTTGATTGTTTGGCTCATTGCCAATGGCTATAAACGTATATGCCACTGAGCTTCGCAGCTCACCCCATTACTCTCCCCTCCTCAGGTGCAGATCGAGACGATTGTCGACCTTGCAAGGCATCGGAAACTTCAAGCTAGTTAGGAGCCTTGTATTAAGTTAGTACTTTGGTTAGCCCACCAATATTTCATCATGGAGCATACTTTTGTATTTAACTTTCATTTTGTATTATGTTATATTTCGAGAATACTTGTTGAATTTCTTTGAATGACAATGACATATGGTTTATGTATTTGGGATGGTTATTGCATGTTTAGAATGCATGTGTAGAATGTGTGTATGTATGACCATATGATTAAGTATGTGTGTGAATCAAATTATGCATTTGTATGGATGTTGGGATCGGGTCCGATGGTATTCGGGCACCCGTCGCCGGCGCAGCCCGAGGGGTCACCTCGGGAATGGAGATCCGGGGCTCGGGCCCAACATGTTTGGTATAAGAGAGCCTAGGTTTAGTGTCCTTGGCTTAGAATACATATAGGACGACTTGTTTGATATTTGATTAATTGTTGCATTGATTAAGTGACATGCATATCATGCATACATATAGATTGACCAGTAGCTAATCCTTAGTGTTTCCCTTTGAAGGAGTACGATGCCACCTCGTAGAAGGACACGAGGAGTTATGCAAGGATCTGCTGCACCTGACTCTCCGACTATAGAGGAGAGGACTGATGAGTCAGTAGCCCCAGGGAATGCTGAGACTTTTGTAGGGCTAGGTAGTGAGCCCGTTCTGTCGTCGACTCAGGAGTCGCCAGCTATGCAGGAGCAAGTGCCTCCCTTGGATCTGAGGTTATTTCAGGCCTCTACTTAGGCATTCGTGTAGGCTATGGGTCAGATGCCACAGCCTTCTGTTTCAGTCCCAGCTCAGAAGGGGAGACGGTTTGACCGATTGAGGAAGTATGGGGCAGTTGATTTCTTTGGGACATCAGATCCCGAGGAAGCCGAGACATGGTTGCGGAAGACTGAGAGAGGCCGGACGAGATGGAGTGTGAGGATGACGAGAGAGCCATCTATGCCGCCAGCTTGTTTGTGGAGATGCTCTTCATGGTGGGAGACCTGCATCAGGAGTCGATGAGGCGATAGGGTTGGCATGGCAGGATTTCGTGATTGCTTATAAGAAGAAGTATCTGTCTGAGGTTTATGTTGGCGAATAAAGGGAGTTCCTCGGTTTGACTCGAGAGGATATGACAACAACAGTATGAGCGCCGGTTTACGGCTATCTCAGATGCTTCAGATCGATGTTGAGTGAAGTCGCTAGATGTTGCGAGTTTGAGCCTGGATTGCACCCGCCATCGAGAGAAGGTGATTGTGCAGAATTTCTGTGATTTCCAGCAGCTGGTTGAGGCAGCTCTGAGAGTTGAAAATATAGAGAATATAAAGAGTGCAGTGAACAAGAAAAGAAAGGGCAGAGAGCAGTCCAGGAGAGGAGGTAGCACTAGTGCTCCTATGCCAGACAGGAGTGTTAGGAGCTTCCCGGTCTAGTCAGAGGAGAGGAGCAGTGGTGCGAGCCGACGTAGGCTGATGAGGACTTCTACTGTTTCTCACCAAGCCTCAACGGTGGGCGGCAGTAGAAGGGTAGATGGAGATAGATCTTTCGTTCCGATGTGTGAGCATTGTGGGAGATCTCATAGAGGAGAGTGCTTCAGATTGACAGGAGCTTGTTTCAACTGTGGGGAGAAGGGACACATTGCCAGAGAGTGTCCTCAGCCTCCACAACAAAAGAGAGGCCAGATGCAAGCTCCGAGGAGGACAGAGACTATGGGACAGAGGACTGCAACAGAAATGAGTAGTTCAGATGCAGCCAAGAGGGTGAATCTTTCGGGGAGACCGAGAGGGCAGGCCCCAGCTAGGGTATTTGCGATGACTCGAGAGGATGCAGAGACAACTCCTGATGTTGTGACTGGTATGATTCGACTCTTTGTTGATGATGTGCTAGTTTTGATTGATCCGGGTTCTACTCATTCGTTTGTTTCTTCGAGTAGACCCGTGTGTGATAGGATTGTGAGCCCATTGGATACTTCGCTGATGGTGAGTACTCTAATCGGCCAGTATATTGTGATTAGTCAAGTGTATAGAGGTTGTGAGATTCGCATTGATGGAGAACTTCTAGTGGTCGATTTGATGCCACTGAAGATGGGAGGATTAGATGTGATTTTGGGTATGGACACATTAGAAAGGTACAACTCCCATTTGGATTGTAAACAGAAGACAGTGGAGTTTGAATTGGATAACGGTAGAAGAGTAGTGTTTACTGGGGACAGGAAAGCGAGTCCGCCCAGAATTGTTTCAGCATTGACAGCAGGAAGATGATGAGTAAGGGTTGTGAGGCGTTTTTGGCCTATGTGGTTGTATGTGGTTGACACCAGGACAGATGGAGGGAAGCTGGAGGATATTCCAGTAGTCAGGGAATTCTCGGATGTCTTTCCCGAGAAATTACCAGGACTACTACCAGTTAGGAAAATTGAGTTTCCCATTGAGCTTCTGTCAGGTACAGCGCCGATTTCAATTCCGCCTTACCGGATGGCTCCGGCAGAATTGAAAGAGCTTAAGGAGCAGTTGGAGGAATTGTTGGAGAAGGGGTATATTCGACCGAGTTCTTCGCCTTGGGGAGCTCCGGTCCTTTTTGTGAAGAAGAAGGATAGATCGTTGAGGATGTGTGTAGACTATCGGAAGTTGAATCAAGTTACGGTGAAGAACAAGTATCTGCTTCCTCGCATTGATGATCTGTTTGATCAATTGCAAGGGGCGAAAGTCTTCTCTAAGATAGATTTGAGGTCGGGGTATTACCAGTTGAGGATTAAGGAGTCAGATGTGCCGAAGTCTGCTTTCAGGACTCGGTATGGGCATTTTGAGTTCTTGGTTATGCCTTCGATTGATTTAACGCGCTGCAGCCTTTTATGGATTTGATGAATCAGGTTTTTAAGCCATTCTTGGACCAATTTATCATTGTCTTCATTGATGATATCTTGGTGTATTCCAAGAGTGATGAGGAGCATGAAGAGCATTTGAGGATTTCTTTGGAGACTTTGAGGAGGAACGAGCTGTATGCCAAATTCGATAAATGCGAATTTTGGCTGAGGGAAGTTGCATTTCTTGGACACGTGATCTCAGAGCAAGGAGTTCATGTGGATCCAAAGAAGATAGAAGCTGTGGTCAATTGGGAGGCACCGAAGAATGTAGCAGAGGTGAGGAGTTTTCTGAGTTTGGCAGGCTATTATAGGAGGTTTGTGGAGGGATTCTCCATGATAGCCGCTCCGATGACGAAGTTGTTGAGGAAGAATCAGAAGTTTGTTTGGAGTGAGGAGTGTCAGAGGAGCTTCGAGGAGCTTAAGTGCAGATTGACGAGTGCTCCGATTTTGGTTTTGCCATCGGGTGATGAGGGCTATACGGTGTATAGTGATGCTTCGAGGAAGGGTCTTGGTTGTGTTTTGATGTAGGGAGATCGGGTGATTGCTTATGCTTCGAGGCAGTTGAAGCCTTATGAGTTGAATTATCCGACGTATGATTTGGATTTAGCAGCTGTGATCTTTTCTTTGAAGATTTAGAGGCATTATTTGTATGGAGTTCGGACGAGGATCTTCACCGATCATAAGAGCCTGAAGTATTTGTTGAGCCAGAAGGAATTGAATTTGAGGCAGAGAAGGTGGATCGAGTTACTCAAGAATTATGACTTGTTGATCGAGTATCACCTGGGCAAGGCCAATGTAGTGGCAGATGCCTTGAGCAGGAAGTCTTCGATTGCTCATGTACGAACAGTTTACCTTCCTTTATTGGAAGAGATGGCCAAGCTTAAGATAAGCTTGAAGCGGGAGGAGTCAGATTGCCTTCTAGCTAATTTCCGAGTGAGGCCGGTACTCAAGGAAAAAGTGAGGGACTTGCAGGCTCAAGATGCAGATTTGAGTAAGCTTCGAGATGAAATTCGGAATGACAAGGTTTCTGAGATAGATGTGAGGGATGATGGGCTTATGACAGTGGGGAACATGTTGTGTATCCCAGATGTGAAGGAGGTTAAGGCTGAGATTATGGATGAGGCACACAATGCGCCTTATGCCATGCATCCAGGTAGCACCAGGATGTACAGGGATTTGAGAGAACAATTTTGGTGGAAAGGTATGAAGAGAGATGTAGCAGAGTTTGTCAGTAAGTGTCTAGTGTGTCAGCAAGTCAAAGCTGAACACCAGGCACCTTCAGGCAAGTTGAGGCCGTTGCCTATCCCAGAATGGAAGTGGAAAAGAGTGACGATGGATTTTCTGATGGGTTTGCCTAAGACTAGTAGGAGGCACAATGCTATTTGGGTGATTGTGGATCGGTTGACCAAGTCAGCTCACTTTTTGGCTATCAAGCAGACTGATTCTTTACATGTGTTAGCAAAGAAGTATATCGATGAGATAGTGAGATTGTATGGGATTCTGGATTCCATTGTGTCAGACCGAGATCCTCGGTTTACTTCGAGGTTTTGGGGTAGTTTGCAGGAAGCTTTGGGGATGAAGCTGAATTTTAGTACGGCTTTTCACCCTCAGACGGATGGTCAATCTGAAAGGACCATTCAGACTCTTGAGGGGATGCTTCGGGCTTGTGTGATGGATTTTGGAGGAGCATGGGATGAGCATTTGCCGTTGGTCGAATTTGCTTATAACAATTCGTACCATTCGAGCATTCAGATGGCTCCATATGAGGCTTTGTATGGACAGAGATGTAGGACTCCGATCTGTTGGGATGAAGAAGGAGAGAGGCAATTGGAAGGACCGGAATTGATTCAGATGACAGTTGAGAAAGTCAATCTGGTTAAACAACGACTTAAGGAAGCACAGGACAGGATGAAGAGTTATGTTGATGCTCACCGAAAGGAGATGGAGTATGAAGTCGGTGAGAAAGTATTCCTTAAGACGTCTCCTTGGAAAGGAGTATTGAGATTCGGCAAGAAGGGGAAGTTGAGTCCGAGGTATATGGGTCTTTATGAGATCCTTGAGAGGATTGGACAACTCGCTTACAGGTTGGCGTTACCTCCGGAGTTATCGCAGATTCACTATGTCTTCCATGTGTCTATGTTGAGGAGTTATAGATCGGATCCTTCTCATATCATTCAGACTAGTGAGGTTCAGTTGCGGGATGATTTGAGCTATGAGGAGCTTCCAGTGCAAATTTTGGATACCAAAGACAAAGTCCTCAGGAACAAGACGGTTCAGCTAGTCAAGGTCCTGTGGAGGAACCATTCGGTAGAGGAGGCTACATGGGAGCCATTGGAAGCCATGCGGGAGAAGTATCCGCATCTCTTCGATGATTCAGGTAAATTTCGAGGACGAAATTTCTTTTAAGAGGGGGAGAAATGTTGGACCCTGAATTTTTTTTATGATGTCATTAAGCATAAATTGTGATAATTGAGTAATTATGCTTTAAGTTTGATTAATTTGGGAGTATTAGTGGATAATTTCGGTTTATTTGAGCTTAATTCATTATGATGTGGTTTTACATAGGGATTATAAGGTAAAAGTTTATGAGGGTATTTTGGGAAAATGACTTAGGTTGAAGAGGGTTTAGGTTTGTGAGAAGGGTAACTTAGTCTTTGTTCCCTTTAGGTTTAAGGGAAAGAAATTAAAGAGAAAAGAAAGAGAAGAAGAAAAAGAAGGAAATAGAAGAGAAGAGAAAGAGGAGAAGCGCCGTCGGTGGAGAAGAAGAGGAGAAGAAGAAAGATTTTCGATCTTTGAGATTTCTGATAGTTTCGAATCATTTCCGGGTAAGTCTCATTTTGTTTAAGCTTGTTTTAGTTGGATTAAACCCTAAGATGGCTTGAATCTGTGAGAATCGAAGGTTTAGGGTTTTAGGGCATAAGTGTAGGGATTTCCTTGGGTTGATGTGTTTGTGATGGATTTGAAGCTCAGAATGGGTTAGAAATGTAGTAGAGGACTTGATCTGTAGTTTGGTTGTGTTACATTTGAGTTTGGGAAAAGAATGAAGTTGGAAAATGCAGAAATCAGGGGTTCGGAGTCACAGCTCCGACCCGCACGTCACGACGTCTTGAAGAGCACGCCATGGCAAGCGGAGAATTGGTGACACGCCACAGGCACCATGTGCACGTCATGGCGTGTAACGAAGAGACGCGGCACGTCGCGGCGACGAGTAGTACGCCGCGGCGGCGAAAGTGATGAGCACGCCATGCAAGTTGGGTTGTTCGCCACGGCGAGCGTCTCTTCGCCGTGGCGAGCCCCCCTGTTTTCCGAAAGTAAAATTTTTAGTATTTTGGGCATATCTTTTGGTGTAGATGTCCAATTGAGGTGATTTTTGATCCGTTGTGACCTAGAAATAAAGGACTACGAGATGTATGAAGAAGGGAAGTTCGGAATTTGTTTCGAAGGATTTGGGAATTTAGATGGAAGTCGGATATAGACTTTTAGTCCTTTACTTTTGATTATCACGCTTTATGGAATATTTACTTTGGGTATTGATTGAATAAGAACTTGGTTGCTTATAAGGAACCAAGCCGATTTGACCCAATCGCAAGAGGAAGGACACCAGTGAGTCTACTACTCAAGCGATATTAGGTGGGTAATATGTTTATGGTTATTGTGTGTATGGGCAAATTACCTTGTGTGTGCTTACTTGCTTGCATGATATGACCTTGTTGGTATTGAATTATATGAGAAATATTGAATATGCATTTTGCTTATGATTATGCATGGCTTGATAGGCCTTATGGAAATGGACAAGAATGAGAATTTAGAAAACTGTGAAAAATGCTTTGAGCATAAAACGTATGGATTATGTGTATTGTTTGGGTGAGAGAGTTACGGATGGAGTCACGTGCACGTTGACATAAAGCCTTCTCCCGGCTGCCCGCTTGAGGCCACGAGATCCTTGAGAAATCGGACTCAGATAGTTTACGGATTTAACTTCGATTTATCCGGATCGTTTACGGAACTCTCGAGCCAATTGTTTGTGCATACACGATCGATTTGTTGAGCATAACACATGATGGATTTGACAGACTTGTTGCATAATGATTGTTATGTTGAGAAACAAGAAAATGCATGACCTATGTCTATATGAATGTGAATAAATTGATAAATTTTGATTTGCTAGTGAGATATGTATATTTCTTGATTGTTTGGCTCGTTGCCAATGTCTATAAACGTATATGCCACTGAGCTTCGCAGCTCACCTCATTTCTCTCCCCTCCTCAGGTGCAGATCGAGACGATTGTCGACCTTGCAAGGCATCGGAAACTTCAAACTAGTTAGGAGCCTTGTATTAAGTTAGTACTTTGGTTAGCCCACCAACATTTCATCATGGAGCATACTTTTGTATTTAACTTTCATTTTGTATTATGTTATATTTCGAGAATACTTGTTGAATTTCTTCGAATGACAATGACATATGGTTTATGTATTTGGGATGGTTATTGCATGTTTAGAATGCATGTGTAGAATGTGTGTATGTATGACCATATGATTAAGTATGTGTGTGAATCGAATTATGCATTTGTATGGATGTTGGGATCGGGTCCAATGGTATTCGGGCGCCCGTCGCCGGCACAGCCCGAGGGGTCACCTCGGGAATAGAGATCCGGGGCCCGGGCCCAACATTAAATCTTGCTTCTTAAATCTTGAAAGAAACGGTTAATCAGTTGAGTTATGTAACTAACTCGAACTGACTCTTGCGTCTGCTTTTCTTTCTTTGTCTGCTTTTGAATTCTGCGTCTGCTTTTCATTCTGCGTCTGCTTTTCATTTCTGCGTCTACTTTTCAATTTCTTCGTTATTCATCCTGCGTCTGTTTTTTTATTTCTGCGTCTGCTTTTCAACTTCTTCGTTATTCATCCTACGTCTGCTTTTTCTTCTTCTGCTGTTTTTCATTTTGCGTCTGCTTTTTGACTTCTGCGTTTGTTTTTCATTCGTCGCTTTTTAACTTCGTTCTACATTTTTCAACTTCTGCGTCATTTTTCATTCTCGCTCGCTTTTACTTCTTCTTTGTTATTCATCAAAATCATATATATGTAAAGTCATTTTGACTCAACAATCTCGCCCTTTTTTATGATAACAAATCATATACGTAAAAAGAAAAACTTATCTTCAAAATATATCTTCATGTGTGTTCTTTTGACTTCTTCATTAGTCTTCCTCTTCCTCCCCATATCTTCTTTCATCGACTCCTTCAATCACACCTTTTAAGACTTTTTGATTGCTGCCTTCCATTTTCTTCTCCCCCTATTTGTTATAATAAAAAATGATCAATGACGATGACTCTTCATCAGTTCTGTCATCATCTCCTTCATTTCACTCATCATCTCCTTTAGCTCCTTGACTTCTCTGCATAAGTGTCTGGTTTCAGCTTGCGAGTCAAACGGTGAGGAGAGTTGATCATCATCCGCTGAGGGTTCTATGAACGCAATTGTGGTAGCATATGCATCTGAGGATGGAATGTAATCTTCAACAATCTCAAAAGTTGGTGGATGAACGGATATATTAGGCTCCGGAAGATCTAAATCATATGGAGCAGGTAGCATGAGCACTTGTCTTCCTTGCAGGGGTATGGCTTCAGCTTGAATAGACAGTGTATTAGATAGTGGCCTAATACGATTCATCGCTCGCACTGAGGGATTCAATGAACGTCCAGAATCAGCCTTCCCCATCGACAATATTCATTCTTATATGTAAAACTACAACCAGCTCCATCAGTTTTCTCCTTTGAAGTGCATGCTTCATCAATTCATCGCACTTCATCTTCAATCTGATCTGCGGACAGATCATTACTGATTCCTTCAGGATGTAACTTCATCTTCCCCTTATTCATATCTAAAGGATATCTAGGTTGAATGTCCGGTACAACTTTTATCACCGTCTTCTCTGAAATTGGATAAATAGTATATGATTGACTGGACATTTTTGAAGGGTATGGCTTTGTAGCAACATCCCTCAAAGCATCATAAAAATTCTTTTCATCTTCACTCAGTAGATGCCATGTCTCACTATTTATGAAAATTGATTGTAAGACTGCCTTCACCTTCCTCCTTGGTTGATCACAGATGGCAATTGAAGTACTCCTCTTGGTCACAAATTCAACCAGTCTGATCTCCAACTTGTCTTTTCTAAAAACTTCAGAATAGTTGTATATAACCAGACTAGGTTCATCAGATTTTTCCGGTGGTACCTGTACCAAGCTTAAATCTGTTGTTGCCTCTTGTTGAGCATCGATAGGAGTAAACTGAACTAGGCTAGACTCAATTTGCTTTTCCTTTTAAGCAGCATCGATAGTATCCTTCTTTTGACTAACTTCCTTAGCAGTAATCACATTCTTCTTTCGACTAATTACTTTAGTCTTCTCCACTGCCTCAGTCAGTCTCGGAGTTTTCTGAACTTGAGATTTCTGCTTCTTAGACTCCGACTTCCTCTTCTTCTCAGTCTCCTTAGCCTGTTTGGCTTAGTCTTCTTGTAAGATTGAGATTAGAGATCTCGTTGCCTTTGGTGCGCGAGATTCAGAAATTTCTACCTAATTCTGTTCTCTGGCTATCTTCTCTTCCTGTTGTCTCAGAGTACAAATCCTAGGTGATCTCTTTGCCTTCTTAGAAATTTCACCCAAAAGGTTCTCCCCTTTTCTTTTCAACGCACCTTCGTCTGTCCTCCGAACTAGGCTAACTTCTCTTTGAGAAATCGCCTGTTTTATCAAAGGTCTTCCAGATAAATTTCTTCTTTCATCTATTGACATTCTCATACTTTCTTGAGATTTAGAACTTGTAGCGGGAGACTTCTTCAGTAACCGCTCCCCCTCAGTTCTAGCTTTCTTCGTAGAATCTGCTTCTTCTTTTACCACCATCTTTAAGCCCATTCTTCTTATTGTATCTGAGTTAATAGAACTCTTGATAGTATCCTCGTGAGTAGCATGCCGTAAGGATAACTGTTAGTATCCTTTATCCCCTTAACCATATAATGAAAAATTAGAAATGGTAGGTCTATGGGATGGTGATTTAGCAAGTAGAACAGGCATTGCTCATCCAAGGTAGTCACTAAATGCCTTGACCCTGTTCTAGGTAAGATGCAGTTGAACAGAATCGCATGAAGAACCCTGGCCTTCGGGACCAGACTCGAGGTCTTCCTCTCCGATGGGTCATTAACTCCATACAATTGTTACTAACATCTTCTTCCTTCATACTAACCTTTTTCATCCATTTGGCTTTGCTTGACAAGGTTTCTCCAACCAATGAACATTCAGTCACCTTCTCTACTATCTCCTTTGTCACAACAATAGATATCCTATCTACTGTGGATACAATAGTGTCATCTACCAGTTGCACATTCTTCTAAAAATCATATACCTTATCAGTATACACCTGTTCCCGCACCTGGAAAAACTTTCTCCATCCAGCTTCTACAATCTCTGGTTCAACATCCATATCATCTTTCCTCAGAGATTCAAAGTCCACATGTCTTCCATAAATCATAGCTGGCTCCATTGATTCTGAATAGAAACTGGCTCTAGTAAGCTGTTCTTCAAAGGTAAAGTTGATTGCAAGAGTTTTAGAGAGAGAGAGATGAAACGTCTGTGTTTGAGAGTAATCAAAATGATTTTAATTTCAGACTACTCGAAGGGTCTTATCAAGTGTGTTCTAGAATCGTTGGGATCCTCAAGACTATGAAACTTTCCCTCCATAACTTCCTTGTGAGAGGAGTTACCAGCTGTAAACCACTGTTTCTGACGCCGTTAACTTTGATGATTTCTTAGCCTGACTGGTCATTTAACATAACCATGTTAAGGTTCTGTCTGATTTTCTTGAACCGTTCTTCACTCAATGGTTTAGTGAAGATGTCTGCCCATTGATACTCTGTTTCAATGAACTGTAGTCTCACCACCTTTCTCTGAACGTAGTCTCTCAAGAAATGATGTCTGACTTCGATATGCTTTACTCTCGAATGTTATATTGGGTTCTCTGATAGATTGATGGCATTGGTGTTGTCACAATAGATTGAGATCTCCTCTTCTTGAATTGAATAATCTTCCAGTTGATATTTAATCCACAATGTTTGTGAACAACAACTTGCAGCAGACATGTACTCGGTTTCGGCAGTTGATAGAGCGATTGAGCTTTATCTCTTGCTTGACCAGGAAACTAGGTTTGAGCCAAGAAAGTGACATCCTCCACTAGTTCTCTTCCTTTCAATTCTATCTCCGGCATAGTCCGCATCGCAATATCCGATTAACTTGAAACATTTACCATTCTCAAACATTAAGCAAAGATCAGTAGTACCTGCAAGATATCTCATAATCCTTTTAATAGCAATAAAATGAGACTCTATAGGATCAGCCTGAAACCTTACACACAAGCAAACACTGAACATAATATCAGGTCTGCTTGCTGTAAGATAAAGGAAAGAGCCGATCATCCCTCTATACAGGGTTTGATCCACCTTCTTACCAGATTCATCTTTCGACAAAAGGTTCGAAGGATGCATCGGAGTCGCCATAGGCTTTACATTATTCATATCAAATTTACACAACAATTCTTTCAGATATTTTTGTTGATGGATAAAGATTTTCTTTTCGGTTTGCTTAACTTGCAACCCAAGAAAGAACTTTAACTCACCCATCATACTCATCTCAAACTCATTTTTCATCAGACTCTCAAAACTCATACATAACTTCTTTGAGGTAGCACCAAATATAATATCATCAACATAGATTTGTACTAAAATAAACTCATTCTCATAATCCTTTCTAAAAAGTGTCTTATCAATTTGACATCTACTAAACCCACTCTCTAAGAGAAAAGTACTTAGACGATCATATCAAGCTCTAGGAGCCTGCTTCAGGCCGTATAAAGCTTTATGAAGTCTATAGACATGATCTAGATTCCTAACATCCTCAAAACTAGGAGGTTCCTTAACATACACCTCTTCGTCTATAAAACCATTCAGAAAAGCACTCTTCAAATCCATCTGAAAAAGCTTTATATCATGATAAACATCATATGTCAGCAATATCCTAATAGCTTCAAGTCTTGCTACTGGAGCATATGTCTCATTGTAGTCTATTCCTTCTTGCTGATTATAGCCTTGCGTTACTAATCTAGCTTTATTCCGACTCACTCTACGATTAGTCTAACTTATTCTTAAAACCCATCTGGTTCCTATAATGGATTTCTTGAGGGTTTTGGAACTAAGGACCAAACATTATTCCTAGTAAACTGATTCAGCTCCTCTTGAATGGCTAAAACCCAAGCTTCGTCCTGAAGAGCTTCCTCAATCTTCTTAGGCTCTATTTCAGAGCTGAAAGCCACATTAGTTTCTCTTCTGAATTTGGACCTTGTTCTAACTCCTTCTGAGGTCTCCCAGATAATTAGCTCTTCTGGATGAGAAAAACCTATATTTCCAATCTCTTTTTAATCCAATAGTTTCTAGAATATCCTCAACCTTGTCTACTTGAATTCCCGATGATGGAGTTTCTGTTGTATTATCTAAGTTCTTTGCAGGACCTTCACTCTCAATGTCATCTTCCTTATGGGTTGGGAACGATCATCAAACTTGACATGAATGGTTTCCTCAACTGTCTTTGAGATATGGTTATATACCCGAAATGCCTTAGATGATGATGAGTAGCCTAGAAAAATTCCTGAATAGGTATTTGAATCAAACTTATCCAACAACTCCTTTGTATTCAGAATAGAGCACTTGCAACCGAATGGATGAAAGTAAGATATGTTCGGTCTCCTTCCATTCCATAACTCATAAGGAGTCTTCTTTAACAAAGGTCGCAACAGTATTCCATTCTGAATATAGCACGTTGTATTCACAGCTTCTGTCCAGAAGTACTTAGGAAGATTCATCTCACACAACATAGTCCTTGCCATCTCTTGAATCTTCCTGTTCTTCCTTTCAACAACTCCATTCTGTTGTGGGGTCCTAGGAGCAGAGAAATTGTGGAAAATTCCATTCTCCTCACAGAATAATCTAAACTTCTCATTCTCAAACTCTCAACCATGATTACTCCTGATACTGGCTATAGATACTCCTTTTTCAATTTGTAACTTTCTGGAAAGGGTCCTAAAATACTTAAAAGACTCATTTTTGTGTGACAAAAACAATATCCAACAAAACCTAGTAAAGTCATCAACAATGACAAGTCCATATTTCTTTCCGCCAAGACTTATTGTCCTAGTTGGACCAAATAAATCCATAAGTAACAACTCTAAAGGTCTAGAAGATGTTACAAAATTTTTAAAAGAAAACGATGTTTTAACTCGTTTCCCTTTCAAACAACTTTCACAGAAAAATTCTTTGTCAAAACTCATTTTTGGTAAACCTCTTACCAAATCATATTTTGCCAACTTTGAAATGTGTTTAAAAGAGACATGACCTAGCTTTTTATGCCAGATTAGTCTTTCTTCTTCAGAAGATAAAAAACATGAAACATTTTGATTTTGAAACTCTTCTAAATCAATTTTATAAAGATTATTTCTTCTCTTGGCAGAAAAGAATATAGACCCATGTTTGTTTCTAACTTCACAAAGATTTTGATTGAGCGTGACTCTGAAACCGAATCACACAATTGGTGACACTAATCAAATTGTGTTTCGGACCATCAACAAGCGATTACATTATCTATGCATGCAAAGGAATCTTTACCTATTTTACGATTCCAATTATCTTGCCCTGCTGGTTGTCTCCGAAAGTCACCGATCCTCCCTTCTTATACTGAAGATCTAGGAACATAGACCTTCTTCCCGTCATATGTCGCGAGCCTAAATACCAACGGTGCTTGTTGCATCTTCCAAGGAAGGATATCTGCAGGAGAAACTATTTTACTTTTTGGTACCCATATTTTCTTAGGTCCTTTCTAGTTAGTAATATGCACATAATGAATCCTTTGATGCCTTTTACTAGATTATTGATGAATACATGTTTGGTAATACCTTTTATTTTGAGAAAAAGGCTTTCTATCATAATGAGACTTATTACCCGTAAACCCTAATCCGGTTTTATCACTTGGATGTCTACATTTTCCTAGCATCTCATTCATTTTCTTTGTACTCTCAGTGAAGGTAGCTAAATCAGATGAAAGATTCTTAATTCTAAGCTTCAACTGATTGATCTCATCAGATTTATCTACAACTTTCTTTTTCTCCTCTATTTGTTTCTTTAAGCATATATTTTCTCTCTCTATTTCTTCTGTATGTTTAACGTTTTCTACATACTTCTTCTTTAACAGTTTATCTTGTTTGAATAGCATGAGAATCCTCTAATAGTTACGAATAAGCATCATGCAAGTTATCGATATTGAAGTTACCTCCTCATCACTTTCTTCCTTGGCTACTAGGCAGATATTCGCTTGTTCAGATGTCTCGGAATTTGTATCTGACTCTGATGAATCTAGATCTTCCCAAGTTGTCATCATGATTTTCTTGCCTTCTCTACTCTTCTTTGGTTTCTTCTTTAGAGTAGGACATTCGGACTTGTAATGTCCAGGTTGATTACACTCGTAGCATATGATAGATGTCTTTTCTACTTTACCATCATCTTTGCAATTCTTCTTGAAGAGCTGACTTCCTTTGGACTTCTTCTTCCACATCCGTCTTATCTTCCGAGAAATGAAAGATAATTCGTCATCTTCATCACTTGACTCTTGTTTTGATTCACTTGAGTCATCATTCTTTGATTCTTCAATCTTCAATGCTTTCGATGACTTTCTCCTTCTTTGAGTCTTGTGATTCTTCTGTCCGGCCTTCAGTGCTATTGACTTGTCCCGTTTGGGCTTGTCTTCAACATCGAGCTCTACTTCATGAATCTTCAGTGATCCAAGCAACTCGTCAAGCTTTAGCACGCTCAAATCCTTAGCTTCCTGCACCGCCGTAACTTTTGGTCTCCACCTCTTCGGAAGACTTCTTAAGATCTTTCATACGTGATCTTGGTTATTGTACGTTCTTCCAAGGGCTTTCAATCCATTGACGATTGTTTGAAATCTTCCAAACATTTGATCAATAGATTCTTCTTCTTTCATCTTGAAAAGCTTGTACTGGTGCACAAGAATACTTATCTTAGATTCTTTGATTTGGTTTGTGCCTTCATGAGCGATGGACAATGTGTCCCACATCTCCTTCGCAGTGTCTCATCCGTGAACTTTGTCATACTCACTCCTGCTCAGGGCACACGTAAAGAAAAATTTTGCATTAGAGTTCAACTGAATTCTCTCCTTTTGGTCAGCCGTCCATCTAGTCCGTGGAATAAGATTTCCATCTTCATCTACTGGTGTATATGGTCCATTCTCTATCACATCCCAAAGGTCAACATGAGTAGATTCTATGAAAAGCCGCATTCTATCTTTCCAATAATGATAGTCTTCTCTGTTGAATTCTGGAGGTCTAGTGACTGAGGCACCTTCTGCAATGTATATATGTGATTCTGCCATTATCTTTAATCCACACTTTGCTACAGTGATCCTTGGATACCAGGCTCTGATACCAATTGAAGTGAATCACACGTTATTACAATGCTTATAATATGATATATGAATACACGAGAAGGGGGGTTGAATTGTGTATTCCCCTTTTTGAAAAATCTTTCACAAACGTTTTGTTAAAAACAAGTTCTTTTCACAGAAACTTTGGTAAGTTCGAATTAATCAAAACTTTGAAAACTTGTTTTGAAATCTAAGTAATAACAAAACTTTGAACTTAAAGAAAGATAGAGTAGAGAGAAGTCAACACATCAATTTTATACTGGTTCACCCCAAACCGTGGGCTGCGTCCCGTCCTCAGAAGTCTTTCTGAGATTTCACTTTCTCTTCAATGTTTACAAGTATTCTTTCTGAGCCTCTTCAGGTCTCTACACTCAGTATTCTTTTACTCTTAGCCTCTGCAGGCTATCATACTACTTTCTTACAAAAGTGTTTGAACTCTGTTACAGTAACACTAGCTCTTAGCTAATTCGCACAATAATCTCACAAACAAGCTTTTTCGTTCGCGTATACGTACGTCAACTAACTTTGCAATCGTCGACTTCGACTCATATTTATAGCCTTCGTCTGCAACTGCTTCTTGAATCTTGAAAGAAACGGTTAATCAGTTGAGTTATGTAACTAACTCGAACTGACTATTGCGTCTACTTTTCTTTCTTTGTTTGCTTTTGAATTCTGCGTCTGTTTTTCATTGCTGCGTCTGCTTTTCAACTTCTTCGTTATTCATCCTACATTTGCTTTTTCATTTTTGCGTCTGCTTTTCAACTTCTTCGTTATTCATCTTGCGTCTGCTTTTTCTTCTTCGTCTGTTTTTCATTTTAAATGCCTTTTTGACTTCAAATGCATTTTTTAGATTCTGCGTACGCTTTTTAACTTCGGTCTGCTTTTCAACTTCTAAAATCATTTTTCATTCAAATACGCTTTTTACTTCTTCTTTGTTATTCATCAAAATTATATATATGTAAAGTCATTTTGACTCAACAGACTTGATAGGTCATGTCATGTCACTTCTCTTTGTTTTTGGTTATTTGGCTTGATGTTTCTTATTATAAAAGTTTATGAGGTTCTTCTTTATTAGAAAATTAAGTTAGATTTTTATTCAATGACATGAAGACTATACTTATAATATTTTAAGAATATACTTTTGTAATATGCATTATAAAATAAATTTAATTTTTATTTTAAAATCCATTTCTTTTATTTTATATCTTATTATGTCTAAAATTAAAACATCTTTCCCTTTCTTCAAATTCCAAACTCTAGCAAACTCACTTCTCTAATTTAGATTTAATTTTAAAATATTTGTTTTAATTATAAAAAGTTTTTAGGCCAATTTTCTATTCATTGTCTAAGTATATTAAAAGTTCTTAAAACATAAATATTCAATTTATCCGGTCTTCAAATTGTTAGTGATCATAAATTATTATAACTAAAACAACATAGTTTTACAAATCCTCACTGTTAAATCAATCCTCTCATTTTACTATATTTGTTTCAAAACCTAAATAGCAATTAGGGAATCTTTAACACCTTTCATCGAACATTTCATCTATAAATAACATTTCATTGAACATTTTATAGGCAATCGGAATTCATTTCTAAATAATAAAAAACCACTGTATTTTTCCATCATTCACTAACATAAACACATTCATAACACATTTAATTTTGAAAAAAAAGGACATGAATAGCAGACCTAAGTTTTTGAAAATACTTCCAAAATGTCAAATGGATGTACCGATCTTATAAAACGTACAAATTAACATATGTTAGTTTAACAAAAAGAAGGTACGTTGGAAATTGATATGGTGCAAACCTTGTTGAAGAAATTAGATAAGGTTATTAAGATGAAGGGGTCCATCAAAGCCAATGCAATCGTTAAATACTTGCACAAAACAATTAAAATCAAAACATTGCAGGCATAATTAAACATGTCAAAAGAAAAATAATCATGGAAGTGAGTAAAGATGAATACAAAAAACTAAGCATGGAAGTGAGTACAGCGATAGGATTCAAAACTTGGGTACTTAATAACTAGAATAAAGCATAATCCCTACTTAAGCAACAAAGATTCTGAGTTAAGTCAAATCCAATATTTCATTTTTGGTTAACAACGACTTCGTAAAAAAATTTAGTACAACAACGATTACTCTAAGTATCCCACAAGATGTAAATGAGCTTGTAATCCAAAAATCAATTTGATCAAAATTATAAGACATAAAGATAAAAGGTGTCTTAGGAAAGATAAGGTATTACAAGAGATTTATTTAGAAATTTTCAATAATTATTGTATAATTAATTAGGCTTAAGGATAAAAATGACAAATTTAGTTAGAGTGATTGATATGAAGAATGCTTTTAGAGGTTGAAATAGAGCCTTATAATTGTGACAATTTTATCCCTTCCTTCTAAAGATGTGATGCTTATAGAGTTGGTTTAAGGAATGTTTTGATGCAAAATGATAAAACATTACCTATTTATCAAGGTAACTTAAGTGATAGAAATTGAACTATCTTGCTCATGACCTTGAGATAGCAGTTATGACCAAAACATCAAATTAAAACAAAATCTTTAGAAACTTTATCTATGAACTGTGAAGTATTCCATGATTCTGAAGCAATATAGTACAATTTATTAGTAAGGTACTTCTAAGTATCAAAATAAAATTTGACAACATTATCTCTACGAAGTTTCCTCTAAAGTATATATTGATTATAAGAGTTTTTAAATGTTGGACCCCGATTCGCATTAAGCATGTTTTAATTTATGTTTGAGGATTAATTTAAAATTTTATTTTGTTGGACTTAATTGAGGTTTATAGTGTTTAGAGGGATGGAAATTAAATGGTGGGATTAGTATAAATTAGAGTTGAATTAGTTGTTAGTTGTTAGAATTTAAAAGGACTAAAATGGCTTAGGGGCAATTTAGGTAATCCACTTATGGTTTTAGAGTTGAAGGCTTTGAAGGAAGGTTATTTGGGTCCATTTAAGTTTCATTTAAAACAAAAAGAAGAGGAATGCATAGTGGAATCGTTCATGTAGGGGAGACGAGCAAATTTGGTAAGGAAATGTTCGGTTCTAACCAAAACTACGTAGTTTTGGATAAGTTGGGCTTAGGTTTTTAAGTTACAAAGTCATGTGTTAGGGCAATTAAAAGGAGAGTCACGAAATATCTTAGAGAAAGGAGAAAAGAGGTGATTTTCGGCCAAGAAGAAGAAGAAGAAGAAGAAGAAGAAGAAGAAGAGATTGGGTTATGTGATGTTCTTGCTTAGTGAAGGCTAGTAGAGTACTTAAGAAGGAGAAGAGAAAGAAAGAATTAAAAGTTTCATCAAAGCTTAGAGAGAGAGAAATTTCGTGGGTTTCCTTTCAAGGTAAGAAAAATGTGAAATTCTTTGGATTTATAAGTGGGTTTTGATACAAATGGCTTAGGCAAGGTTTGGTAAAGTTAGATAGGTTTAATTCCATGTTTTTCTCTCCTAGGATTGTCTAATTTTGGGATATCTCATGTTAATTGGGTTCTTATTTGCTTAATGAAGGTGAAGAGAAGTTATTAGAGCAATAAGCAAGGTCAAGTGTCTAAATTCAAGGCTAAAGGATTAAGGTGGGTAATTTCTTAATAATTGAGTTAATGAACTTGTTAAAGTTCTATAATAAATGCTATTAAATGCTATTGAATGCTTTCAAATGAATTATCATTGTTGCTTGTATTTCTTAAAATGGTTTAAATTTGTATAAGATGTGAAAATATGTGTATAATTGTTTGACAAGTGAAAAAGAGATTTGAATATGTGATTTGAGCAATTGTGTGAAAGGTAGGTTGCAATGGCCATTGGTGGCTTCTATGTATGAAATGCATGAATAATGTGATATGCATGTTTCTATAGGTATAGGGTGGTCCTTTATGTGATAGGTGCACCTATATAGGCTTCTTCAGCCTGCCCGCTAGTGGCCACGGAGTTCCTCACGGACTCCCTCATGTGTTCACGGCTACACATGACCGCTTTGCAGAAATGTGTAGTACGTCCTGATGGACCCACCCAAACCAACTTATGTGTGAATATGCGATATCCTTGTCTAAGTTGTTTTTTGTATGTTATGTTTTTTAGAAAATGCCTTTGATAAATTTTGATGTTGATGATGAATTGTTTAATGGTAAAGATGTTTTAGTTCAATTGTTTGAGAATAAAGTGCTAAAGGATTTTGGCATGTTTATTCTTAATTATTAAGCTTTTACCCACGGAGCAGTCGAGCTCACTCCCCATTTTCCCCTCCACAGGTCATAAGCGAGAAACCGAGACGCCGCATCGAGAATGAGGCATTACTCCGATGCAAATTTTGGTTTTGAAATCATATGTTTGAAACCAAGGCTTTAGATAGCATTTTGGATCTAGCAATGTACTTTGTATTTTGTACCTTGAGATTTTGATGTATTTGGGCTAAAATGCCCTCTAAAGCTTTGTAATAACTTTGAATTTCATGTAAATGCAAGATTGTTGAGTTCTAATTGTAATTTATGTAATTGACATATGTTTTTACACACATGCATCATTGTATGGCTATAGTTGACAAAAGAGTGGTATGAGTTTGTATTGATTTATATTTGGTATGGAGTAGATGTCTAGGAGTGCGGTTGTTGCCTTTGAACTATGTTTGGAGATACTTTATGATTGAATTATGTTGAATGAGGTTGGATATTGAGTTTTATGCAGGTGGTGGAGCTAGGATTGAAGTTGGTTAGTTGAATTTTCAAGGGAAGTGTTGTCAAATTTTCCTAAAATTTGATAGAAACTTCACTTGGGATTTAGTCCCTCTTAGGGTTTGATTTAGATCGGGAAGTCTTTTTGGAGTTTGTAGTAGAGGTTCAGATCTTTCCAATGACATATAATTTGTCTCATTTGGACTTGGGGTTAAGAAGTTATGAGGTTAGGAACACATTCAGTCATTGTTCATATAACTATGTTACTGTTTCATTGAACCTTTTATGAGCAGTGCCTTTGAGTGGCTTTTTACCTTACTTAATGATGAAATTAACTTTTACATCCTTCATTAAAGTTGTAGAGCATCTTGTTATCTTTCCATTGAGGTATAATATGTAATTTTTAGGATTTGGAGTAAGAAGTTATGACATTTGAAAGATAACAGTTAAAGTTCATTTTGGTTGTTCATATAGCTTATGAATTTATGATAACTTTGATGACAAATGATTGAAATCCATGGTTTGATGAACCAATTAAGTTGGAAATTATGAAGTTGGTGAATTTTCGAATTTTTTGAGGCTGAATCTCGTTTTGCGGTCTTCATGAAAGTTGTAAATCTAGGTGTCTACTTTCTAATGGTCCAAAAATGAACGAAATCCGATTTATAAATCGAAAGTTATGGTGATCGCGCCAAAAGATGTTGAAACTGATTTAGGGTGTGAGCATTATATATTCTTTTGGACATAAATCCCTCATCTGACCTCCAATTGAGGCGAGACTTAAACCATTAGATTTCTAAGACATATATCTTTCTCTCCATAAAAATTGGTATCATTTGGAGTCAAATTGAAAAAGTTTGCATTAAAGTAAGTGAGAGGTCGGTTTGGAGATCATATTTGGAGTATGAGCTCTTTTAAGCTTTTTAAGCATAACTTGAGTTATACAACTCCGTTCGAGGTGAATCTTGTTGCGAAACGAACTTGAGGCATATAGATACAACTTATATGAATAATTCAACTTATGATTTTGATGTTTAAATAGTGTGCGCTCGCCACGAATATGGAGTTACAGCTAAGGACCCTGAAAGGTTAATAGCACAAGGTTTATGATTATGCAGTTTTAATGCAAAAACAAGTTTTCCATCATGGTGAGGAATCCCTCCCTCATGGGTTGCGCGTCCAGATGTCACTTAGGACGTCGGACCCTTGTCCCACCGGGATAGGGTTCCAACACTTAATATATTCTATATAGAAGTAGTTGATGAATTATCCAAATCAATATCAATGGGTAGTAAAGAAAGCATAATGTATTATGACTCTATTTTGAGAATATCATAACCCCATATAGAAAATACTAACACCATAAATAAGGTATATTACCACTCTTTAGAAAAGTACCAACACTACAGGAAAGTTAACATCATTTATATTAAAAAAAATACCACCACCATATGAAAGAAATACTACCACATTGTTTTAAAAAGTATCATTACTTAATTTTGCAAATACCGTGTGTTTAGATTGAAAATACCATTACCTTATTTAGAAGACACCAATGCACTTAACAAAAGATACTACTACTCCTTACATAATATAAGACTAGCTTTCACAAAGAAAATTTTTTGTTAGACTTATAATAAATTTCAGTATATTTCTTAAGAAGATATATGGATTTTAACATAGTTGCTAATTAGATTATGTTTGTATGTTTTATACAATCACATAATAAAATATAGGCAAGTACTAAATCTTGTTTGTAGATCATCTTCTTAATGAACTTGGTTTAGTGAATGCCTATGTACCAAACTATGTTCATGAAATATTTTTTTAAGGAACATGGATGGAAAACACTATTTTGTTAAACTATGTTCATGAATGAGTTTCTTAAGGACACGATTTAGTGCATATTGTGTTTCAAAATTATGTAAAAGGACGTTCTTAAAGAACTTGTATTGGTACATGATCATATGATCATGCCTAACCATATTGATGAACAACTTTCTCAAGGAACATTGTTTAGTATATATCTATATGGTCTACTGTGTCAACAATAACTCAATATGAGAAATTAAAAAATAATTTGTGACATGTCTATGTTGTTAAAATCTACTAATTTATCTAGTATCCCTTGCATATTCCGAGCCTAAATCTATTTCTACCAAAATTAAAGCACTAATTGCGGACATACACATCCCATTTAAACAAAAATTTTAAAATTAAAATGAATTAATGAAAATAAGGAGAGAAATGTATAAGTTGAAGTTCAAGGAACCAACCACAAGAGAAGCAACAAGCTTGATAACGCTACACATAACATCAATATTACAACTATTCATTCCTAATTAATTAGGTGTAAAAACTAACCTCTAACAAACACAACAACAATTTAAGCTTTGAATTAAGAGAATAAATGATTTAATAAAATTATATCAATTTCATTCAGCATCTAGCATCCAGGATAGTCTTAGGATTCATCTTTTATTCTCTAAGAGTTAGCAATTTTAGGATGATAACTGCTTGCATCTTATCTAAGAAACACTTTCTCTCTATTCTATTGTATACACTCCTCTAGGATCTACTAATGTTTCTTCACTCCCCTAAAGCACATATGATTCCTCTCCTTCCATATCTTATAGATGTATAAATTGAAACTAATAACATAAATAATCAAGTTACCTTAAACTATAATGGTCAACTTATAACTAGTTTATGAAACCTTCATAATTCATGACAAATCTTATCAAGAGGAATAAATCTTGGATAGTTTTCCAAATTTTTTGTTGTGAAGTTACAATTAAAAAATATATATATACAATCAAACTAGAAATAAAAACCCATATAATCAAAGCAGTAAAAAAACCAATGACATCGTAAAAAACAATCAAAGATGGACCATTTACCCCGATTGATAATTAAATGAAGACGACGATGATGACATGCGATGGAAGAAAATGGATGTAGAGAAGGGCAGATAGCAAGGAAACTGAAGCATGCACGATGGACGACAAAGAACCACGAACTACAACGGTGACAGAGGAGGAAATGAAGAAAAGAGAGAGGAGAAAATGAGGATGGACGAGGGGGTGGGGGTGGGGGTGGGGTCGTAAGTAGGTTGAACGTTTAACAAAAATGATGTCGTTTGATGTTAAACTAAATGACGTTGTTTTCATTTTAGACAAAGCTAATGACAACGTTTATGTTTTAATTTTACCAATGGAATTGTTATTCCATCAGCAAATCACCGATGGAATCCAATCCCATCAGTATGCTCCGACACTTATGTATATTGCCAAGCATTCCCACCTAATTTACCAATAGATATCGCTCTTTCATAGGAAAAATTGTCGAGATAATTTTCCTCCATTTTTATCGACGAATATTTTGTCTGTCGTAAAATGAAAATTTTTTGACAATATTATTGACGGAAATTAATTTTTTGTTGCTAATTACCTACAATATTTTTACCATTGGTAATTTGTAATTTTCTTATAGTGGAGGATGCAAAGAGAGAGATAGGTGCATTAACCGAAAGGAAAGGTAAGTTGATAAAAGTTAAAGCTTCACTATGGGTAAAAAAGTTGCCACTAAATTGGTGAGTAAGCGAGGCAAGGCTATGGAACTAGTCGGTCGAGGGAGTTTAGGAGCCAAGGTTTTAGAAGCAAAGTTCACTTTACAAACTAGGCTTCTCAGCTTGTTCCATCATTAAAAAAGGAAACTAGCAGGTTAACACTGCGCAAATGCGTAGTGAAAGTGCCCAGTGAATTTATACACAGGGCAAAATTTAACATGAAGAAGAACTAAGATGAAATGACTTTTTTTCAGATAAGATAAAAATAGTTTACATGTGTACTACTGACATCTGCAGTATAAAGATACCTTAATCTATAAGTTTTTTAATGTGGGCTTCATAAGATTTCCTAGTCTCGAAGTTTACTTCTTTGAGATCGTTGGCCATCTTTATCATTCGACTAGTTTCATACATCTCGACGTAGCGAAGTGCATCTAAACTACTATGTGCCTTTTTATTCCTCGCATGGTATTGGATAAGTAACTCATCTAGCTGATTTTGACGATCATATGTCTCCTTTATGGCATTTTTCAAATATCTTTTGCGCTCGAAATAGTTGGAATTCATATCTGGCATTAAAATAACGAAATTGGTGTATAAATGTTGTTAGGAATTTAGACCTCTCGAACCCACACCCAACCAATATGGGACAACAAAGAAGCTAATCTCAACAAATGTGATAATTATTTCACAACTTTATTGAGAAGGAAGAATCAGACGAAGGTTGGCGAGGCAAAATGCACCACAGAATAAGGAGGGAACCTATAAAAAATGTTGCGTAAAGATAAAGAAAGGGTTTTGTTGACATTATAAATTGAAAAAATTAGGATGAAAAAAGTAATCGAGAAAAGAATCGGTTACTGACTTGAACGGTCGTTCTTTCTTTGTTGAAATAGAAGAAGTAACCTTGACTATTGCTATCTTTGTGGAATGGAGAATGGGATGTATTTATGCGTGGTATTAAATAAGGGGCAGTACTCGAAATGATTTTCCTAGATATAGGCAAAAACATAACTCAGCTATCAATTGAAACGTCAATCTATGTTTTGATCTTATGTTTGTTTACTTTTGCAATATGTTATTGGTAGTATTTGACATTATTATAGCAGTTAGAAGATTATTGGATATAACGAAAAGACGTCTCGATATCTGTTTTCTAGATTTTGGGGGTTACATGTTTTCGAAAAAGGATTTGTCAATTTGTATACTCGAAGAAGACATAGGGAATTGGTACGTGAAATTTAATCAGAGTTGGAAATGACATCAACTGAACTGTTTTAAATGAAGAAGAACAAGAGCAAGCTGAAAGAAGCAAAAATGAGTTGAAGTAGTAAGAGGTTGAAAAGCAGACGAAAGAAGAAAAACGGACGGAAGTTCAAAAGTAGACGAAAGCAAAAGCAGTTGTTATACTGGATAGATAATCTAATGGAAAATCTTCAATACCTTGGCAAAAAAATGACAAACAAGGGTCATCTGTTGACTGATCTATGGAGTAGAGGAGTTCCTTTCTGACATGAGAAAAATATATGTACAAGGAAAGAGGATGCCGGTGGTGAAGTAGCAGCTTTGCAATTTATGATAAATCTCCTCATATCGAAGTCTGCACTACGCCTTCTTATGCTAGAGTTTTGGATTGTTGAAGTAGAAATAATGATGAGACAGCAGACGATGAAAAACAGACGCAGACGGAAGGTGAAAATCAGACGAAAGAAGAAAAAGTTCAAAAGTAGACGAAAGCAAAAGCAGTTGTTATACTGGATAGATAATCTAATGGAAAATCTTCAACACCTTGGTGAAAAAATGAGAAACAAGGGTCATCTGTTGACTGATCTGTGGAAAATGGTGGAAAGAATGAGGCAAGCGAAGCGAGAAAAAATAAGACGAAGTCGAAAGCGACGGAAGGTGAAAAGCGGACGAAAGAAGAAAAGGAGATGGCGGTTGAAAAGAAGGCGGAAGCAAAAGCGATTTAAAGCAAAAGGAGCGAAAGCAAAAGCAGAGAAGCAAAAGCAGAGGCAAGCAAAGCGAGGCGATCTTGGACGAGATAATCTAATGGAAATTCTTGAACACCTTGGTGAAAAACAACAAACATGGATCATGTGTTGACTTATGTGGAAAAATGCGGAAGAACAATAGGAAGATTGTAACAATGTTTATCTTTCTTGTAGTCATTCATAATGTGTGAATCGGTTTTGGGTAAGACTACGAAGTGTCCTTGTCTATAAGGTACTTACATGGGTTGTGTCTGAGATATACTAGAGTTTTGGATCGTTGAAGTAGAAATAATGATGAGACAGCAGACGATGAAAAGCAGAGCTTGACGGAAGGTGAAAAGCAGACGAAAGAAGAAAAGGAGATGGCAGTTAAAAAGCAGACGGAAGCAAAAGCAGACGGAAGCAAAAGCAGAAGAAAGCAAAAGCAGACGCAAGCAAAAGCAGACGCAAGCAAAATGAGACGATACTGCACAGATAATCTAATGGAAATTCTTCAACACCTTGGCGAAAAAACAACAAACATGGCTCATGTGTTGACTTATGTGTGGAAAAATGCCGGAAAGAACAATAGGAAGATTGTAACAATGTTTATCTTTCTTGTAGTCATTCATAATGTGTGAATCGGTTTTGGGTAAGACTACAAGTGTCCTTGTCTATAAGGTACTTCATGGGTTGTGTCTGAGATATGCTAGAGTTTTGGATCGTTGAAGTAGAAATAATGATGAGACAGCAGACGATGAAAAACAGACGCAGACGAAAGGTGAAAAGCAGACGAAAGAAGAAAAGGAGATGGCAGTTGAAAAGCATATCGAAGCAAAAGCAGACGGAAGCAAAAGCAGACGAAAGCAAAAGCAGACGCAAGCAAAAGTAGACGCAAGCAAAAAAAGACGATACTGCACAGATAATCTAATAGAAATTCTTCAACACCTTGGCGAAAAAACAACAAACATGGCTCATGTGTTGACTTATGTGTGGAAAAATGCCGGAAAGAATAATAGGAAGATTGTAACAATGTTTATCTTTCTTGTAGTCATTCATAATGTGTGAATCAGTTTTTGGGTAAGACTCTGAAGTGTCCTTGTCTATAAGGTACTTCTGTAGGTTGTGTACAGATATGCTAGAGTTTTGGATTGTTGAAGTAGAAATAATGATGAGACAGCAGACGATGAAAAACAGACGCAGACGGAAGGTGAAAAGCAGACGAAAGAAGAAAAGGAGATGGCAGTTGAAAAGCAGACGGAAGCAAAAGCAGACGAAAGCAAAAGTAGACGTAAGCAAAAGCAGACGCAAGCAAAACGAGACGATACTGCACAGATAATCTAATGGAAATTCTTCAACACCTTGGCGAAAATCTAAAGAAGGTGACCGATTGTCCGTCAGTTGGTGAGACCCTCTCTACCAAGGCCGAATGGATGTCTCAAGTCGGTATGAGAGAGGAAGATGTCATAAGACAATTATATGGAGCCAATGATCCATGGGAGAGGAAGACCTCCAGTTTGGTTCCGAAGGCTAGGATTCTTCATGCAATTTTGTTTAATTGCATTCTACCCAGAGCAGGTTCAAGACATTTGGTGACCACTCTGGATGAACAATGTTTGTTTTACCTGCTAAATCGTAATCCCATCGACTTACCCTTCTTAATCTTTGACTACATGATTAAGGGGATGAAGGATACAAATAGTTATCCTTATGGGATGCTTCTGAAAAGGATTTTTAAGGAATCCGGTATCCTTCTACACCAAGGATATAGAAGGACTATGCTTGTGAAGAGTAAGATTGATGCACACACCATACGGCGAATGGGTCTGAAGATAGTGATGAAAGAAGAAGTCGACTCTTCAACAAGAACAAGGACTGAGGGGGAGCCTGCAAGGAAGAAGACTCCCGCTTCAAGTTCTGAAGCTCAAGTGAGTATGAGATCGGCTGCGGATGAAATAAGGAAAGTGTCAGGAAGACCACTGATAAAACAGGCGAGTCCTCAAATCGAAGAAAGCCAATCCCGGAGGACAAAACAAGGTGCGTTAAAAAGACAAGGAGAAAGTCTTCTAAGTGAAGCTACAAAGAAGGCAAAGAGATCACCGAGAATTCGGACTCCGAGGCAACAAGAAGAAAAGAATGCCAGAGAACAGATTGAAGCACAATCCTCTCTATGTGGTGCACCTAGAGAAACAAGATCCTTAGTCTCTATTCTGGAAGAGGATACAGGCAGAAAAACCAAGGAGACCAAGAAGAAGAGAAAGGCGGAAGCCAGAAGAGAAAAAGGTCAAGCGGAGAAAACTTCAAGACTAACAGAGGCAGTGCGGAAGACTGCTAGGGAAGTTAGTCGGAAGAAAGAAATCTCTGATGCTGCTCAAAAAGAAAAAGCAAATGAGCAAAGCAGAGTTCAGGAAATCTCTGTTAACAAACCAGTGGAGCTTAACCTCGTTCAGACTACTCCTGTTAATGATCAACCTGAAGTTACAGCAGATTCAACTTCAGTGAGGACACCAGTGGAAGTATCTGTTGAATCTAGTCTGATCGTTCATGACTATTCTGAATTTTAAGAAAAGATAAGCTTGAAGTCGGTGGTTGAGATTGTGACAAGAAGAGTCTGCAATCGCTATCTTGACCAACCAGAAGACAAATAAAGGCGTCTTCCAACCTATTTTGATAAATAGTGAGTCATGGCACATTTTGGATGAAGGCGAAAGGAACTTCTATGATACTTTAAGGTATACGCTACAAGGCCATACCCTACTCAAATGTCTTCTCGATCAGCACTATTTATCTAGCCACGAGCGGACTATAATAAAGGTTGTACGGACATACGACCACGATATCCATTGAATTTCAATAAGGGAAATCGAAGCTATTTCTCAAGAAGATAATGATGATCGTCGCAGATGAAATAACGTAAGAATTGCGGAAAATAAATGAGGCATGCGCTTACGCAAAATAAAGATGATCTGTTGCGCCTATCTTGATAAGCAAGAAGACTATCCAATGGGGGGAAGAATAATCACAGGGACATTCACTGAATCGCTTGTTCAGACAGTTCTGCGTATTAGACCCCTATCTAATACACTGTCTATTCAAGCAGAAGCGTTACCCTCGCAAGGAAGGCGATTCTTGATCTTCGCTGCTCCATTTGACTTAGATCTTCCGAAGGCGATCGTTTATTAGTCCACCGTCTATTGTGCTTAATGAAGAGTACAGATCCGACCTCGATGCTTATACTACTACAATTCCGTTCATTGCTCCCTCGGCAGATGAAGATCAATCCTCCTACCGAAAGTGACTCCCAAGATGAACTCGGCAGATTCTGCTGGGAATTCAATGAGATGAAGGAGGCGATGAATGATCGAAGAAGGCGATGACAGAACTACTTGAAGAGTCGTAAGTCTTAATCATTTTTATTATAACAAATAGGAGGAGAAGAGAATGAACAAAGGGAGAAGAGAGCAGACGAGAAGTAGATGTTCATAAAAGAAGGTGTGAATGTAGCAGACGAAGAAAGGAAGAATTCAAAGAAGAAGTTTTGTATATAAGTTTTTATTTTTTCTTTTTCATAACATTGTATTTTTTCCCTTGTATATAATTCGTTATCATCAAATTATAACAAATTAACTTAACTTAATTTGTTAAGGGGAGATTGTTAAGTCCAAATGACTTAACTTAAAAATGATTTTGATGTATAACAAAGAAAACAAATAAAAAGGAAGTTAGGCAGGCGAAGTCGAACACGCGAAGTTGAAGGCAAGATGCATTTAAGTCGAACACGACGATGTCAACACAGAGGAAGTCAGACAGACGAAGTTGAACACAGACGATGTCGAATACAGACGAAGTCGAACACAGACGAAGTCAAGACAGACGAAGAAAAGCAGACGCAAAGAAAAGCAGACGCAGACGCAGATGTAGACGCTAAGAAAAACAGACGAAGACGTGTATAGAAAAGCAGACGCAAGAGTCAGTCTGAGTTAGTCACAGAACTCAACTGATTAACCGTTTGTTTAAAGATTCAAGAAACAAGAATCAAGAAGCAGTTCGAGACGAAGGCTATAAATTCAAGTCGAAGTTGAAGATTGCAAAGTTAGACAACGTGAGAAAAATAACTTAACTTAATTTGTTAAGGGGAGATTGTTAAGTCCAAATGACTTAACTTAAAAATGATTTTGATGTATAACAAAGAAAACAAAATAAAAAGGAAGTTAGAGAGACGAAGTCGAGCACAGACGAAGTTGAAGACAGACGAAGTCGAACACAGACGGTGTCAACACAGAGGAAGTCAGATAGACGAAGTCAAACACAGACGATGTCGAATACAGACGAAGTCAAACACAGACGAAGTCAAGACAGACGAAGTCATGCAGACGCAAAGAAAAGCGAGCCTTGAACACGTAGCGCTAAGAAAAGCAGACGAAGGCAGCGTATAAGCGAGACTCAAGAGTCGATCGAGTTAATTCTGAGAACTCAAGCGATTAACGTTTCTTTAAAGATTTTAGATTCAAGCGTTATCATAACTTAATTAGTAAACAAAGTTTTGAGCAATTAGAATCTATGAAAACTCTGAAAAGAATTTTTTTTTACTTGTAACAAATGGCTTTTTTCAAAGTTTAGATATAGAGTTATCAGCAGGGCGTCTGGCAGGGAAGATATATAGTCGTGCAATAAAAAATTAAAGTTGAAGAGTTCCACTGTATTAAATGAGGAGCAGTAGTGCAAGATGATAAAGTGAAACAGAAACGATTTGCCTTGAGATACGTTAAAAATAGTATATTGAAGTGAATCACACATTAATACAGCACTTAGAAAAACGATATTAGAATGCACTAGAAGGGGGGGTTGAATTGTGTATTCCCCTTTTTATAAATATTTTCAGAACTATTTGTTAGAAATAAAATTCTTTACAGAATTTTTATAGAATCTGATTAATCAAACTCTTCAATACTGTGTATATAAAAAGTAAGTAATGATAAAATTTGAAACTGAAATAGAGATAGAGAGTAAGAGTGGTAGACACGAAGATTTATCCTGGTTCACCCTAAGCGATGAAGCTACGTCCGGTCCTCGAGTTTCTTATGAGATTTCACTATCTCTTGAAGCGTTACAAGTATTCTTTCCATGAGCCTCTTGAGTCTCTCCAACCAAGTATTCTTTCACACTTAGCCTCTGCAGCTATCTATACAACTTTTCTTCTCGAAAATATTTGAACACTTGTTCTGAGAATAATAGCACTCAGCTAAATCACTTTTCTCACAGTAATTTTTTTGCTATTTAGTGTAAGTATCTGTAAGCTCTTTGTGAAGCTGTTTTGTGTAACTTTAGTAAGTTTGATAACTTTGCAATCTTGACTTGACTTGTATTTATAGCCTTCTCCAGCTGCTTCTTGATTCTTGAATCTTGAATCTTGAATCTTTAAAAAGCGGTTAATCGGTTGAGTTCGTAACTAACTTCGAGCGGACTCTCGCGTCTTCTTCTTTTGCTGCTCAAATGCGCTTTTGTATTTACGTCTGCGTCTGATTTTGTATTTGCGTCTGTGTCTGCTTTGCATTTGCGTCTGCGTCTGCTTTGCATTTGTATCCGACTTCGTCTGTTTTGTTTTTCTTTGTATTTGAACTCTTTTTGTTATACATCAAAATCATATTTATGTAAAGTTATGTTGACTTAACAATCTCCCCCTTTTTGAGTATAACAAAATTATATATAAGAAAAGAAAACAAAATAAATTACAGATGTTGCAAAAGTAAAACAAACTTATCTTCTTCCTTTCTTCGTCTGATGTGCTCACACCTTCTTTGTCTGAACATCCTCTCTTCTTACATTCATTTCTTCTTTTCTGCTCTCCTCTTCCTTTTCTTCTCTCCCTTATTTGTTATAATAAAAATGATTAATGATTACGGCTCTTGGCCGATTCGCTATCATCTTTTCAGATCATTCACCGTCTCCTTCATGTCGTTGAGTTCACCACGTAATCTACTGACTTCATCTGGTGGATCAACTGACGAGGAGGCTTGAGCAACTTCTGCTGATGGAGGAGTAAAAGGAATTGAAGTAGTGTAAGCATCAGAGGATGGAGTGTAGTCTTCATTGATCTCAAAGGTAGGTGGACGAATGAATGTTTCAGCTTCAGGAATATTTAAGTCAAAAGGCACAGGCAGCATCAGCAACTGTCTTCCTTGCAGGGGTAATGCTTGTGATTGTATAGACAGAGTACTAGACAAAGGGCTAATACATAGAGCTGTCTGAACCAGGGACTCAATAAATGTTCCTGTTCTTAGTCTTCCCCCTACTGGACAGTCTTTCACCTTATTAGTATAGCTGCAACTTGCTTTATCTGGATCCTGTGCAGGAGTGCATGCTTGATCAATTCTTCGCACTTCTTCTGCAATTTGATCTGCGGATAGATCATCACTGGCATCATCTTCAGGATATAATTTTGATTTTTCCCTGGTAAAATCTTTTGGATATCTTGGCTGTATATCCGGTGCAACCATTATCTCTGTGTTCTTTGTGATTGGGAAAATAGTACATGGATGGCAGGGCCGTTTTGAAGGATATGGCATAGTAGCAGCAAATCCCAAAGTATCATAGAAGATCTTTTCGTCTTCTTTGAGTAACTGCCATGTGTTACTATTAATCACCATAGGTTGTACCACAGCTACTATCTTCTTCTTTGGTTGAACACCGATTGCAATAGCAATCCTCCATACAGTAACTACTTCTACCATTTTGATCTTCAACTTCATTTCCTCGAGAACTTATGGTAGTTGTATACCATCGACACGATTTATCATCATCCGAATCGATCATTGTTGTTGCTTCTTGATGTGCTTGATAGGAGTCATCTGGCAAGGGCTTTCATCTACTGGCTCCTCCTGTTGAGCAATAGGTGTTTCCTGAACTGTATACTGCTTAGTTTCCATTCCTTTTCGAATAGCATCAATAGTTTCTTTCTGTTGACTAACTTCCTTAGCAGTTGAAGTGGTCTTCTTTCGACTAACCTTCTTAGTCTTTGCCTGCCTTGATCGATCTTACCAATTTCTTATTTGGAGATTTTCCTCTTTCGATTTTGATTTTCTCTTCCTCTCGGTCTCTTTGGATTTTCGGCGTATCTTCTTCGAATAGAGACTAAGGATCTTGTGGCTCTGGGTGCACAAGATTTAGAAGTTTCTTCTCGACTCATTCTCGGCAATCTTTTCTTCCTGTTGCCTCGAGTCCTAATTCTTAGTGATCTCTTTGCTTTCTTCACCACTTCGTTCAAAAGACTTTCTCCTCGTCTTTTTTGCGCACTTTGTTCTGTCCTCTGGGATTGGCTTTCTTCTAGATGAGGACTCGCCTGATTCATGAGAGGTCTTCCTAGCACTCTCCTTAGTTCATCAGCAGGCGATTTGATACTCACTAGAGATTGAGAACTTGAAACGGGAGTTTTCTTCAATACACGCTCCCCCTCAGTTATTGACTTCCTTGAAGAGTCGGCTTGGTCTTTGTCTACTGTGCTCAGACCCATTCGCCGTATCGTGTATGCATCGATCTTGCTCTTCACAGGAACAGTTCTTCTATTTCCTTGGTGCAGACGAATACCAAATTCCTTAAAAATCCTCGTCAGAAGCGTGCCATAAGGATAACTCGTTATTTCCTTTATCCCCTTAATCATATAATGAAGGATCAAGAAGGGTAAATCTATGGGGTTTCGATTCAGTAGGTAGAACAGACATTGTTCATCCAGAGTGGTCACCAAATGTCTTGAACCGACTCTGGGTAGAATGCAATTAAATAAAATTGCGTGAAGCACCCTAGCCTTTGGAATCAAATTGGATGTCTTCCTCTTCCTTGAATCATTCGTGCCATATAGTTGCCTCTTGATATCTTCTTCCTTCATACTGACTTAGGACATCCATCCGGCCTTGGTAGACAGTTTCTCACCAACCGATGGACACTCGATCACCTTCTTTATAAGCTCCTTTGTCACAACAACAGATATCCTATCTACAGAAGATACGATAGTGTTGTCTATTAGACTGGCGTTCTTCCAAAACTCATATACGTCATTCGTGTACACAGGTTCTTGCGTCTGGAACAAGTTCCTCCAACCAGCTCTTATGATTTCTGGTTCTACATCCATTCCGTCTCTTCTCAGTGACTCAAAGTTCACAAGTCTTCCAAAAATCATAGTTGCTTCCATTATGTAGAGCAAAAACTGTCTTCTGGAGAACTTTTTGAGTGAGATGTTTTGAGAGAATTGGTAAAGCCGAAATGAACCGTCAGGAGATGATGAAAAGACTGCAATGATTTCACCTTCAGTCTATTTGTAGGATTACAGTCTGGTGAGTTCTAGAATCATTAAGAACCTCGATATAATCAAATTTTTTCCTCCAAAAATCTTCCTTGTGAGAGAAGTTACCAGCTGTAACTCACTGTAACTAACGTCGTTAGTTTTGACGTTACTTTAGTCTTGACCGTTCACTTAACATGACCATGTTAAGGTTGCGTCTTATCTTCTGGAACCGTTCTTCACTCAGTGGTTTAATGAAGATATCTGCCCACTGAAGCTCTGTTTCAACGAACTATAGAAGCACTACTTTTCTCTGAACATAGTCTCTCAGAAAGTGATGTCGACTTCTATATGCTTCACTCTGGAATCTTTGAATTGGATTCTTTGATAGATTAATTACCTTTGGTGTTGTCGCAAAAGATTGGAATCTCCTCTTCTTGGGTGAATAGTCTTCAAGTCGATACTTGATCCACTGGCGTCGTGAGCAAACAACTTCGGTGAACATATATTACCTTCACGGTTGATAGTGCAATTGAGCTTTGTCTCTTGCTTGACCAGAGACTAGATTTCCTCAAGAAAGTGACATCCTCCACTTGTGCTCTTCCTTTCGATTCTATCTCGGCATAGTCCATCGCAATATCAATTAACTGAAATCTTTACCTTTCTCAAACATTAAGCAAAGATCGGTAGTACTGCGAGATATCTCAAAATTCTTTTAACAAACAATAAAATGAGACTCTCTAGGATTGGCTTGAAATCTTGCACACAAGCATACACTAAACAAAATATCAGTCCACTTGTGTAAGATACGATAAAAACCGATCATCCTCTATATAGGGTTTGATCCACCTTTTACCAAGTTAGATCTTTCGACAAAAGGTTTGAAGGATGCATCGGAGTTGCCATAGGCTTCACATTATTCATATCAAACTTATTCAACAACTCTTTCACATACTTTTGTTGATGAATGAAGATCTTCTCTTGATTTGCTTAACTTGCAACCCAAGAAAGAACTTTAACTCACCCATCATACTCATTTCAAACTCTTTCTTCATTAGCCTCTCAAACTTTAAACCTGACTCTTTTGAAGTAGCACCAAAATGATATCATCAACGTAGATCTGTACTAAGATAAAATCATTACGAAACTTCTTCCTAAAAGCGTCTTATCAACTTGACCTCTCTGAAACCATTTTCTATTAAAAGGTACTCAGACGATCATACCAAGCTCTAGGAGCTTGCTTGAGCCGTATAAGGCATTGTGATGTCTATAGGCGATCTGGATTTTAACATCTTGAGCGGTGGTTGTTTCACATACACCTCTTCATCTATAAAGCCATTCGAAATGCACTCTTAACATCCATCTGAAGCGCGTTATGTTATGGCGATTGCATATGCCAACAAAATCCTTATAACTTCAAGTCTAGCTCTTTGGAGCATATGTTTCATTGTAGTCTATTCCTTCTTGCTGATTATAGCCTTGTGCTACTAATCTAGCCTTATTACGACTTACTCTACGATTAAGTCTAACTTATTCTTAAAACCCATCTGGTTCCTATAATGGATTTCTTAGGAGGTTTTGGAACTAAGGACCGGGCGTTATTCTAGTAAATTGATTCAGCTCCTCTTGCATGGCTAACACCCAAGCTTCGTCTTGAAGAGCTTCCTCGACCTTTTAGGCTCTACTTGAGAGATAAAAGCTACATTAGCTTCTCTTCGAATCTGGACCTTGTTCTAACTCCTTACGAGGTCTCACCGATAATTAACTCTTACGGATGAGAGCTTTTATACTTCGATCTCGTCTTAGTACAATAGTTTCGGAATATCTTCAATTTTGTTCTCATGAGTGTCGATGAAGGAGTTTACGTAGTATCATCTAAGTTCTTTGAAGGACCTTCATTTTCATGTCATCTTCCTTATGGGGTTGAGAACTATCATCAATCTTGACATGGATCGTCTCTTGACAGTCTTTGAAGTAAGGTTGTAAACTCAAAATGCCTTAAGCGATGATGAGTAGCCTAGAAAGATTCTGGATAGGTCTTGAATCGAATTTATCCAATGACTTTTTGTATTCAAAATGGAACATTTGCACGAATGGATGAAAGTAAGATATGCTTGGTCTTCTTCCATTCCATAACTCATAAGGAGTTTTCTTGATATAGGTCGCATATGCGAATTCTATTACGAATATAGCATCTTGTATTCACGACTTACGCTTGAAATACTTAAGAAGATTCATCTCACATAGCATGGTTCTTGCCATCTCTTGAATCGTCCTATTCTTCCTTTCAACAACTCCATTCTGTTGTGGAGTTCTAGGGGCCGAGAAGTTGTGGAAAATTTCATTCTCTTCACAGAATATTCTGAACTTCTCATTTTCAAACTCTCCACCATGGTCACTCCTGATACTGGCTATGGACATTCCTTTTTCATTCTGTAACTTTCTGGATAAGGTTCTTAAGCACTTAAAAGACTCATCTTTGTATGATAAAAATAATATCCAACAAAATCGAGTAAAGTCATCAACAATAACAAGTCCATATTTCTTTCTGCCAAGGCTTATTGTCCTTGTTGGACCAAATAAATCCATATGTAACAATTCTAAAGGTCTCGATGAGGTTACAAAACTTTTAGAAGAAAAAGAGGTTTTAACTTGTTTTCCTTTCAAACAATTTTCACAAAAAATTTCTTTGTCAAAACTTATTTTTGGCAAACCTCTTACTAAATCATGTTTTACCAATTTTGAAATATGTTTCAAAGAGACATGACCTAGCTTTTTATGCCAAATTAGTCTTTCTTCTTCAGAAGATAGAAAACATGAAATATTTTGACTTTGAAAATCTTCTAAATTAATTTTGTAAAGATTGTTTCTTCTCTTGGCAGAGAAAAGTATAGACCCATCTTTGTTTCCGACTTCGTAAAGATTTTGATTGAATGTAACTGTGAAACCAGAATCACACAATTGGTGGCGCTAATCAAGTTATGCTTGGACCATCAACAAGCGATACATTATTTATGCATGGAAAAGAATCTTTACCTATTTTCTGATTCCAATAATTTTGCCTCTTTGGTTGTCTCTGAAAGTTCTTGATCCTCCTTCTTATCTTGAAGGTCTAGGAACATAGACTTTCTTCCGTCATGTGTCATGAGCATCCTTTGTCTAAATACTAATGGTACTTGTCGTATCTTCCAAGGAAGGATATCTGCGGGAGAAACTATTTTATTTTTGGTACCCAATTTTCTTGGGTCCTTTACGGTTAATAATATGCATGTGATGTGATTTTTGATGCATGTAACTAGGGCGTTGATTAAAATGAAATATCTTATAATTTCCTTTTGAAAGATAATTTTTACGTGTTGAATCTTGTTTCTGTAAACCTAATCGGTCTTATCTTTCGGATGTCTACATTTTCAAGCATTTCATTCATTTTCTTTGTACTTTACGTGAAAGTAGCTAAATCGGTGATAAGTTCTTAATCCTAAGTTTAAGCTGATTGATCTCTTCTGATCTGTCTACAACTTTCTTTTTATCTTCTAATTGTTTCTTTAGACATATATTTTCTCTCTCTATTACCTCAGTATGTCTAATATTCTCTGCATACTTTTTCTTCAACAACTTATCTTGTGCTTCGAATAGCATGAGAATCTTCTAATAGTTCTGAGTAAGCATCATGCAAATTATCGTAGTCAGATTTTACCTCCTCATCACTATCTTCCTCGGCCATCAGGCAGATGTTCGCATGTTCTGATGACTCGGAACCTGTATCTGATTCGGATGAATCTAGGTCCTCCCAAGTTGCCATCATGCTTTTCTTGCCTTCTCTACTCTTCTTTGGTTTCTTCTTGAGAGTAGGACATTCGGACTTATAGTGTCGGTGATTGCACTCGTGGCGAGATAATAGAAGACTTCTACGGTTTAGCTTCATCTTTCCCATTCTTTACGAATATACGGTTCCCTCTAGATTTCTTCTTCCACATCGTCTTATCTTTCTAGAGATGAAAGATAATTCGTCATCTTCATCACTTGACTCGATTACGATTGGTGGAGTTGTCATCCTTTGATTCTTCAATTTTCAGCGCCTTTCATAACTTCCTCCTTCTCGAGTCTTATGATTCTTCCGTCCGGCCTTGATCTATTGACTTGTCCGCTTGGGCTTGTCTTGACGTTGAGTTCAACTTCATGAATCTTGAGGATCCCAAGCAACTCATCTAGCTTTAACACACTCAAGTCTTTGGCTTCTTGCACCTTGATAACTTTAGGTCTCCATCTCTTGGGAAGATTTCTTAGAATCTTTCGAACATGATCTTGATTGTTGTATGTCCTTCGAGAGCTTTCAATCCATTGACAATTGTTTGAAATCTTCCAAACATTTGATCAATAAATTCTTCATCTTCCATCTGAAAAGTTCATATTGATGCAAGAATACTTATCTTGGATTCTTTAACTTGGCTTGTGCCTTCGTGAGCAATGGACGGTGTGTCCCACATTTCTTTTGCGAGGTCATGGCCGTGGACTTTGTCGTACTTTCGCTCTGCTTAGGGCACACGTCAAGAAAAATTTCGCTTTGCATTTAAGCGTATTCTTTCTTTCGATCAGCCGTCCATCATTAGTGGAATAGAATTGCCTTCTTCATCTACATGTGTATAAGGTCCGTTCTCTATTCGTCCCAAAGGTCGATATGTGTAGATTCGATGAATAGCGCATCTATCTTTCCGATAGTGATAGTCTTCTCCGTTGAATCTTTGGAGGTCTAGTGGTGAGGCTCCTTCAACGATGTATACATGTGACTCGCCATTATCTTTAATCCACACTTCGCCAAAGTGATTCTTGGATACCTTGCTCGATACCAATTGAAGTGAATCACCGTTAATCTGACTTAGAAAAACAATATTAGAATGCACTAGAAGGGGTTGAATTGTGTATTCCCTTTTATAAATCTTTTAGAACTATTTGTTAGAAATAAAATTCTTTCTGAATTTTTATAGATTCGATTAATCAAACTCTTCAATATGTGTATATAAAAAGTAAGTAATGATAAAATTTGAAGCTGAAATAGAGATAGAGAGTAAGAGTGGTAGACACGAAGATTTATCTGGTTCACCCCAAACGGTGGGCTACGTCCGATCCTCAAAGTTTCTTACGAGATTTCACTATCTCTTGAAGCGTTACAAGTATTCTTTCCACGAGCCTCTTGAGTCTCTACAACGGTATTCTTTTACACTTAGCCTCTGCGAAGCTATCGTATAACTTTTCTTCTCGAAAATATTTGAACACTTATTCTGAGAATAATAGCACTAAGCTATATCACTTTTCTCACGAAGTAATTTTTTAAGCTATTTCGTGTAAGTATCTGTAAGCTCTTTGTGAAGCTGTTTTGTGTAACTTTCAGTAAGTTTGATAACTTTGCAATCTTGACTTGACTTGTATTTATAGCCTTCGTCTCCAACTGCTTCTTGAATCTTGAATCTTGAATCTTGAATCTTGAATCTTTAAAGAAACGGTTAATCAGTTGAGTTTTATAACTAACTCGAACTGACTCTCGCGTCTTCTTCTTTTACTGCGTCTGCAAATGCGCTTTTGTATTTGTTTAAATGCGCTTTTGTATTTGCGTCTGCGTCGCTTTGCATTTGCGTCTGCGTCGCTTTGCATTTGTATCCGACTTAAATCATTTTGTTTTCTTTGTATTTGAACTCTTTTTGTTATACATCAAGATCATATTTATGTAAAGTCATGTTGACTTAACATATATCAATTAAATATACTCAAGAAGGATTATGGAATTAGTAGCTGAAATTTAATCGAGTTGGAAATGACATCAAGTGAGCTGCTTTAAATAAAGAAGATCGAGAGGAAGCGGGAAGAGAAAAGTGAGAAAAGCGGAGAAGCAAAGATAAGAGGAAGTGCATTACGATGAAGGCTGCGGTTATCTTTGACGAGATAATCTAATGGAAAGTCTTGACCGTTGGTTGTTTCCACTAGATTATCATCGATCTCTTCTCATTCTTCAATCACTCTTAGTTCGACTATTGCTTCCTCTTTTCTCTACATGTTTTCTAAGAAGGATTAGTCAATTCGTATACTCGAGGAGACTTTCCACTAGATTATCATCGGGAATGTTTGTGAGGCTCTTGATCTTCATCTAAGGCTTTTGGGTTTACAATCTTATTTGAAGAGCAGTTGAGAAAACCATCCATGTCAAGTTTGATGATAGTTCCCAACCCCATAAGGAAGATGACATGGGGAGTGGAAGCGCTTCAAAGAAATTAAATGATATAATTGAAACTCCATCATCACGAATTGAGATAGATAAGGTTGAGGATATTCCACAAACCAGTGGATTGAAAAAAGATTGGAAGTATAGGAGTTCTCATCCAGAAGAGCTAATTATTGGAGAGACCTCTGAAGCAGGACGAAGCTTGGAATTTAGCCATGCAAGAGAAAAACAGACGGAGTTGAAAAATAGACGAACTTGAAAAAATAGACGAAGTCAGAAAAACAGATGAAGTTGAAAAGTAGACGAAGTCAGAAAAGTAGACGAAGTATGCGAAGAGATACAAACATAGACGAAGTTGACAACACAAACGAAGTTGACAACACAGACGAAGTTCACAACACAGACGAAGTTCACAACACAGACAAAGTTCACAGCACAGACGAAGTTAACAACACAAATGAAGCTGACAAAGCAGACGGAAGCACATATAAGAATCAGTTTGAGTTAGCTACAGACCTCAACTGAATAACCGTTTCTTTCAAGATTCAAGAAGAAAGAATCAAGAAGCAGTTAGAGACGAAAAGTTATAAATACAAGTTGAAAGTTATGAGAATCTGGGTTTTTTCCTATTACGACGAGTATCTGTAGTAGATTGGGCGTCTGATTGTGGCGTACATTCGTTGCTGCTGATCGGCTTATCCATTTGTGACGACAAGTGGTATTCAACAACGAAGAATCTTTTTTCGAGACATTGTTTAGCTGATGAAGAAGATTCAGGATTTTTATGAAAATATCATAAATGAATATGTATTAAGCAAGCGATATAAGGGGAGATGAATTCAAACTAAATGGCACATACAGAAATAATTAAAGATGATGTTATAGATAAAATCAAGATGAAGTAAGAATAAAAAGCACACGAGAGGGTGAAAGTGAAGTCTGTTGTAGTTCATGAGCATCAATTTTTAGCGATAAACAACGAGAATCGTTACCCCATCGAAGACAAGAGTGTTTTTGGCTTCACGTGGAGAAGAAAGTTATCGCTTTTCAATTGTGCGTACAGTTTCTCCAAGGGGAGATCCATGTTCTTATAACGGAAAACAAAAAATGTCCATTGTTAGTGGAATAAGTAGATGAAGATATTTGGCGCTGATTAAACTGGAAATGTAGATGAAAGAACGAAGGGAAAATATAACCTCATTGTAATATTTCATAGCTTCAACGGCGGTTAAGTTTAATAGTTTCTCAGCGAGGTCACCGAAAATGGAAGTCGTTATAGTTCCGATTTCATCGGTCAAATCCATGTCATATCGGCATCTGTTCAATAAAGTCAGAATAGTCAAAAAGGAGAAGCGTGGGCAAAAAAGTAGTGCAGGTGACATGGAAGTAAAAAGTGATGCGAAAATTATGGAATGGACACGGAAGGAATAAGCGAAATGGAAGATTGCAAATAGAAAGCGAAACCTTAGCTCTCATCATTTTTCTCTGAGAATTACAAGTGAAGAAGAACTCGAGCCTTGGCATTTGTGAGACCGGAAGCATTTGTTGCATGCCATATACCAAAATTTTACAAAATGTCTTTGAAAGGAAATTTTGGCTTCAATCCATGATATCTAAGGAAAAGTCGATAAGAATGTTAGGAGGAAGAAGTTTCAAATTCAATATCTCACTAGAATATCGGATCACGATTACCTTGGGGTAGAATGTAGAGACATGATCTTGGTGATATCTTTGGTGAGATCTAGAAGATATCTGAGGATTATATGTAAAGTAAGACTTTCCAGCGCGAAGTTTTGATGTGGCATTATTTCGTTGTGCCTGTAACATAATAATTATATATTTGTCAAAATAAAGAAATTTTAAAATTAGTATATAATTTGTAACAAAATGTTATAAAGGTTATGCGTAACATAATGGATTACCAATTTTGAGATCGGCAACTTCTTGCATGGGTGGGTCAACGAGGATGGTTGAGTCAAACCACGTTGACAATGCAACGACTAACATTTCAAAATGATTTTTGAGATAAAATGAAAAGGACGAGTAAGATGTGTTATTATGAGGAAGAAAAAATACCGTTAAAGAAATTGACTTTGAGCTTTGTGCAAACAATAGCTGGATGAGTGAAGTGATTCCATAATCTTACGGCCTCGTTCTCAACAAAACAATTCCAAAGCGATAGTATGATTTGTTTGTTGCCTAAAAAAACACAAGAGATTACGAGAAGATGTTAAATTTGTTTATCTCGGCGCAAAATAGTAACAAAGATACTGAGTGAAATTAATCTTTATTCATGATAACAAAATTTTGGACGATCGAAGCTTTTAGTCTCTCATGACATCTTTTTTCCAACACTTCAACGACGACGGCTAAAATATCTATCATGTGTTAAAGATTAATGTAATCACTAAGGAAAAGTTTTTGTAAGATTGTATGAACAAATGTATTAAGCATCTAACCAACAGATTTTGCTTGTCGTCCACATAATCCATAAGACTTTGGAAAGGTGTGAAGTTGAAAATCGGAGGATCATTGCATCGTCTTGTGTGTGAGTTCGATGACCATGCGACTTGTGAGAATCCTTGTATCTCAAATTTTAGTTTGATCTTGAGGGGAATTGATTTCACAATTGCATTAGAAATGATATATTCCTAACACTACCGTAAGATGTCCCCAATTCTTTGGATATCATTGTTGAATATGATACCCTCGACTTGCCACCCACATTAATTATGAAAGAATTATGGATAGGTAAGTTGATAAAATGTAAAGGAAGAAAGTGTAATTGATATACCTCGAATCACGGAAGACAAACTTTTGTCTTTTAGTCGGTGAATTAACCAAAGCAACGACTGTTGTTTTCTTGGACCATCAACTTGACAAGACCATGATTGCGCTCCAGGAAAATTTTGTTCATCGATAAGCGATTATCCATCTTTGAAAGAAAATGTTGGATGGTCAAGCCAAGACAAATAATTATCGTATAAAATCGAATTATGTGGTGAGAAAACAAACAAATAATATACCTCGGAGGAAATTTGATGTTTTATAATTTGACTAATTGAAAATTTTCACGGAAAACAATATTCCTTGTCTTTTTTTCGAAGTCTGAAGATTGAAAAATTCCAGGAATAATAAGAACTTTAAGCGATTTAGGAGTTCGCGCCTTGTGAGCTACATATAAGCGTCAGTGTGAGAATCTGAGTTGACGGAGATAAATTCCAACATGATCAAGTGTTTGACCTTGGGATTTTTTTATAGTCATTGCAAAACACAGACGAATTGGAAATTGTGTTCTGATGAAAGGAATTCCATTTTTTTCGTTCTCCGGAGATTGCAAGGGAATCTTAGGTATAAAAATAATTTTTCCTTTGTGAGGTCCAAACACCATTTCAGCTGAAATTGTATGATCTTTTAGTTGTCTTCATATCAACCTTGTTCCATTGCATAATCCTTCCGTTGGATTTAAGTTTCTAAGAAGCATAATTGGAGAGCCTTCTTTCAGCAAAAGCTTATAAGGAGGTAGGCCTTTAGGATTCAAAGAATTGAGAAAATCTTGATAATCAGCTTGATGTCTGCGATCAACCGTCTTGTCAAAACTCACATATGAATGCAAATCTCCTGTTAATTTTTGAATCATGATGTCATTAATTTCATCAACACAACTATTTGTTGGACATAGCACGATCCGTTGATCATCGATATGGGTCGGATGAATATAAGCAGATTCGGGAAGGCGTTTTCCAATAACCTAGTGAGGATAATTGTATATTAGGAAAATATAATCGTAATGGGAAAAAGGTTAGTATGTCGTTTAATGAAAAAGAAGTGACCTATTAATGATTGATCCTTGTTGTAAATAACGAATAATGAGTTCATTTGGTAAACATATTTGATCTTGTTCATCCATTGGTTCACTCCTTCTCCGACCCACAATAAGAAATCACAAAATTTGGATTTGAGATAGCTCTCATATTTGTCGTTAAACAAAATTTAGAGATGTGGCGCAGAGATGTGAATTTAGAAGACTTGAATCAATGAGTTGTTGTTTCGTTGCTTGGTGAATAAGCGGCAGCGTTTGGCTAAAGTCGCCACCAAATACAACAATTTACCTCAAAAGGCTGATCGAGTTCATTATATCTTGAAGTAAGCTGTGAAATGCTTCGATGGCTTCTCGTTTTGCCATGGAAGCCTCGTCCCATAAAATAAGGTTGGATTCAAATATCAATTTTGCAACACTGCTCTGTTTGCTCAGCTGACAAACTTTTTGCTTTGATAAATCAAGTGGGATTTTAAATCTTGAGTGAGTTGTCCTACCGCCTGGAAGAATTGACGCAGCAACGCCTGATGTCGCGACTGCGATTGCAATATGTCCTTGCGATCGTAAATTTGCAAGAAGAGCTCGATATAAGAAAGTTTTACCTGTTCCCCCGGGACCATCGATAAAATAACTTGCAGTCGTTGAAGCGAGAACTGAATTCATTATTAAATCAAATATGTGCTTTTGCTCGCTGTTTAGTTTTGATTGTAATAAGAGGTCTTGTTCATCAATCTTTATATTCATCTCACTTTCTACCTCCTTAGTCTGCTCTTTGGCGGTAATCGAGTCTGAAATTCATGTTCAGTGAAATGATAATCAGCTAAGCTTTTTCCCATTTGTTCGAGATTTATTGATATCTTGAAGAGCCATTTTGTAATATCATCATATGTATCGTATTAGAGGAAGAATAAGCATATAGGTAGTCAGAGCAGAGGTGGGCTGCGAAAGTTTCCCGAGTTCCCTAAGTTTGCGGTGAACAATAGAACAAGAGAGTAGCAAATAACAATCGAGGGATGTTGGCATTTGAAATATGACTTACCGTCACAAGTGTTTGTTGTATGTAAGAGTCAGATGCTAGCAATCCTAAATGCAGTGCAGCATCCCTGAAACAGTTCATCTTTTCACCATCAACAGTTAACAAATTGTCAAATGATGTTGGTCCTTTAACATTTGCGAGCAATAATCTCAAGTAATACCTTTCTCCTTCTCGAGGGTCAACAGTAACTAATCGTCCTATGACTTTTCTTCGCTTTCTTTCTAACCACGTCCTTGTTTTTTTATGCCAAACAAAATGTTGGGGGAAATCTGCATACAGACATTTCATTTCTGCAGCCTTTTGATTTGTTGAATTAGTCCAAAAAAATTCCATCAGCATTGTTTTGGTGAAGTCAATATTCCTCAATAAATACGACAAATTAGCATCTTTTGCGAAGGAAACAGATTGTTGATCTAGAAGGTGAACTTGGAGTATATAGATGGATGGATTAATCTCTGCGGCGGAATTCATATATCGCCATAAAGCTTGGGGTGAAATCCAACGGCCTTCTTGGAAATTAGTGATTTCGTCGATATCGGACTGGTTTCTTGTCGTGACGCTAAAGTTCACAAGGTCGTGGCCCTTAAATACATATTTGTATAAATATTTAACAAGCTTCACAATGGAACATATTTCAACATTAATGTGGCAGTCAACCAACATCAGAAGGTACGGGTTATGAGGAACCACCCATCTATTATCAACCTCGTGTGGAAATTTTAACTTTTCTTCCATCATCTCTACGTACTATAGCACGGATAAGCTGTCTTCGCCATGGACGGTGAAAGGAGTAAAATCCTTGGGGTAGTGACTTTTGCATACACCATTTCTCATGCAAGGGCACTGTTTGTTCATAAAATCACAAGGACCGTGGATCATATGCTTAATGACAAGAGAATATAATCTGGAATTGTGATCGAGGATTAGGTATTTCAAAGGTGATATGATTTGATCATAGGAATCGGATTCAACAACTTAAATTGTGGTTGAAGTATTTGAAGCAAGTGAGCATGAGGAATCACGCTTTTGAAATTCAATTACGTAAACAAATGCGGCAACATCTCGAAAATTGCTTTTTGATCAACTCATTTTCGAGAATCTCAAATTTCATACGAACACTCTGGACAATAAATAAAGTGCATCTTGTGCTTTTTCGTGGAATTTAAGATTCTCTTGTATTTCCTTCCATATAGGGTTGCAAGTCATAATGAGAAAAATATCTGGTTTGCCATATTTTTGCACTAGAGCTATTGCATCCAGATAACACCGTTTCATGTCCCTTGGGCCGCTGATAAATGAACCTGGGAGGACAACTCAGCGGCCAATTGTAGAAGCTTCAGTTTGACCAATATTAACGCTATCTAAAACACCCTGCAAAATTTCTGATAGTATTTCGTTCTGTTTTTTCCTATGGAAGTCAAGCCGTGAAGTTTCAATCTTTATATAAGAACCAACAACGAATTGTTGTAGTAGTCTTAAGCTGCGGATAAGCATGGATTCATCATAACTTCTCATTTGAAGTCGATAGCAGTAATACTCTCTCGCAGATACTACGCCATGTTTGGAGTTAAACTTCTTGAGTAATTAGTAATAGTAAGAAAAATGATAAATTAATTTAGCCCAATTAGACAATATTTGGGAACCAAGGAATAAGCACACAACTAACCTATGTTTTCGAGAGCAAATAATTCATTTGCTTGATAAAAGTGCATAAAGGAGCACCGCTTGTTTGATCGTAACCATTGTTCTTTGTTTGTTTGTGAATTTAACCGCTTAATCGAGGATACCATCTGATTCACCCGTGGAAATAGAAGTGGGTATTGAAGTGGGTCGTAGCATGCATAATAAGATCGAATTCTATAAGCGGGACTGGTGGTATAGACTTGGATATGAGGAGATTTATCATCTTTGTTCATCATCGTTTCGATCCATATAGCGACTACTTGTGATGCAGAGGAAGATTGTAAACGCTACCGATCAAGACTGGATAACATCTCGAGAACAATTTCGTGATTTTCAAGGAAGGAATATCTTTAAGGCGGTGAAAAACCTAGCATAAGGGTTATCTTCAAGAATTGTCATAATCGGTTTCAATGTACTTTCACGAAGTTTATCGTAGCTCGCCACCTTTGTTGTAGTTCTTCATCGGTATCAAAGAAATAAAGTTGGATTCCACATACTTTATTGCTTGTCGGCACTAAACTGTCAAGGAAATGGTAAACTTGTCCTTGAACACGGAATGTATAAACTCCCATTGTGTTTTTTTTTCAGGTTACGATCATATCTGGCTCCATAGGAAGTGAAAGCTACATTGTTGTTGTATGTCGAACATTCTTTACGAAATGTTGGATTCTTCGTCGCTATTTAGAAACAAAGACTTTAAAGCATAAGGCATCGAGGAGCAACAATAGAAATTTGTCGAGACGAGCAACAAAGCGATGGAGGTTCAAGGTAAAATCGTTTGGCGTTACAATATTGACAATCTGGAGCAGAAGGAGTATTCAGTTCAACTGGTAAATTCGCAAGGATGTTAATGTTGAAGGAAATGTCGATGATTTATCCCTTGAAGCGTATAAAAGGACATTATCATTATGTGGACTAGTTAGGTTGGAAATAGTTTCAATATAGTGAAAAAAGGTACCTTCATTTATGCGATCAACATGGATATCAATACATCGATCCGTATTTGATGAAAAGAGGGTTCATGACTTCGGAAGTTGGTGGTGGAAGGTTCGATATTAATGAAAGAATCATACATTGAGGAGTAATTCTTTGCTAAAGTGTAGATGAAGTGGAAGTTGTGCTTTTGCACTCGATTTTTCTACGTCGTCGCAACAATTCTTGTTTTTTCATTTGTCATTTAAACTTATTTTGGCGTCTTTTAGCATTTCTATCCATATGTAAATACGAGGAATCGACATAATATGAGCGTCTTTGATCTATCCATTCATGATGTTGGTAAAAATGAATTGTCGGATATATATATACGAGCCTACATACATTGATATATATATATATATGTATATATACATATATATATAAATATATATCTATATAGCTATATCGATATATATATAGAAACAATAAAATTGAATATATATTATAAATCGTATCACAGTAAACATGTTTAAAAAAACATTTTGTTTATGATCTAACAAACAATATGTCGAACAAACATGATTATAAACCATTTAAATAACTATAGCAGAATTTATAAAATAAATTTATTTCATTTAACTACACATACCTTACTACGAAGAATGCGCGAGAGAATAAGCAGAGGACCTATAAAAAATGGAGTATACATGCAGTCAGAACGTAGAAAGGAGAATTTGCTCGATTCAGGTTAATAAATAACAACAGCTGAATTTTTACAATAAATTTATTTAACCTAAGCATATATACCTTAGTACTCGAAGAATGCAGCAGAGAATAAGCACGGGGCCTTTAAAAAATGGAGTATAAATCAATTTAATCTAGAGCGGAGAATTTGATAACTAAAAGAAGAGGGTAGTTGAGAGAAGTAAAGTTTGGGTGGAGAAAATGTTTCAGCGGTTGGGGTATATTTGCTTTAAGGGTTAAGACAAGAGAACAGGTAAGAAGTTAGAATATGAAGGTGTCAAAGGTGTCAGTGGAGTGCGTGCGAGAGATCAAATTTCGTTGTAAGTTATTTTGATGCCAAAGAAATGGCCCTTGAATGATTGATTGATAAACGGATGCAAAAAGCCAAGCTTCGGAAGAAAAGGAAATGATTGTAGAAGGTGAACCTGTCAGGAAGAAGAGTAAAGGTAAACAAAGGTCAACCTGTCCGGAGTAGCACGTGTATAATAATTTTATCACCTATGAATTGAAACGTCGATCTCTACTCTGGTGCTCTTCTTCTGTAATTCTGTTAATGTTTGCTTACTCTTCAATACGTTTTTGGTAGGAATCGACATTATTATACCAGTTAGAAGATTATGCCATACAAGAAAAGCAGGTCTAAATGTCTGGTTCATACATTTTGGGGGTTAGCGTATCTTTCCTTGCTACAAGTAAAAAATTATGACGCTCTCACCTATGAATTAAAACGTCAATCTACATTACGGTGTTTACTTACGCAATACGCTATTGGCGGTGTTTGACATTATACCTATTAATTAAGCGTCAATCTACCGATGAAGAAATGCATGCGATTAAAAGGAGGAGATTGTTAAGTCAAAGCGACTTTACATAAATGATTTTGATGAAGTACAAACAATGATGAAAAGGAGTGGATGAAAAGAAGGCGGAAGTTGAAAGCGAGTATTTAAGTTGAAAAGCGATGGAAGCAAAACCAGACGGAAGCAAAAGCGGACGAAAACAAAAGCAGACGAAATTTCTGCAAAAGTAGACGGGAGTAAAAGCAGACAATGGAAAGGAGACGAAAGCAAACCACGTGTGAATTAAGAATCAGTTTGAGTTAGTTACAAAACTCAATTGAATAACCGGTTTTTCAAGATTCAAGCAATCTACATTACGGTCATCTTCTTCTTGAAAAAAAGAAAATGATTGTAGAAGGTTAACCTGTCAGGAAGAAGAGTAAAGGGAAGCAATGACACTAATTTCCAAAGAAGAGAAAATAATTGTAGAAGGTCAACCTGTCAGGAGTAGCAGGTGAGAAATCTATCACCTATGAATTGAAACGTCGATCTCTACTCTGGTGCTCTTCTTCTCTAATTCTGTTAATGTTTGCTTACTTCTTCAATACCTTTTTGGCAGGAATCGACATTGTTATACCAGTTAGAAGATTATGTCATACAAGAAAAACAGGTCTGAATGTCTGGTTTATACATTTTGGTGGTTAGCGTATCTTTCCTTGCTACAAGTAAAAAATTATGACGCTCTCACCTATGAATTAAAACGTCAATCTCTGTTGTGGTGTTTACTTCTGCAATCCGCTATTGGCAATGTTTGACATTATACATATTAATTGAAACGTCAATCTACCTGACAGAAAAAATCTGTGCAGTAAAAAAGGAGGAGATTGTTAAGTCAAAACGACTTTACATAAATGATTTTGATGAAGTACAAACAATGATGAAAAAGGAGAGGATGAAAAGAAGACGCAAGTTGAAAAGCAGATGGAAACAAAACCAGACGGAAGCAAAAGCAGACGAAAGCAAAAGCAGACGAAAGTTCTGCAAAAGTAAACGGGAGTAAAAGCAGAGGATGGAAAGGAGAAGAAAGCAAACCACGTGTGAATTAAGAATCAGTTTGAGTTAGTTACAAAACTCAATTGAATAACCGGTTCTTTCAAGATTCAAGCAATCTACATTACGGTCATCTTCTTCTTGAAAAGCAGAAAATGATTGTAGAAGGTCAACTGTCGGGAAGAAGAGTAAAGGAAGCAATGACACTAATTTCAAAGAAGAAAATAATTGTAGAAGGTCAACTCATCGGGAATAGCGGTGAGAAATCTATCACCTATGAATTGAAACGTCAATCTACATTACGGTCCTCTTCTTCTCTTTCTGATCCTCGTGTTTGGTTACTTACGGAATACGTTAGCGTATGAATTGAAACGCCAATCTACGTTACGGTATACTTCGCAATACGCTATTGGCAGTGTTTGACATTATTATAGCGGCTAGAAGATTGTACCTATTAATTAAAAACTCAATCTACGTGATAGAAAAAATCATGCGATTAAAAGGACGAGATTGTTAAGTCAAAACGACTCGACATCAATGATTTTGATGAAGTACAAATAATGATGAAAAAGCAGACGATGAAAAACAGATGAAGAAAAACAGACGGAACCTATTGAAAAGCATGTTAAGTCAAAACGACTTGAGATATATGATTTTAATGAATAACAGACGAAGAAAAACAGACGAAGTAGAAAAACAGACGGATAATGGAAAAGCATAAATAATATGTTAACTTCGACTCTTATTTATAACCTTCGTATTCAACTGCTTTCGTCTACTTGTCACATTTCGTCTGCTTTTCAAGTTCACGTAAATATCAATTTATTGTCCTAAAAATATTGGCCTTTGGTTTTGATTTTATGATATATTTAACCATGTTGAGATTTCGTCTGATTTTCCTGAATCGTTATTCACTTAATGGTTTAGCGAAGATGTCCGCCCATTGATACTCTGTTTCAACGAATCGTATGCGTTTAGAAAACACATTAGAAATGCATGACTTAATGGAGGAAATGGGAAAGGAAGTTGTCGTCAAGAATCTAGATATCCCAATACACGTAGTAGATTATGGGATGCAAAGATGTTTAAAAGTACTTACAGAGGACAAGGTAAAATTAGCCACTTACTTTCTACATGAGATTTTTAAGTTGTGTATTGATATTATGTTAAGAAATATATATATTGCAAAACTTTGAACTTATGGTTTTCAAATAAGGATATTTTGAACATACCTTCAATTATTATAATATCAATTTGAAAATCATTTGAACTTTCTTTTTACTAAAAGAAATATTTGATTTTATTTGTTAGGGAGGAAGCGTGGAAAGCATAAGGTTGGATGTGTCCAAAATACAGGAGATAGATTTAAATGCAGAAGTGGATAGATGGCCATGGTTGTTAGTTAGGGCTTGTAGCCTTGTTCAAGTTCAATTTAGATGAACATGGAAGTACAGAAATCCTGAAGTGTGACGTCACTCCATTATATTCCTAATATCAGGATCAATTCTATTAAGCATTCCAGTTTTCTACTCCAGTGTCCATTATGTTTTATAGCAAATTTGATGTAGTTCGTCACAGCTCGTTACTTCTCTCACAAGGAAATTGAACTTCCGCGCCTTTTCGATTAAATGCCTTCCGCGTTGCTTCGTTTGTTTTGTTCGAATCTTACGCTTTTAAATGCATCTTTATGTCTTCGTCGACCTTTGTATTCTCCGTGTGTATTGTTAACCAGTATACTTTTTCAACTCCGTTTATATTTTTAACTTCATCTACTTTTTCAACTCCGTCTATATTGATAACTTCGTTAACTTTTTCAACTCCATCTATTTTTAACTTCGTGTACTTTCTCAACTCCATCTGTTTTTCTCTTCTTAAATGCCTTTTGTGCTTCGGCCTGCTTTTTGTTAAGTATAAATGCCTTTTAAATGCATCTTTATGTCTTCGTCTGACCTTTGTATTCTCCATGTGTATTGTTAACTTCGTCTACTTTTTCAACTCCGTTTATATTTTTAACTTCCTCATATCCAAGTCTACACTAAACTCGAAAAACATCTGTAAACAACAAAACAAAAAAAAGCTTAAAGAAGATTTACAAGTAAAGAACAACTAGAAACAGAGACGATGCGGTTACAACATCCGACGTCTAGTTGGTGAACAACCTTATGCTAGGCATCACGTGCTAGATTCACCTCGAAACTATTGATACTCTCTCGACACCAACAACATACCACGACAACCACAAATTGGAATGGAAAAAGCGAGAGGAAGGCAATGGAGGAGAGGAAAAACAAAAACAGAGAAAGGACCTGACATGGATCTATTTTACGCTCTTTAAGTAGTCGAGCGTGGTGGCGACAAACCGCTTCAGAAGATTGCGTGCATATCTAGACAAAATGACAAAAAATTTGGGTCAGAAGATTGCGTGTATATTTCAATAAACAGAAGAAAGAGAATGTAAGTCGTTAGATTAAATGGACGATTGGGATGGATTGCGTGGTCGTCCGTCCGGTCGCTCTTAGTATATATACTTAATGAGTTAGACGAACCTCTCCCACCCAGAAGTTTAAATTACATGGGGAGATAAAGTAATTAGTTGATTTAAAGTTCTAACTCAACTTTCATTTGAATTTTAAACTAATAAATTAAGATATTTCGTAAATCTTACTTGCGTGTTTAAACTTTATACTCCCTCTGTTTCATAATAAGAGTCGTTTTAGATGCATTTTAATTATTCAACATAAGTGTCATTCTTGACTTTGTATGCATGTTTATAACTTTTCTTCCAAAATTAACCTTTTTTTCTCTCTCATCTTAATTATGCAGATCACAATTTCAAGACAATTTCTCTCACAATCTCATTTAAGATGCTGATTACCGAGGTAATTTTATGGAAGTATTAATAAGGGTATATCTATAATTTTATTAACTTTCTTAATAAGCGTGTATTTTTCTAAAACGACTCTTATTATGAAACGGAGAGAGTATCATATAAATGAGATTCTGGGTAATAATACGTGTGTATATGATACATCATTTAAATTTATTTTTACTTTATAAATAATTTATATAAAGATAAGATTATTTGATTTAATAAAATAATATAATTAACTAGGCTTGTATACATATTCTAGTACTCGTCCCTTTTGTCTTGTACTCCGTAACTAGTTTTCACATTCTGCCCTCGTATTGTGAACAAGAGGTGGCCGCCAGGACAAAATTTCCCATTCTCTACAGTGACTAAAAGCAATTTACTGAGCAGCATTCACCGTACGGATTATGTATAATTGATACTCAAGTACTCCATGACCAGGGACGGTCATAAGTGTCCGTATGGTTGCTGTCTTCAGTAGCTGGAGGCGAAACAGAACAGGACTGAACATAACAGAAACTGGAGTTAGTGAGCTGTTTGGTTAAGGAGGACAGAACAGACAAAATTTGTCTCCGTCTCTATGACAATGTGTTTGGTTGCAGGTGACAGAACGACAAATAATATGCCAAAGACAAAAATGCCCCTGATCAATAAGATGAATAAAAATGTGTTATTAATTGATAAGTTAATTGGAATAAGGTATGATTGTCAAAAATTGAGCAAATAATTATCATAACAATTTCAATTGATTGATTAATAATAATAATAATAATAAGAATAATAATAATAATAATAATTCATGTTGAAAATGTTAACTAATGTCAAGACCATACTAATGCCAAGACCATAATAATAATAATAATTATTATTATTATTATTATTATTATTATTATTATTATTATAGTAATAATAATAAATAATAATAATAATTGTTAAAATAATTATAATAATAGTAACAATAATAATTATTATGATAATTATGTAATGCATTATAATAATATTGATTCTAATAATTATGTGCAAACACAGCATCTACGCATTCATGAAATTAATTACATAAAAGGTCAACACATATTCATATAATTAATTACATAATAGGTTCAACTTCTCATTGAAAACAAACATCTAAGCATTAATACAACGTCTGACATATTTGGTTCGATGTAAATTAACACCTTATATTTTAGAAATTATGTCCTTTAGAACCATCCCCAAAATGACTCCAATGGCAATGGCTAAAAATATATTAGTCCAAGCCATGTTTGGCGGCACAGCCCGAACTTCAGTGACTTGTTCAGTTGTTGGAAGAGCGGATGGAATCGGAATGGAGGATGGTGCATTGATAGTAGGAGCAATGTCTGCAATGCGACGAGGCGGCCTATATTGGTTCATGATGATACGACTTTGGCTTCCTCCAATGTTTGATATCCCCGAATCGAGCATTGAAACCCTCGATGACCAATTTTACATCTTCCCAATTGGTAAAAATTCCAACTTGGTGTCCAGCAAAGACAACGTAAAAGCTGTATCTGGCCATATCTACGTACCTGAAATTGAATCATATTATCATCATTCGAACACGTAGGAAAATGACATACATGAAGAAGTTATAATAACTAAGCATTGATCATAAGTGATGCATTGAAACACAAGGTGCACACATCAACAAAACAAAGTGAGCACATCATCAATACAAAGTCAACACATCATGAAGTCAAAGTCAACATCACAATCCTATTTTCATAACAGTACAAATCTATATATCCATATTAAGCTACTGCAAAGGAAGTAGCTCCACAAAACACATCAACCCAAACATCGTCATCTAGCAGCTCCCTGATATAACGCGGTCTCTGATCTTCATTTAGATCCCAAAACAGATTCGCAACAGGAACATCCTTTGCGAATATCCTTCCAATCTTGATGACTTCTTCAAAGGGAAGCCCAACTTCCTAAGCTCATCACTAGCCTCGTCCCATGCAATCCTACAATGGCATCAGCAACGATCCTAGCACTTTCTTTACCACTATCAATCGCAAGAAGGAAAGAGGCAGCAACATTTTCTAAAACTTCGATATCCCTCATCTTCCTTTTGCCTTTGTTACGTCGGATTCGTCGCGTTCTTTGGAAGAGGCAATCGAACCAAAGACATTGCTGAAGTAGTCGGTGGATTGACCAATGGGGTTGTGGCATCAAATTGGGATCGACGCCGATGGATCGCCTAGTCCTTCACCTTGATGTCATCGGTTTTGACTCACCAATAGCATCTGCAACATCTTGGGCTCCGCCTGTTGCTCTGTCTCTCCCAAACACAATCTCCAGTCTTGGGTAAAGTGGGAAAGGCTTCCCTGGAGTATAAAACTTGTTGGGGTGGCTTTGGGTAAAACATAAGAAAACGTCAGCCTTGGAAACTTCTCATTATAAAGAAAATGTAATGAACAAAGAAAAATTAAGAAAATTACCCTCATCCATTCATCCAGGACTTGCTTGCTGTCGACTTCAACACACTGCTTGCTTTCATTCCACCCGAACCCACTGCAATTTAACATGTCAAAGGCTGTCTGATATTTATCCTTTAACCTCTTGTGTTTATTTTGACATGCCTCCTCTCAATGCCACAACCAGAAACTTGTCTGCATCATTCTAGCCAGCCAGTTGGAAAGTTCGGGCTTTAGTGACCATTATCGACTTTGTGCCCGACCACAACAACCTCCTCCATGAGCGTCACAAATGCATCATTTGACGGTCAAATCCTTGACATTGCACCTAAACCATGCAATGCCATTCCAAAACATTCCATTTGCATAAATGATTAAACAAAATAGATTGAAACCATTATAGTCAAAAGCGAACATAATATTGAATTATGAAACAAGTAATGAAGTGCACGGTTTTAATGATCAAGTCAATAAACATCACATAAACCAAATCATTATTATGATAAACATCACATAAAGCGAATCACCAATTCAATAAACATCACATAACGCAAATCCTCAATTCAATATACATCACACAAAGCAAATCAAATTACACAATTAGTGGTTGCTTCTCCATTCCTCAAACATGTTCTGAGCTAAATCCTCTCTCCATTGACTCCATGCAGTAGTTGTTTCAACACGATCAACCATTTGGGGCAAGGATGCATCTTCCCCAACTGGTTGTTCCTCATCTGCAATAGGAGTTTCCTCTGCAGGATCATCACTCATATGTAGCCTAATAAAGTTATGCAACAAAAAGAAGAGAATTATGTGAACATGTGTGTTTGCTGAATAAAACGACGGATTTCTTAGAATTTTCCATCTTTTTTTCAACAGCCCAAATGCACGTTCAATGACATTTCTTGCTGCTGAATGCCTCTTATTAAAAAGCTCATCTGGGTTCCTAGGTGCCCTTCCATCTCTGGCCCACTCTTGAATATGGTATCTTGTGCCTCTATAATGTGCAAGAAAGCCAGGAGCATTGGTATAGCCAGCATCTACTAGGTAGTAATTCCCTATAAACAAATGACACTATTACTAGTGTACTTCTAATCAAACATTTGCAAATACAAGCAAGTTGCTGGAAGTTGTTGTCTTACATACCAATTGGAACTTGAAGTCCATTATGCCTAGTCACTGCATCATGTAAAACTCTTGAATCAGATGCTGAACCTTCCCATCCGGCTAGAACATAAACAAAGTTTAAGTCCTTATCACACACCCTAAGACATTAGTGCATATTCTCCCTTTCCGTCCTCTGTATCTTAGTTTGTCTGATAGGGGAATTGTTATATCTATATAGGTCCCATCTAGCGCACCAAGGCAACCCTATGAAACAATTCCCAACAAATACAGTTAAAGTTCAGTAATGTAATGAAGTGCAAATTGGAAGTTATCGTTGCTTCATGCATATACTAACCTTAAACCATTTCCATCTACTATCTATGCAATCCTCTGCGCAATTGGTATGGGCTTTACATACAACAAATGTCCGAGATGTAATACTGACCTTGAGACACTATGGAAGATCCTACTAATAGTTTCTCCGCACCGCATAAACCTAACTTGTAATACTTATTAGATTCATTTTGTGCCAATATTCTTAGGAAGATTAACACTTTTCTTCAATTGGCACATGACGATGTTCTCAGAACCGATCAGTGAACTTGAAGCATTTCACATAATATGTGAAATGCATTTAAATCCATCAAGTAATCCCATAGGCTATTCCGATCACCCTCATTCGTAATCCTACGTATATTAGCTAGCCTACTTGGGCCATCAGCATCTACAACCTATAGCATTTTCACTCCTGCACCGTTTTTTTATGCATAGATATAAGCATAGAAACATCACCATTCTCATTAAGTCCAATTGACCATTCCAAAACTCAAAAAATATAAGAGCCTTAAATATAGCATCACGTTTCCTGTTATCCATTTATGTCACAGAATGCTGTCTGCACATAATGAAAGCCAAAGATTAATCAAACACAAGCCACCATAGAATAATATAGTTGAAGTTATCCATGTTATGTACATAGTTGTAATTCAAAAGTTATGACTATTATACCCATCATGGGTGTATTTACTAATATAGTTGTAATTCAAAACATATGATAATCTTATGTCATATGCAGAGAAAATCAGAATTTGACAGGAACTTGATGATATGCTAGCATGAACACCCACCTTGGCAATACATTACGAACAATGATAGAGATATGGCAAAATCTCTAACAAATTCCAACATATTAGGCTTTTGTTTACCCATATGTAGTTGCATTACCATAATTAAGCATCGAATGCTAGGTTCTTTGATCAAGCATCCGATGCTTAATTAATCATGAGAATATTTTGATCATAATTAAGCATCTGATGCTTAATTATGTAATACATAATTGATCATTATGTGGTCTTTATTTCCTTCATTGCCATACATCATTCATCTGAACTGTTAAAAAAAAAACGTAGTTTTTTGAGTTGTTCATAATTGAGAATTTATAAGTTTTATAGGTTGATGTATTTACCTATTCTACAAAATGTCTATTGTAGTACAATATTTTGCAGAAGGAAGTATGCTAATTATGTCTCAGTTGTTCCTTTCTATGCCCAGTTTTTCTTTGCTCTGAATTGGAAGATTGGTTCAATGTAAAAGTTCAAAATAACACGTCAAAAAATTTAGTTCTTTGTTTATAATCTGGTTTGGTTTTAATATGCAGCCAATGGCTCAGTATATGTCAGGCATTGCAACACTAAATTCAGAAAACAAGTATTTCCAAGATTTTCCAAACCAAAGACCTGTCAGTATTAAGTAAGTTCCATTGGCATTACACAAAGAGATCTCCTCTAGAAGATCTCCAGATATTTGAAGCCACATAGAACAATCTATTGCCAAATACTCATAATTGAATCCACAGCCAGCCACCAAAATAAATGCTTGCTGCAGAAAGAATTGACCAGAAATAACTGAAGGCAACAAGATGTTTTTTACTTAAAACAAAGAAACAATTGAAACTGAACTCTTCATGGGTACAAGTGCTGTTATAAGCATTGACAAAGGGGAGATAAAGCAATGAAAACAATTTTCCATTAACTTGGAAAGGGAACGGATGTTTGACAAATGTAACAACAAAATAGTAAACCTTTCTAAATATCTAAAAACCAAAACAGTAAACATTACAAAAACAATGAATAATATATCAGTTAAAACAATCAATTAACTTGACACAACCAACACATGTTGAAACTTATTGTTCAGATAAAGACTTTTACCTATCGTGGTGAGTTCTATGCTGAACGTATGATAAGCAATCAGTTAATCTCAAGATCTCAAAGATAACACAAAGGTTGTATATATTAACACTCGAAACCAGTAATCCTAGCAATATATTTATATACAAATCTCCAACATAGCCGTTGCTTATGCATATTGCGTGGAGGTTCTACCCCGTATAAGCATAAACAAGTCTTTTATCTTGAAAACTCGCAAGAATCAATTATGCAATACAGATATGTAGAAGCTAGGATTGAACTTCAAGTGTTTTGATTTCTGGTGTTCAAACAAAATCCCCAATTCATGCATTCACCATTAAACACAACAACAAAGCAAAAAGCATTTGAATAATGATGGAAAAAATTAATACCCGTGAAAAGGTACAGAAGATTTTCTTTGCAGCAAGTTGTAACCTCTCACCGATCAACAAACACAATAATTTCTGCAACAACACACTATTCGCAAAGGTAAGACAACTTGTTCTCAACGGTTGAACCTCTATCAAGATGAAGAGAATGTAGGAAGCAGCGACATTTACAAGAAAATAACAGAAAACAAAACTAACCTGATTTCGAAAAACAGATCTCGACTCTTGGGGAAGATGAATCGCAGATTAAGTGCGGTTATCTGATCTTAAAAAAAATAAAACCCAAACCCCCGTAACAAGAAGACATCAGCTAAACCGCAATGCACATTGTCGATTCGAAGAACAAATCGCATAACAAGGAAAAATTATGACCTAACGGAGAAGGTGAGAGCTTGGTCAAGTGGCGAACGTCTTCGGCAAGTGACTCCAACCGGACGACGGAGAAGACTGCAGCTACGAGACAAGGGAAGAACACCGGCGGGATGAGCGTGGGAGACAGACGACAAGGGCAAATTTGGCGAGCAATGAGATTTTCATCCGGCGACAAGCGACCGACGTTTTTGTCTTTCATTAAAACAATTAACAGGATTTCTGTCTCTGTATATCAGAGACAGAGAACAAAATGTTGGAGGCAGAAACCAAACGGGAGTGATGGACAGAATTTATGTGTCTTGTTATCTATCCCCATGTATGGAGACACGAACCATACGGGGGGTAAGAGACAATAGTTACATACATGGGATTAAGGATACGTAGAACTTGTGTAAAAAGCTTTCTTTTTCTCATTTAATAGAAATATGACAGGTTATAGAAAAAGAACAACTCTCTCTCTGCTTTCTCAAATTAAGAAAGCAGAAGGTTTATTGTTTCTCCCGTTTTAACACCCATATAACAAGACACGCCCTGAATCTTCCAAGTAATTAATAAATCAGCATCAAAAAAATGTCTAAGACTATCCATTTAAATATAACTCAGAATCTAGGACATGCAAGTTGATAGTGCTCAAACAACTTGGTAATTCTCAGTGATCAACTGCGTCCTTTGAGAAAACTTTGGAGCAGGTCCACCTTTAAGGGGTATGACATTGTTAACCTGCAACAAAGAAACACCTATAAACAGCAGCCAAGAATAATCATGTAACTCCGATTTCAGCTTTCAAAGTTGATAAACATATTAAGTACCCTGACAAAATGCCTTTTCTTTATGAAAGATACAGAATTTAAGTGTGATTGTCGTTCGTATACTCAGTATGTGAAGTTCAAAAGATAGAAGGAAGCACACCCCGATATTACAAACCTGTAAGCCACTGTACGTACTAGTAGCTGAAAACTGAACAGAAATAGGGAAGAATGCTGAAGAATCTGCTGGAGGCACAACAAATTCCAGCGACCCACTGCAACATATGTTTTCCAGCAGTTTTCTCATAAATAACCTTAGGAAATGGTAAATACAAAGTTTTAAAGCACTAAAGCTGCTGACCTCCGATTAGTGTCATCAATGAGAAGAATGCACCACTCCAGGAAGGAATTTCTCGAGTCATACCTAAAGGTCCAAAGAGTATCAATATATAGAATACGTGTTTTAACTGACAAGAAGCAAACATGAGGAGGAAGTTACCACCTAATAAATAATAAAAGATAAGGTGTTAACAGGTTAGTGTATAACGTATGTGGAAAAGAGATCTTCATGTTATTTTCTTTACAAACTCAACATTCCTGGAAGTCAACACATATTCCCAAGCTTAGTGCACATAAACAAGATCATGGAAAATTTATGCTTTCACCTTCGAGATGATTCAATCATAAGCAGAGTAAAACAGACGATACTTGCACCTATATACTTGAGTTGATATTTGAAAACAGAGAAAAAGAAGATACACAATACTTGTTCTAAACAACTCTGCATATTCATCAATTAAATGGTGAAAGACTATAAGAAGAATCACTATCCGACGAATTAATCAGGCCCTCTATCACCCCCACGCATAGAGAGAAAAAAAGTGAAGAAAGACAAAAGATGAATCTCTTGCATCCCAATTTCATATTCACCTTGTGATAGTATATCCTAAATTTTTACCTCCATTCCCCATCAATCTGTTTGACACTTGGTGCCTCATGCAACGAAGGGACAGGTACTGAGATAACAACATTTCGAAGGTCAAATTTGGATGAAGCTTCATATTCAATATTGACATAAGTTTCATTTCCAGAGACTGAGGGCCAGCAGTTGACTGAAACATATAATCCAGATGTTTAGAACATGCAAGCTGAAAAAAGTGTACATTAAGCAAACAATATGGTATGCAGGACCCACTTGTCAATGGAACTTTTGACTCATCGGTAGTTTGCATTCTCCACTTCAAAAGACCAACCCCTGATGCATCACCAGTTTGACCCGTGGGAAAAGGCCTATTTGGATCCTTCAAGCCCAAGATATTTTCATTGGAAAATAACTCTTTGTTCATATTGGGGTGTGTCTTGAAAAGAATGCTTGGTTCATCCCCACTTTCAATCTGAGTTTCAAAAAAGAACTTTAAGATAAAAGGTACCTCAAAATGCTCCAATTGAAATTGTTTCCAGACTTTGTACAAGAAATTCAAGACAAAATTGCACAAGAAATCGTACAGAGGTAGAGACAGAAAAGCAAAAGAGGAAAACCTTGACTTGGATCAGTGCATCCTCCTGATTAAGAATTTGAAGGGACAACTGCCCTTGAACATCAAAGTTACTCATTCCACCATCTTTTTTCAGGGTTACATTGAGTTTTTCCTCAACAGTCAAAGTAATGGGATCAGTTGGTGGAAGAGCAGCTGATTTGGTTTTTCCTGCCTTTGGCTGCACATCCTCAAGAATCACTTCACCTTCCGCTTTCAAGGACTCCAAAAATTGGTTTGTCTTTTGGGTTTTACCAAGCTGCATGCCAAGGCCTTTAGAAGGAGCAGTGGCAGTTGAAGGTTGACGACCTAAAATAGCCCACAGCATTTAGTCAAAGTCATTTCTTTTCTTACATACAGGCAATCATATGAAAGAACTATTATTCACATAAAGATACCAATGAAATTACATGCTGAGACAACATAATCTCATGAATTATATTTTCTCAAGAAAAGCCAGAAAATTAGTAATTATAGCAAGAATCTGGGCAGAGTTCCAATAGCTACCAAAACTAGAAGAAATTTGAGAATTTCCTATAATGAAAACATTCACAAACCTTTAGACTTGCTTGAATAAGAGTCAAGGTCAGTGGTCAATCCAAAGCCTGAGCCACTTCCAAAGCCACTTCCAGTACTAGAGATGTTCAAATCACTAAAGCCACTGTCAATTCTTCCTGAACCCATTGACTGTAAGGACATGAAACCTCCTTTGTCACCTCTATTCTTTTCAATCTGCAAAAAAAATGAAACATGTGCAGGAAATTAAGAACATAAAGAAGTCTCCCACCTTACAAGCATTTTTCAATGAATTGCTATCATATCAAAATTCAAAAGATAAATAACAAAATACCTTGTTTTTATCAATTTCACTGGCCTTGCGTTTCATAACATCCTTGGTTTCATTGATCTTGCTTTGCAGAACCAGCTTATGTAATTTCTCTTCATGGCTCTCCATCTCACAGTACTGCTTAACCTGTGCAACAGTCACATTTTCCTTGTGCCCAAGGGAAATGACCTCGTCAAAAGCAAATATCAACTCAAACGCTGACTTGGAAATACCCTCTTCATCGAGTGACAAGGAGTATTCAGGTACCTAAAAACACTTAAGGAATCAAATAAATGCCTAAGCTGCTTCGCCACACAGATACCGAGGGAGCTAGTCATCATCCATCCCAAAGTTTAATAAAGAAATAACACACAAGAAAAATCGATAAATTTCATGAGATGTAAAACAATCAAGAATGAGAACTAAATTGCGAAGAAAATTGAACTGCATGAAGTCAAATCAACTGTAATGCATCCAGCAAATATTTAAGAAACTCAAAATAGAAATGAAACTTAGTCATGGTAATAAAGCATAAGAAGGATACAAGTTTAGAAAGCAGCCTCAGAGTCTCCAGATCTTCGAGAATGTTGCTCTGTTTATTAGTCACAAGAAGCAAGTATAAAGTCTCTATTGGCTGGTAAACATACCGCACATTTTCAGTCTCCACATATGTATGTTGCTTCCCAGTGCCAACCAACTTAGGAAAGGCGGCAAGGAGGCCCTCAATCCTTATCCTAGACATATCCACAAACTGCCTCGAGACAATCACTGTAGTAGATGGAAAGTTTCAGGTAAATCAACGCAAGAAAACATCCAACTGGAACAATTTTCCCAAACGAATTAGATCCTGGTCCATGGCTAGTTGTATGAAATGCTAGTCCTCATAATGTTGTGATACTAGTCATTTGAATAACCGACAAACAAATAATTAGTGAAGAAATTTCAAAAGAGAATTCAGAAAAAGGGCAGACAGCTGAAAAAGACAGACACCATTTGTATCCCAACTCATATGCAACCATTATTATGTCAATCTGAACATTAAGACCTCAAAAGCCTCACCTTTTCCAGACTTGCTTACAATGGATGCGGCGAGCACAACCTACATTTATGTAAAAGTTTAATAGAAAAAAAACACATCTACAAAAAGAAAGGAAAAAAGAAGATTCTACCATCTTGACTGGTTAGTGAACCAAAAAAAAGCGCTGGAAATCACCACCTAGTAAGGGAGAGTTCCCGTCAGCAGAGCAAATTAAAATAAACAAAGATTAAACAAATAAACAAACGTCAAAAACACATAGGGAATTAAAGCAGACTTCAGGATCTCAACCCCTGAACATATTGATTCAACTATATTGAAACAATTTAGTAAACTACGCGATTCATCTAATCCCGGATCGATCTAGTTACCAAAAGCCAAACAGTTAATTTTGCATTAGATTGCAGAAAATAAACCCCAGCTTTGGAATCTCAAAATCGAACGCAAATTCTAATACGTCCGAATGGAATTACAACAATAACATAATGAAATTACAAGGATCTCGAAACGAATTTAACTAGGGGGAGATAACGTAGCCAATCACAGAGTGAAGTAAGAATGTGAGTAACTGAAAGGGAAAGATAGGAATGAAAAGAAGGGGATGGCTAAGATAAGTTAAGCACGAGATCTCACGGAAGACTTGCCTGGATCTACTTGCTGTGAGACGATTGTTTGTTTGGAGCAGGAACGAGAGATTGAGCTGGACGACGCTAGTTTACGGCGTTTCATTTACTAAGTCCGTTGGGGCCGTTTATTGGTCCCCGGCTCGATTTTTTTTTTTGATTGATTTTTTACTTTCTTTAGAAATTGAAATTGTATAAGATAATAGTGTATCGTTTGCAAGCAAATCTTTCATTAGTTACAAAGTAATTAGAGGGACGAAAAAAGGATAAGAAAAGACTTATTGTTACTCTTTGTTGCAATAGAGATGATTCAGATAAAGTACCTCTTTGGATTATTAATAAGTATGCTAATCCTAGATGCTTTAAAAATATGAATATTGACAATCTTAATTGTTATTATCGAGCCAACAAGAAAGCATGAATGACTGGATTACTCTTTTAAGAATTTGTTCGTTGGTTTGATGATAGAATGTCAGTTAGAAAATGCTGCTTATAGTAGACAATTGCCCATCCCATCCCATCCCAAGGTTATTGAAGGCTTGAGAAATGTTGAATTGTTCTTTTGCCTCCAAATACAACATCAAAAATTCACCCATGTGATGCTGGAATTATTCGATCACTTAAGATTTATTATCGACGTCGTTTTTATTTTAGCATCTTGGAAAGCTATGAGATGGGAGCAATAAATCCTGAAAAATTTAATGTGCTAGATGCTATCTATTTTATTAATGCTGCTTGGAATATTGATGTAAAGGCCATAACTATTGCAAATTGTTTTCGACATTGCAAAATTCGATCCGAGGAAGGTATGCTTCTAGAGGAAGAAACTTGTGATGTTGAAGACATTCAAAGATTAGAGGAAGTTATTTCTAATTTACATTATAGAAATGTCATGAATGTAGAGCAGATTCTGAATTATCCTAGTGAAAATGAAACTTTAATGGAATCGCCTACGGATAAAGAAATTATTCAAGGAGTAATAGGTATGGAAGATGATGACAATCAAGATCCAGATGATAGTAACGCTATACCACATATTTCTCCAAAAGAAGTTTTTCTTGCTGTAGAGACTTTGAAAAGTTACTTGCTTCAAAATAAGAAGAATGTGCCGAATGTAGTTTATGCTCTCCAAAAATTTAAAGATGAAATTGGATTCAGTTCGCATGAAAAGAAGAATCAATTGACTATAGATTCATATTTTAGGAAAGCATAAAATTTGAAATAAAAATTGTTTAGGAAGTGCTTTATTTTATGAATTATATATGTAATTTTTATACTTATTTAATGAATTATTATTTTATATTTTCAATGGGCCTCAAGGAATTTTTTTAAAATTATTATCTTATGCATTTAGCGACGTTATTATTTTATCCCATTGGCCCAAGTCGGGACCGAAGAAAATTATTATTTAATCGAAGTTAGTAATTTATCGAATATTCATTTATCGAGGTTTTACTGTAAAAACAATCAGAAAAAGACTTTTAAAAAAATCAGAAAAGGATCCGATATATCCTCTAGTAAGATGAACAAACAACCTACAAGCGCGTTTTAAAATCATGATACCCCGATTAAGACCACTAAACAAACAACAACTTAGAGGCTAGGAGTTAAGCTACACTTCCATTTAATTTAGCCTAGATGAAAGAAGATGATGATCTTATTTAAGGCTTCTAACGAGACCATTACATATTAAAGAAGCCTAGTTTTGTGCCGTTTGATTTAGGTAATATCAAATTTTCAACCAAGACCTGACTACATTCTAAGTGAATATGGTGACTTGGTAGTTGCATTCTTATAGATTCAATCAACTCATAAATATATGACTTGGTACCTTCTTTAGAATGACTATTTGACTTGACCATTGATAGTGGTTGTAATCCATATCCTTAATAAAATTATATGATTCTTTTATAGTTTTCATAAGAGCACCACTAGCAGCTACATCTACAAAGATATTGATGTTGCAAGTCATTTCATAGTAGAATGTTTGGAGAATAAGTCACTTCTCTAGCTTGTGACATAGACATGACTTCAACAACTCCTTGCATCTCTCCGAAGCCTTATATGATTACTCATCTTCCCTTTAGGAAAAAAGTGATAATTTGGTTCCTAATCTGAGTAATCTTGCATGGGGAAAGTACTTGGCTAAGAATGCTTAGGATATTTGATCCCATATGGTGATGGATCTTGCTAGTAGTGTCTGCAGCCATGCTCTCACCTTATCCCTTAGTGAAAAGGGAAATAACTTAATCTTAATCGCATAAGGAAAAACACCACTAAGCTTTAATGTATCATAGGATTCTAAAAATATCGATAAATGAGGATGGAGATCTTTAAAAGGGAACCTTCCAAAATAATTTTGTTGCATCATAGAAATAAGGGAGGAGTTTAGCTTGAAGTTATCAACTTTGATGTTTGGCCTCGCAATGCCTAAGATGATATGTTGGGCATTGGGTGCAGAAAAATCCTTCAAGGATCTTATGTTCTCTACAATTATCTTTGATTTCCTCAGCTTTTATTCTCCTTTTGAGTCTTCTTTTTATTCGTAAAGTTGTTTAAATCTCTAGATCTGGCTCAATGAGATTCCTAATGTTGTTAGAATATCGCATACAATAAATGGACTGCAAAAGAGAAAGTACAGAATAATCTTAGTGAACAATAACAAAACTAAGACAAAACAAAATAAAAGGCCTAGTCTAATTAATTTACAAATCTAATCAACATCAACTATGCATATTCCTTAATAACGAAACCAAAAAATTTATGTTGTTTTACCATAAACACACTATGTAACCATAGCTAGTACTGGTAAGTATAGATCGATCCCACTAGGAATCGAGGTTAACTATTTGATTATTCACAAACTTAATTATCTAGACTATTGATTTGTAGTTTATTAGACTAGTAAGAGTTTCTAAGTTTCAACTATATTCTCTCTTTTGACATATAATTCCTAACTTAGAGTAAATCAATTGAAATGTCTTTCTAAATCAAGAAAATCTAATAATTTACTAATTTATTTTATGAATTTTCATAATAGGTTTTACCCTAACCTAGAAAGAATATTTCAACTCTTGAATCTCAATGCGTGAATCAAATAATTGAATCTTTAACTCACCTTCCTTTAATTCAACCAATTATAAGAATACAGATAAACCTCAAGAACATGGCTTTAATATAGGACTACGTAGTAGTTATGTTGTTCCTTACCACATGAAATTAGCATTGCCAACACGGGACCAACATAGGAATGTGTATGGTTTGTGTTGTTGATCAAAGGTAGAACCTGGAATTTCCTATGAAAACTTTGTTCTCATTTATTACATTACCTTTTTATCTTTTTATACACTCAAATTACGCATATCTTCTTTACATTAAAATGCTATGTAGTAAGGCCCTAATCAAGTCCCACTCATAATTTACCATAGTGCGCCACAAATTACTATGTCCAACTTGTCCAAGTCTTCTGGTCTTTTGAGTTACCAAAAAAAGGAAAGCCAAGAGGAGCACTTCTGATTTAGCTTGTAGACCTGTAGTTATTAGTTAAAGTGTGGTTGGGTCAGTCGTGCTAGGCTCAAACCCACTCAAAACGACTCATGGACCGATCGGTCCACCCCGAAAGGACTGACCTAATTTCTATCAATTTTGCTAGGTCCAGGCCCCAGTCCACGCATCCACGGCCCACTTGCAGGTGGAAGTCTCCTATGCATACGTAAAGACCTAAACCTAGCATCTATTCCATAAATAAGGTATAACTTTGCCATGATACAGGTACGAGATTAGAACCCTGACTTTCTCTGTTTTACAGCAACCAAAACCCTCACAAAAAACTAACTTGAGCGTCAGAGGGGCCTGCCGGATACCAACCCCCTGTGTGCCTTGTGTTGTTTTGCAGGAACTCTTGTTAGAGACAGTCAAGTTCATGGATCCAAATGGCAACGTGTAGCCTCGGCAGAATCAGGCTGAACCAATTGGCGCCCACCGTGGGGCCCAACATCAGGGCACCAAGTCCAGAAACACGCAGATCAGTCAGGCGACAGCAGCCAACCCTGATATAGCCAATGCCGCGGCACTGACGCTACAACAGATGGGTTTGCAATTACCTGCTACTCTGCCGCCAACACACCATGATTCCTGCACACAGTCTTCGCACCCGAATGATCAACCACAACCTCAAAACCTAGATCAAGAAGAACAGAGCGTAGCCTTGGAGGACAATACTGAGATCAATATACATCCGAATCTCCAGCACCCCCTAGATGCAAATCCTCCTACGCCTATGCATACCTCCCTCACCCGAAAACAGATCGAGGAAGCGGCTGATTTGTTGATTCGTTAGATTTTACAATCTCAGCCGGAACAACAGCAGCCGTCGGCACGACAGATTGGTATGATGACCGATCGCCATCCTGCTGAAGCCCTAGAAAAAATCGTGGATGATCAGATCAATTCGGCCATGTGTTTTCGCCCATATCGTCCAACAGCTCAATATAACTCTCCCTTCACTCCGACGATCTTGGATAGCCTCCCAGCGGTCGGCACCAAAATACCGACGCTTGAAAAGTACACTGAAAAGACCGATCCCCTAGACTATTTACAGCACTTCCAGTCAATGATGAACCTACGCTGCGTCCCCGATGCCATTCAATGTAAAGCATTTTGTACCGCCTTTCAAGAAGGAGCTCGGAGATGGTTCAACAGTTTACCTCCGAGCTGCATCACTTGTTTTGAAGACTTTAAATCGCTATTTCTTAATAAGTTCGCCACAAGTAAACGGTCGCAGAAGACTACCTTGGAAGTGATGCAGTTGACACAAGGAATGAATGAAAGTTTACAGGAGTTCATCACTCGGTTCAACAACGAAGCTATCGAAGTCCCTGACCTCACCTGCTCATCCATGTTGGCTGCACTTATAGCAACACGAGGGATGAGGAGTTCAAAAAGTCATTGGCCCTCGATCAACCCCAATCTATCCAGGAAATAAGAAACAAGGCGGATAAGTATATCCAGCTCAAGGAAGTGCTGAAAAATACGAAGCGTAGAACGGATGATCGTTCGCCAAATGACAGAGCAGATAGTTCACACAAGCGGCAGAAGGGTCAGTCGAGCTGGAGAAAGTCGACCGATCGACAGGGACATCGACGAGAACTCTTCACCCCGCTCAACAGACGATATGCGGAAGTACTGGCGGCCATGAGAGCAGATGGGGAACCCCTCCGAGAACCCAATAAGATGAAGACTTCCTCCAAGAATAGGGACCCGAATTTATATTGTCGTTTCCACAAAGACGTCGGTCATGACACGGAAGATTGTTGGCACTTGAAAAGAGAAATCGAATTCCTTATCCAAAGGGGAAGGCTGGGTCGATTTTTGAAGCACGGACAAAATGTCGATCGAGATAATGAGCATAAGACCGGTCGGCCCGATAACTGGCGACAGCCTTAGAGGCGAAACCATAGGAATGATGGAGGGAGGCAAAATGCGAACACTAACGATCGACGCGAAGCGAGAGGACAATCCAGGGCAAGAGGCGACAGGAATACTGGACAACAAGATGACCGACCGATTAGGATCATTAACATGATTTTTGGTGGAAATGCAACAGGGGGTACACTGTTAAAGGAAGAAAGAGGTATGTCAGGCAGGTCGGTGAAGACTTGTCGGCCAAAAGAAAGAGGCAGAATGATGGGACGATATCATTCGACGAATCTGACCTTGACGGTGTTAATTGTCCTCAGATGACGCGCTCGTAGTATATCTAAACATGGACGGCAACGAGGTGAAGCGGGTAATGATTGATACTGGCAGCTCGGTCGACCTATTGTATTATGATGCCTTCAAGCAGATGGAGATACCAGAGGATCGACTACTGCCTATAGAAGGACCTATCAAAGGAGTAACTGAAGCATCAGCCTACCCGTTTGCCCGAGTCTATTTAAAAGTAAAATTCGGACAAAAGCTGTGTCAAATAGAGAAGGACGTTGAGTTCCTAGTTGTGAAGTTTCAAGGGGCATACAATGCAATAATCGGACGAGCCACTCAAAACGCCCTTAGAGCGGTTATCTCCACCTACTACCAAGCAATGAAGTTCCCAACGTCCCATGAAATTGGTGTTGTCAGGGGTCAGCAGAGAATCGCTAGGAAATGCTACTTAGCGAAAACAAGGACACTAGACGAGGCGGTAGTCTTGACGAGCTCTCTTGACGTGAGAGTTGATGAAGAGACGGAGAGGATGAACCCTGTAGAAGAAACTCAGCGGGTCATATTGGATGTAGCAGACCGCTCCAAGTTCACAAATCTAGGTTCCGAGCTTCAGAAGGGCCTAGTCAAAGAAATCACGGATTGCTTGGTAGAAAACAGATCGGTCTTCGCCTGGGTACTAAGCAATATGCCTGAAATTTCTTGATTGGTCGCATCACATTCTCTCGGTATTCGACAAGATTATAAGCCAATTAGGCCGAAGAAGCGGTGGCAAAGCAAAGAGCGCCAGGAGGTGATTGAGAAGGAAATAGAAAAGCTGCTTAGTGCTAGGTTCATTCGAGAAGTCAAATACCCTGAATGGTTGGCCAATGTCGTACTTGTGAAGAAGAAAAACGGAAAGTGGAGAATGTGCAGTGACTTCACTGATTTAAACAAAGCGTGCTCAAAAGACAGTTTCCCTTTGCCCAAAATTGATCATCTGGTAGACTCCACGTCAGGGCATGAACTCCTCAGCTTCTTGGATGCCTTTTCGGGCTACCATCAGATTCAAATGAGTATCGAAAACGAAGAGAAGACAGCTTTTATAACTGACCAGGGCACGTATTACTACCAAGTAATGTCGTTCGGCTTGAAGAATGTGGGGGCCACCTATCAACGGCTCGTCATGGAAGTTTTTAAAAAACAGATCGGTCGATCAGTTGAGGCCTATGTGGATGATATGGTGGTCAAAAGTAAGACGACCGTTGAGCATGTGGAAGATCTCAAAGAAATCTTCCAGATCCTTAATAAATTTCAGATGAAGTTGAACCCGAAAAAATGTGTCTTTGGTGTGGCATCCGAAAAATTCCTGGGGTTTATGATTACTCAGCGGGGGATTGAAGCTAATCCAGAGAAAATCGAAGCTATCGTCCAAATGCCTTCGCCTTGATGCTTGAAAGATGTTCAAATATTGACCGATCGGATAGTCTCTTTGAGCAGATTCGTCTCCAGGATGGGGGACAAGTACCTCCTGTTTTTCAAAATTTTAAGGAAAGTGGATGTGACCCAGTTCCAGTGGCCGGACGAATGCGAAAGAGCATTTCAACACTTGAAGTAGTATCTGACTAGTCCACCCATCCTGCAGAGCCCAGTTGAGGGGGAGAGTCTGATTCTGTATTTGGCAGTCACGGAAGGGGCGATCAGCGCAGTCCTTGTTCGATTGGAGCGAAATGAACAACGCCCGATCTACTACGTCAGCAAGGTGTTGAACGGATCAGAAACACGGTATGCGCCCATAGAAAAGCTGGCTCTCTCCTTGATAACTGCGGCGCAGAAGCTAAGGCCTTACTTCCACAGTCATACCATCGAGGTATGGACTGACCAACCCCTCAGGCAGTGCCTCCAAAAATCTGAGACCTTGGGGTAATTAATAAAATGGACGGTAAAGCTGGGGGAGTTCGATATATAATATAAACCTCGGACGACGATCAAGGCCCAAGTGTTGGCAGACTTCGTTGAAGAAATGAGTCAACCTGACTCGCAGGGTGAGCAATGCTCTGCCTGGAGCCTATTTGTTGATGGGTCGTCCAACGCTGAGGGATGCGGAGCAGGAGTGGTATTAATCAGCCCACACCAGGAAGAAAAGGTAGAATACGCTCTTCGGTTAGAATTTAAAGTTTCTAATAATGAAGCAGAATACGAGACTCTGATAGCCGACCTCCAATTGGCAAAAGAGAGGGGGTAAAGCGTCTTCAGGTGTACAACGATAGCCAAATAGTAGTTGATCAAGTCACTGGGCAGTATGAGACCAAGGGGAGCAGCATGATCAAGTACCTGGAACTGGTAAAGCAGGAATTGACTAATTTCGAGCAATACTCGATCAGCAGGATAGAACGGGCTCAAAATGCTAAGGCAGATGCGCTTTCCAAAATGTCTTTAGACCGAGATGCGAAAAATAACGTTTTGGTTGAGCGGCTAGAATGACCCAATATTCAGAAAGCTAATGAAGTCCTCGACGTAAATGCCGATCGATCAAGTTGGATGGAACCGATCAGACAGTACCTCCTCGGGAGAACTCAACCTGAAGATACCTTGGAAGCCAAGAAACTAAGGATAAACGCGGCTGAATATGCGATCGTTAATGACACCTTATACAAGCGGTCTTATGACTGGCCACTACTGCGATGCTTGAGCGAAGAAGAGGTAGAGCAGGCAATGGCCAAAGTCCGCAAAGGAATGTACGAAAACCATGTAGGAGGCAGAATGTTAGCTCACAAATTAATTAGGCAGGGGTATTACTAGCCGACAATGAAGAGAGATTGCCAGGAGAAAGTCAATCAATGTGAGGCTTGCCAGAAAAATAATAACCTATCTCACCAGCCGACCAAGAGGATGAAATTAGTGAGCCATCCTATTCCCTTTGCTCAATGGGGAATGGATATACTAGGACCTTTCCCCCTCGGTCCTGGATAGAAGAAGTTCTTGATAGTAGCAGTGGAATATTTCACCAAATGGGTAGAAGCTGAAGCGGTCGCTACAATTACTGAGCAGATGTAGCACCCCACTCCCGATGAGACCCGAACCCGATATCCATGGTGATATCCGAGCCCGTGACCCGCGAGGGTGGCGTACTAGAACATTCATTACCTTATTAACAAAAATCGTATGACATTTTCTTTTTCTTTCAAAAACATTAGAGTGCGCAAAACAATCATTGACTTGGCCCAATTATAACAAAACACTTTCCCATTTCACTGATAAAACAATTTCAATCATTATTAGCACTCATTAGTGCTCAGTCCCTCTATACAATTACATGTAAACAATTGGGCCTACTAAATACCAAATTAATACACTAATGCAGATACGGACGACACTGATCCCGACCCGATACTCTACCCTGCTAGCAGTAGACGTACTCCCGTGTGTCCAACGGGGTACTCTCCATTTCCTGAAAAATAGATGCAATGTTATGTGAGTTTGCGAACTCAGTGAGAAACCATCATCGATGGTTCACCCAACTCATGCATATCCACACAATCACACAATATTGTATATATATCATAAACAAGAAATCACAGGCATTCAATTTCACATTTTATAAGGCAATAAACCTTTCACACAATTCACATTAAACATTCATTTATGCAGTGTGCATGTGACTCTTCCATTTTCTTTCGTTGTTGTGGATTGCATACCGAGCTCATATACGCTGAGCCATTGGTTTCAAACATCGGGCTTAAAGCCCCAAACGCTGGACATAGCCTCGATCATCGAGCCGAGGCTCGAATACGTTGGGCACGAGGCCTCGTAGCGCTGAGCTTAAAGCTCAAATCGGTATATACACCGGTCACAACTGCCATTATCTGATCATTTACTATGCATGAATGCACATGTTATTTTCCAATTTCCAATTATCGCATTTCTATTTCCAATTCCAATTAATTACTATTTCCGATCATTTTCTAATGTCCTCGGACTTTTAGTCCGGTATTTCATTCCCATGCATTTACTTTTCGTTTCACTACCACATTTACAATCCAATTTACTAATGCATTCTCACGCACTTCAATATCACAATCCAATATTTCGAACACCCATGGTCCGAAATCAATCAAATTAATCAATCACATATATCCATCCTTGCTTCCTCATGGCAATCAATGCATATAATTAATAAACACATAAGGTTGAGAAACCAACTAGGTTACTCACTTATTACTTCCGAGCTAATGCCGGGAAGTTTCGGCCCCGTCGGTCGGACGACGCTCCACTTGGGCCTCTATAAGAAACAGAGAAAGAACGAGTCACTACAGATGCAATTTGTGCACATGTAGGTGAAATATGCATATTCATGAATTTTCCGGCACTAAATCCAAATTTCTCCATAACAAAATCCGTCTAAAAATTAGAAACCTATTGGGGCTGACGGTGTGCAATTCGGACCTCTATAGGTCCCCAATTAAACAAAACAGGGATTAAAGGCTCCGTTACCGGGCCACGCCAATTTCCGCCTAAAATTCCCAATTTCTCACAAAATGAAATTAAATGTTCTACAAACCGATGCCTCAAGAATCAGTCAATCGGACGCTTGACTAAAAGAAATTGACAAAAGAAGCATGAAATCACAAATTACCAATTAACAAATAAAATGATAAAATAATAAAAAAACCAGCCTCGCTGGGCGACGTCTCGCCCAGCGGGTTGATTAGGGCGACGTCGCTTTAAGCCCGTCACTAGATGTAGCCGTCGCTTCTAGTGACCGCTAAATTCCATTCCCATTTCCTTTTTTTTCCTGATTTCCAATCCAATTTTCAACACCAATAATTCATTGCACACAATTCAGAAAATTTCCAACTATATCTCGTTGGAAAGATCATGAAACCCTCTACAATTCTCAAGAAGACCATAAAAATCAATTTCACCCTTAAGGGTGTCAAAAATTCCTTCAAAGCTACTACCTACTCAAATCCCATTAAAATAGAACAGTACATTGCAAATTCCATAACTCTCAGATGCTTCAGCCAGAAATTACCACATAAATATGATCAATAAGTTCACAATATCTTATACAACTTTCATGAACAACCCAAAATCAAATTCCATAACTAACTAGGTCAAACAATTCAACAAAGAATCTGTATACTGAAATCAACCAATCTGGACAGTAATTTTCCAATCAGCATAACTCTTAGCACAAATGTCACAAAATTCACTACCTTATATCCCTGAAAAGATAAGATCTCAAACTTCAATTTTCATGAAGAACTCAATTTCCAATTCAATTTCTAACAATTTCAAAACTGTCATGCAAGTTACTGCCATGATCAGCAATTCCTAACCTAATGCAGGTTCAATGTTTGCAAAATCATAACTCCCAAATATGACCTCTAAAAATTACAAGCAATATATCACTTTCAAGATAATTCCTTCCTCTGCAACTTTGAAGAAGATCACTCACACCAATTCAGTTTACATAAGTTTCTAAAATTGCTTCCAATCCGCAAGCTCACAAACTCAACACTTAGGCTAGGTTTCATCAAAATGCTCAAAACCAGTCAATAGTAATCAGTTCATATCTCCCAATATACAACTCGAAAATTAGCAAGATCAGTGGAAATGGAAAGCTAACTCAATATTCCACAACTTCCATGAAGACCATTTTCCCAAATTCCATCTCAATTAATTTAGAAATATCATCAAAATAATTAGGTCATATATGCGGGTACTGTTCACAGACCCTACAACAGAAACTTTTCATGCAAAGATTCACCCTTCTAACATTACAATTTATCATCACCTATCTCACACAAAGTTGAAGCCAACATCCCAAAGTTTCAGTGGGCAAAAACCTCACCTCATTTACTCACCTACACAATTAGTTATGATCAAAACATTACAATAGGTCAAAGATTCATTTTCCAGCTTTCAACATTAACCTAACTCCTATCACTTCTAACATCAATAACACTTCACTAAGCACCCATTTATACCTCTAAATCAACCATAAACTCATCACAACATATACTTATATAGTAGAGCATAAGTGGAAGCACCTACCCATATTATCTTCCTAAGTTTTCCATTCATCAACCTAGCAAAAACTCCATCCAAACTAAGCCAAAATCAATGGAACTATAGTCATTCATTCATCCATAACCAAGTATACATTTAAACCTACGCTTATAATCATAAAAATAAATGCATAAGTGCTTCCTTAAATGCTTCAAACTACTAATTCATGCATTAAATGAATGGTCAAAGCTTAAAACATAATCTTACCTAGTCAAGCTTTCAATCTTTCCCTTAATCTTCCAACTTCTTACAACTTCCTAATTCCTCTTCTACTTTCTCCAACACCTACGGCTATCACCCATCACCCTCATCACAAGGCTTAAGCTTGGTTTGTGTGTGAGTAGAAGCAAGCAAAAAGGCAAGAACATATATATATATATGCAAGACCAACAAAGGAATGGAAGAAGGAGGAGGTTTCGGATGAGAAGGAAGAATAGCCTTCAAAGTGAATTTTTTAACCATTTCAAGGAGGAGAGTCGTGGATGATGATGAAAGAAGAAGACAAAACCAATTAATTAACAAGGGACACTTGGCTTTTAATGAGAAAAGGCCAAAAATTCAAGTTAATCCTATTTAATAATATTAAAACAAAACATAATCCCACTTAATCTATCATCCCACTAATGCTAATGGCTCTCTAACAATTCTCAAAATAATATATCCAAAATGACAGTACCATTTGGTCGCATTTTCGCCATTTAAAAATCGAATAGGTTCATTACTGGCGATTTTTTCCGATCCGAAATTTTCCTTAATCATTTTTTGAAAATTACCTAAATTGCCCAAAATTGTAAACACATATGACAGTCCACTCCCAATAATTTTTAAACACGAAACCACATTTTCACAACAAAACACATTTAGGCCATGTACCTGCGGTAATTTTGCGGTCCGAATTTTCTCCTGATAATTCCAGAAAAATTTCATAAATCCCTAAAATGTAAAACACTCTATATGACTCCAAATAATTTTTCAAATCCCATTATCACACCAATTTCACAAAAGATCACAATTAGACACTTATGCCGGAAAATGTCATGAATGCATGTATGACTATGTGCCTGTACAAAACTCACCATTTATAGAGGCTGCATGACATATGTTCATGCCGAGTTATAATTTAATACTCCTAACCCGTCCCAATTTACTAAAATACCCTTCCCATCGGAGATGGGATGTTACAATTCTCCCCTCCTAATAAAAACTTCGTCCTCGAAATTTCATATACGATTGATCAGGAAGGTAGGGGAGTCTTTTCGATTAATACCCTCTGTTTTCCACTGATTTCACTACACGACCAAATTCTGTCCATGAACGGAAATCAAAACAATCAAAGACTCTTGTCCTTTCTCAACTTTACATGATTTTACTGCTTTCTCATGATTACGCGCAATTCTTCACTTTCAATATCAATAACATATATATCAGATCCGAACAATATCTATGAAACACTTTGTGAATCCGAATCATCTTTTAAGTTTTAGCCTAACTTGCCAATCCATAATTCTATTCACACCACAATCGCATGGAGGCCACCTCACTTAATTCAATTTCCTTAATTACACCTTTATTTCCATCTAAGTACATTTTAGCCGAGGCCATACCTTTCAAAATATTTCCTTTATCGCTATCGATTCCGTTATTATCAAAACACAAATCTCATGAGATTTATAACCTCGGTGTGAATCAATTCAACTCAATGTCACCATCTTAAATTACTTAACCTATCCCTTTATTGCCTCGATCACATAATATAGGGATAAGGACTCCTTTTGGCAAGAAGACCCTTATCCGCCTTTCAATGGTGACACCAATATAATGATTGTCATGCCATAATCCTTTGCACTATACATCAATCCAAAATACCGTTGGTTAATCACACATGTCATCGCTCACTTTGATGACTATACCATCAATTGCTTTTCCACAATACTTTTACTCGAACATAACGCTCGATTGTTTCTTATGCTTTCTCGAACCATTTACTTATGATCATTTGATTTCCATTCTAACCTTTCAATTACTCTTCCAATACGCCATACTATAACATAAAGCTTCAATCATTCCTTATATTTTCACTAACAGTTTCAGAATGAGTATCATCCATATTTCTTAATTTGAACCATACCTATCATTTTCCTCAACAATTGAGTTAATTCCGCTCCTCAATACGGTTTACAATTTCTATATCCTCATTTCGGTTTTGCTAACTGCTTTGATGCACACCAACTTTGAAATTCTCATAGCTAATAATACTTTCTTTTGCCCTTTTTGTCGATTCGACTATTAATACTCAATAATACACCAGATTTGATAACCTTATTACCCAAATTTGGATCTTCTCGCAATTGAATTTATTTATTTCTTTGTTCAATTCCTTGAATTGCACCATTAGCTTAGTTTGGAGTAATCACCATCTGAATCCTTTTCAAATCATTCGATGCATGAAATAACTCAATCGTTATCAATTTGCATATTCATAGACATTTCCAAACTATTTCGTATTTATTTATGTCTCCAAGCTTTTAGGCCACACTCAATATAACAAATTTCAAATCATCAATCATAATACCGCCTATGGAATCATATTTGTCCCAAGGTGCATAAAATCACTTTATCCAATTTCCATAGATCACATCGTAACCTTTATCGAACACTTCAATATAGATAGTAAATTCTTCAAATGTCTCCTCTTTGATCATCACCATAACATTCACATGTTTTCCTCAATTATTCTTGTCGATTTGTTAAAATCGGAAAATCTTTGACAATTTCTAAACGCATCCAAAGATTCCGTTAGTTCTAATTAATTTCAAATTCGCCTACACATATCTTTTGAACTTTCGCATTTTATCAATACCTATATCTTAATTAATTCTCCCAATATCCCATGTTTGCATCCTAATTCATCCCTTATTTCACTCTTATGAAACTTGCATGATAACCAATCTCCTCACCTATACCAATGTATCTATTTCTTATGCTTATATCCATTATCCATCGCAACACAATCGAGACATGTTCCTTTTCCGCATCCATAGTTGAGTCATGTAACTTGGTAATTATCGAACGCTCCAATGAGGAACAATTTTCGATAATTTGTCTCATCATAACATATTCTGCCACGTGTTCCTTACCTTCATTTCTCCACATAACTTAATTTATTCACGATAGATCACTCATTGACTTGAATAAACAATCGTTATATCGATCTCGTGCTTTCAAAACATAATTACACAAAATATACACGAACCTTTAATCCCATCAAATTCGCAATTAATATTTCCTTAATATGCATTACTTCTCTTACATAATCAGAACCATCTCATTAACATAATGTACACTTTTTTTTTGTAGCATAGTTTAGCTCTTACGCTAGAGTCTCTGCGAGATGTAATACAAATCAGTTACTCTTGATACATCACGAAGATAAATCTCTGAAGAGCACTTAAACAATTTCTTTTCCTCTACTATCTCGCCATACATCACCATAATCATCACATCCTATCTGACAATATATATCTCTATAGTCCCATCAATTTGCCCGTTAATAGCTCATACCGCTAAGAATACCTTAATTGCATTTAATTCTCGATAACCATTCTCTTTTTGGTATCAATTCTCGATCATGGGGACCTTACTCTATTCATGTCCCTCATTTTCTTCTCTCAAGCTCATTACCGATGCTAACATCTTTAATTGTATCACTTCTTTCTCAATTGATCATTCCGAGCATTCTCATGCCTTACTCTCACTCATTTTGAACTTGAGCTATCGACATTATAATCGGAGCTTACGTAATAGACCACCGATTACGTCCTATATCATATTCACGCAAATTATTCATTTATGCTTAATCATTTCACCCGTGATAGTAATCCCACTATCAGATATACACTTACAATGACAATATATATTCTGAACTCAGCAACCTTCCTGTTTACACCCGTCCTCGCTCGTGAGGATCATATACAATCTCTATTCCTATACAACTGATCAGTATAAGCACTTTCGTTTCTTATTCTAACTCATAACGACTTTTTTTTTCTTTTTGTCCGACAAGAATTCTGGCTAGCAATTATCCATTAACTCATCAATTGCAGCTTAACATTTTCACTTACCATAGGCTCCCATAAGCGGTGTGCATTTACTTTAGTGCATCAATTAAACCCGAACAACTTTTTCATCTATCAATTTCATTGTCTTACATGTCAATCTTTTCATTCTTGCATTATACCCATATATTTCCACACTCAAATCAAGATCACAGATGTGAAATCATTCTTAATTTTGCACTTAAGATATTTTGACTCCAGAGCACCAATCTTTATTAATAACGCTCATCACGGTAATCAATCCCAATTGTGACTTCTCTATATCATAGAACACTTTATTTTCATTCACCTTATATACTTCCCATTATCACAACTCTATTTTTTTCTCTATTCATTCCCAACTATAATCTTTATTCAAATTCATATTCAAGGATATACCCAATCTAACTCTAATATTGTGCTTCACAATATACCCGTCAATACCAGCACGAAATATTCGTCTGTCTGGTCGAACCATACACTTTTTTTTTTCCTATTTTGCGATATCAATTACTTCCTTTTATCACATTCTAACACATTATCCTTTTTCTCACTTTTTTCTAACCGCTTAAACGACTGAGACATATTTATGCATATGACTCATATACTACACTGGGGATCAGTTGTCATTGTCTGCCGTGACACAACTTAAATGCACATAACTTGCCACACATTTTTTTTCCAAAAAGCCCATGTAAGATTGTACTTCTGGGCTCTGATACCACAAATGTAGCACCCCACTCCCGACGAGACCCGAACCCGATATCCATGGTGATATCCGAGCCCGTGACCATGAGGGTGGCGATTAGAACATTCATTACCTTATTAACAAAATCGATGACATTTTCTTTTTCTTTCAAAAACATTAGAGTGCGCAAAACAATCATTGACTTGGCCCAATTATAACAAAACACTTTCCCATTTCACTGATAAAACAATTTCAATCATTATTAGCACTCATTAGTGCTCAGTCCCTCTATACAATTACATGTAAACAATTGGGCCTACTAAATACCAAATTAATACACTAATGCAGATATTTGACGATAATCGATCCTCGACCGATACTCGCCTCGCTAGCGAGAGACGTACTCCTGTGTGTCCAACGGGTACTCTCCATTTCTGAAAAATAGATGCAATGTTGGGTGAGTTTGCGAACTCGGTGAGAAACCATCATCGATGGTTCACCCAACTCATGCATATCCACACAATCACACAATATTGTATATATATCATAAAAAGAAATCACAGCATTCAATTTCACATTTTATAAGGCAATAAACCTTTCACACAATTCACATTAAACATTCATTTATGGTGTGCATGTGACTCTTCCATTTTCTTTCGTTGTTGTATTTATGCTACCGAGCTCATATCGCTGAGCCATTAGCTCAAACATCGGGCTTAAAGCCCTCAAACGTTGGGCATAGCTCTCGATCATCGAAATGAGGTTCGAATACGTTAGCACGACGAGGCCGTGCGTTGAGCTTAAAGCTCAAATCGGTATGGCACACCGGCCACAACCGCCATTATCGATCATTTACTATGCATGAATGCACATGTTATTTTCCAATTTCCAATTATCGCATTTCTATTTCCAATTCCAATTAATTACTATTTCCGATCATTTTCCAATGTCCTCGGACTTTTAGTCCGGTATTTCATTCCCATGCATTTACCTTTCGTTTCACTACCACATTTACAATCCAATTTACTAATGCATTCTCACGCACTTCAATATCACAATCCAATATTTCGAACACCCATGGTCCGAAATCAATCAAATTAATCAATCACATATATCCATCCTTGCTTCCTCATGGCAATCAATGCATATAATTAATAAACACATAAGGTTGAGAAACCAACTAGGTTACTCACTTATTACTTCCGAGCTAATGCTGGGAAGTTTCCGTCCCGTCGGTCGGACGACGCTCCACTTGGGCCTCTATAAGAAATAAAGAAAGAACGAGTCACTACAGATGTAATTTGTGCACATGTAGGTGAAATAAGCATGTTCATGAATTTTCTGGCCCTAAATCCAAATTTCTCCATAACAAAATCCGTCTAAAAATTAGAAACCTATTGGCGGCGACGGCAAGTAAATTGGACCTCTATAGGTCCCCAATTAAACAAAACAATGATTAAAGGCTCCGTTACCCGGGGCCACGTCAATTTCCCGTCCAAAAATTCCCAATTTCTCACAAAATGAAATTAAATGTTCTACAAACCGATGCCTCAAGAATCAGTCAATCTGACGCTTGATTTTAAAAGAAATTGACAAAAGAAGCATGAAATCACAAATTACCAATTAACAAATAAAAATAATAAAATAAAATAAAACCAGCCTCGCTGGGGGCGACGTCTCGCCCCAGCGGGGCTGACTAGGGCGACGTCGCCTTTAAGCCCCGTCACTAGGGCGAGCCGTCGCCCTAGTGACCGGGCGAAATTCCCATTCCCATTTCTTTTTTTTTCCTGATTTCCAATCCAATTTTCAACACCAATAATTCATTGCACACAATTCAGAAAATTTCCAACTATATCTCGTTGGAAAGATCATGAAACCCTCTACAATTCTCAAGAAGACCATAAAAATCAATTTCACCCTTAAGGGTGTCAAAAATCCCTTCAAAGCTACTACCTACTCAAATCCTATTAAAATAGAACAGTACATTGCAAATTCCATAACTCTCAGATGCTTCAGCCAGAAATTACCACATAAATATGATCAATAAGTTCACAATATCTTATACAACTTTTATGAACAACCCAAAATCAAATTCCATAACTAACTAGGTCAAACAATTCAACAAAGAATCTGTATACTGAAATCAACCAATCTGGACTGTAATTTTCCAATCAGCATAACTCTTAGCACAAATGTCACAAAATTCACTACCTTATATCCCTGAAAAGATAAGATCTCAAACTTCAATTTTCATGAAGAACTCAATTTCCAATTCAATTTCTAACAATTTCAAAACTGTCATGCAAGTTACTGCCATGATCAGCAATTCCTAACCTAATGCAGGTTCAATGTTTGCAAAATCATAACTCCCAAATATGACCTCTACAAATTACAAGCAATATATCACTTTCAAGATAATTCCTTCCTCTGCAACTTTGAAGAAGATCACTCACACCAATTCAGTTTACATAATTTTCTAAAATTGCTTCCAATCCGCAAGCTCACAAACTCAACACTTAGGCTAGGTTTCATCAAAATGCTCAAAACCAGTCAATAGTAACCAGTTCATATCTCCCAATATACAACTCGAAAATTAGCAAGATCAGTTGAAATGGAAAGCTAACTCAATATTCTACAACTTCCATGCAGACCATTTTCCCAAATTCCATCTCAATTAATTTAGAAATATCATCAAAATAATCAGGTCATATATGCAGGTACTGTTCACAGACCCTACAACAGAAACTTTTCATGCAAAGATTCACCCTTCTAACATTACAATTTATCATCACCTATCTCACACAAAGTTGAAGCCAACATCCCAAAGTTTCAGTGGGCACAAACCTCACCTCATTTACTCACCTACACAATTAGTTATGATCAAAACATTACAATAGGTCAAAGATTCATTTTCCAGCTTTCAACATTAACCTAACTCCTATCACTTCTAACATCAATAACACTTCACTAAGCACCCATTTATACCTCTAAATCAACCATAAACTCATCACAACATATACTTATATAGTAGAGCATAAGTGGAAGCACCTACCCATATTATCTTCCTAAGTTTTCCATTCATCAACCTAGCAAAAACTCCATCCAAACTAAGCCAAAATCAATGGAACTATAGTCATCCATTCATCCATAACCAAGTATACATTTAAACCTACGCTTATAATCATAAAAATAAATGCATAAGTGCTTCCCTTAAATGCTTCAAACTACTAATTCATGCATTAAATGAATGGTCAAAGCTTAAAACATAATCTTACCTAGTCAAGCTTTCAATCTTTCCCTTAATCTTCCAACTTCTTACAACTTCCTAATTCCTCTTCTACTTTCTCCAACACCTACGGCTATCACCCATCACCCTCATCACAAGGCTTAAGCTTGGTTTGTGTGTGAGTAGAAGCAAGCAAAAAGGCAAGAACATATATATATATATGCAAGACCAACAAAGGAATGGAAGAAGGAGGAGGTTTGGATGAGAAGGAAGAATAGCCTTCAAAGTGAATTTTTAACCATTTCAAGGAGGAGAGTCGTGGATGATGATGAAAAAGAAGAAAAACCAATTAATTAACAAGGGACACTTGGCTTTTAATGAGAAAAGGCCAAAATTCAAGTTAATCCTATTTAATAATATTAAAACAAAACATAATCCCACTTAATCTATCATCCCACTAATGCTAATGGCTCTCTAACAATTCTCAAAATAATATATCCAAGATGAGTACCATTTGGTCGCAATTTCGCCATCAAAATCGAATCGATTCATTACTCAGCGATTTTTCCCGATCCGAAATTTTCCTAATCATTTTTTGAAAATTACCTAAATTGCCCAAAATTGTAAACATATGACAGTCCACTCCCAATAACTTTTAAACACGAAAACCACATTTTCCACAACAAAAACACATTTAGGCCATGTACCGGCAATTTTGCCGGTCCGGAAATTTTCTCCGGATAATTTCAGAAAAATTCTCATAAATCTCTAAAAATGTAAAACACTCTATGACGCACTCCAAATAATTTTTCAAATCCCATTATCACACCAATTTCACAAAAGATCACAATTAGACACTTATGCCGGAAATGTCATGAATGCATGTATGACTATGTGCTGCACAAAACTCACCATTTATAGAGGTTGATGACATATGTTCATGCCGAGTTATAATTTAATACTCCTAACCCGTCCCAATTTACTAAATACCCTTCCCATCGGAGATGGATGTTACAATTCTCCTCCTAATAAAAATTTCGTCCTCGAAATTTCATATACGATTGATCAGGAAGGTAGGGAGTCTTTTCGATTTATACCTCTGCTTTCCACTGATTTCACTACACGACCAAATTCTGTCCATAAACGGAAATCAAAACAATCAAAGACTCTTGTCCTTTCTCAACTTTATATGATTTTACTGCTTTCTCATGATCACGCGCAATTCGTCACTTTCAATATCAATAACATATATATCTGATCCGAACAATATCTATGAAACACTTTGTAAATCCGAATCATCTTTTAAGTTTTAGCCTAACTTGCCAATCCATAATTCTATTCACACCACAATCGCATGGAGGCCACTCCTCACTAATTCAATTTCCTTAATTACACCTTTATTTCCATCTAAGACATTTTAGCCGAGGCCATACCTTTCAAAATATTTCCTTTATCGCTATCGATTCGTTATTATCAAAACACAAATCTCATGAGATTTATAACCCGGTGTGAATCAATTCAACTCAATGTCACCATCTTAAATTACTTAACCTATCCCTTTATTGCCCGATCACATAATATAGGGATAAGGACTCCTTTTGGCAAGAAGACCCTTATCCGCCTTTCGAATGGTGACACCAATATAATGATTGTCATGCCATAATCCCTTTGCACTATACATCAATCCAAAATACCGTTGGTTAATCACACATGTCATCGCTCACTTTGATGACTATACCATCAATTGCTTTTCCACAATACTTTTACTCGAACATAATGCTTCGATTGTTTCTTATGCTTTCTCGAACCATTTACTTATGATCATTTGATTTCCCATTCTAACCTTTCAATTACTCTTCCAATACGCTCATACTATAACATAAAGCTTCAATCATTCCTTATATTTGCACTAATAGTTCCCGTAATGAGTATCATCCATATTTCTTAATTTGAACCATACCTATCATTTTCCTCAACAATTGGAGTTAATTCCCGTTCCTCAATACGGTTTACAATTTATATATCCTCATTTCGGGTTTTGCCAATCTGCTTTGATGCACACCAACTTTGAAATTCCCATAGCTAATAATACTTTCTTTTGCCCTTTTTTGTCAGTTCGACTATTAATACTCAATAATACACCAGATTTGATAACCTTATTACCCAAATTTGGATCTTCTGCAATTGAATTTATTTATTTCTTTGTTCAATTCCTTGAATTGCACCATTAGCTTAGTTTGGAGTAATCAGCCACTGAATCCTTTTCAAATCATTCAGATGCATGAAATAACTCAATCGTTATCAATTTGCATATTCATAGACATTTCCAAACTATTTCGCATACGATTTATGTCTCCAAGCTTTTAGGCCACACTCAATATAACAAATTTCAAATCATCAATCATAATACCGCCTATGGAATCATATTTGTCCCAAGGTGCATAAAATCACTTTATCCAATTTCCATAGATCACATCGTAACCTTTATCGAACACTTCAATATAGATAGTAAATTCTTTAAATGTCTCCTTTATGATCATCGGTCATAACATTCACATGTTTTCCTCAATTATTCTTGTCGATTTGTTAAAATCAGAAAATCTTTGACAATTTCTAAACGCATCCAAAGATTCCGTTAGTTCTAATTAATTTCAAATTCGCCTACACATATCTTTTGAACTTTCGCATTTTATCAATACCTATATCTTAATTAATTCTCCCAATATCCCATGTTTGCATCCTAATTCATCCCTTATTTCACTCTTATGAAACTTGCATGATAACCAATCTCCTCACCTATACCAATGTATCTATTTCTTATGCTTATATCCATTATCCATCGCAACACAATTGAGACATGTTCCTTTTCCGCACTCCATAGTTGAGTCATGTAACTTGGTAATTATCGAACGCTCCAATGAGGAACAATTTTCGATAATTTGTCTCATCATAACATATTCGCCACGTGTTCCTTACCTTCATTTCTCCACATAACTTAATTTATTCACGATAGATCGTCATTGACTTGAATAAACAATCGTTATATCGATCTCGTGCTTTCAAAACATAATTACACAAAATATACACGAACCTTTAATCCCATCAAATTCGCAATTAATATTTCCTTAATATGCAGTACTTCTCTTACATAATCGTAACCATCTCATTAACATAATGTACACTTTTTTTTTGTAGCATAGTTTAGCTCTTATGCTAGAGTCTCGCCAGATGTAATACAAATCGCCACTCTTGATACATCACGAAGATAAATCAAGAGCACTTAAACAATTTCTTTTCCTCTACTATCTCGCCATACATCACCATAATCATCACATCCTATCGACAATATATATCTCTATAGTCCCATCAATTTGCCCGTTAATAGCTCATACCGCTAAGAATACCTTAATTGCATTTAATTCTCGATAACCATTCTCTTTTGGTATCAATTCTCATCATGGGACCTTACTCTATTCATGTCCCTCATTTTCTTCTCTCAAGCTCATTACCGATGCTAACATCTTTAATCAGATCACTTCTTTCTCAATTGATCATTCCGAGCATTCTCATGCCTTACTCTCACTCATTTTGAACTTGAGCTATCGACATTATAATCGGAGCTTACGTAATAGACCACCGATTACGTCCTATATCATATTCACGCAAATTATTCATTTATGCTTAATCATTTCACCCGTGATAGTAATCCCACTATCAGATATACACTTACAATGACAATATATATTCTGAACTCAGCAATCTTCCTGTTTACACCCGTCCTCGCTCGTGAGGATCATATACAATCTCTATTCCTATACAACTAATCAGTATAAGCACTTTCGTTTCTTATTCTAACTCATAACGGCTTTTTTTTTCTTTTTGTCCGACAAGAATTCTGGCTAGCAATTATCCATTAACTCATCAATTGCAGCTTAACATTTTCACTTACCATAGGGCTCCCATAAGCAGGTGTGCATTTACTTAGGCAGATCAATTAAACCCGAACAACTTTTTCATCTATCAATTTCATTGTCTTACATGTCAATCTTTTCATTCTTGCATTATACCCACATATTTCCACACTCAAATCAAGATCATAGATGTGAAATCATTCTTAATTTTGCACTTAAGATATTTTGACTCCAGAGCACCAATCTTTATTAATAACGCTCATCACGGTAATCAATCCCAATTGTGACTTCTCTATATCATAGAACACTTTATTTTCATTCACCTTATATACTTCCCATTATCACAACTCTATTTTTTTCTCTATTCATTCCCAACTATAATCTTTATTCAAATTCATATTCAAGGATATACCCAATCTAACTCCAATATTGTGCTTCACAATATACCCGTCAATACCAGCACGAAATATTCGTCTGTCTGGTCGAACCATACACTTTTTTTTTCCTATTTTGCGATATCAATTACTTCCTTTTATCACATTCTAACACATTATCCTTTTTCTCACTTTTTTCTAACCGCTTAAACGACTGAGACATATTTATGCATACAACTCATATACTACACTGGGGATCAGTTGTCATTGTCTGCCGTGACACAACTTAAATGCACATAACTTGCCACACATTTTTTTTTCAGAAAGCCCATGTAAGATTGTACTTCTGGACTCTGATACCACAAATGTAGCACCCCACTCCCGACGAGACCCGAACCCGATATCCATGGTGATATCCGAGCCCGTGACCATGAGGGTGGCGATTAGAACATTCATTACCTTATTAATAAAAATCGTATGACATTTTCTTTTTCTTTCAAAAACATTAGAGTGCGCAAAACAATCATTGACTTGGCCCAATTATAACAAAACACTTTCCCATTTCACTGATAAAACAATTTCAATCATTATTAGCACTCATTAGTGCTCAGTCCCTCTATACAATTACATGTAAACAATTGGGCCTACTAAATATCAAATTAATACACTAATGCAGATACGGACGACACTGATCCCGACCCGATACTCTGCCCTGCTAGCAGTAGACGTACTCCCGTGTGTCCAACGGGGTACTCTCCATTTCCTGAAAAATAGATGCAATGTTGGGTGAGTTTGCGAACTCAGTGAGAAACCATCATCGATGGTTTATCCAACTCATGCATATCCACACAATCACACAATATTGTATATATATCATAAACAAGAAATCACAGGCATTCAATTTCACATTTTATAAGGCAATAAACCTTTCACACAATTCACATTAAACATTCATTTATGCAGTGTGCATGCGACTCTTCCATTTTCTTTCGTTGTTGTGACTGTACACCTGAGCTCATATACGTTGAGCCATTAGCTCTGAAATATTGGGCTTAAAGCCCCGAAATGTTGGGCATAGCCCTGATCATCGAGCCGAGGCCCTGTGCGTTGAGCTTAAAGCTCTGAAATCGGTGGCGACACCGGTCACAACTGCCATTATCTGATCATTTACTATGCATGAATGCACATGTTATTTTCCAATTTCCAATTATCGCATTTCTATTTCCAATTCCAATTAATTACTATTTCTGATCATTTTCCAATGTCCTCGGACTTTTAGTCCGGTATTTCATTCCCATGCATTTACCTTTCGTTTCACTACCACATTTACAATCCAATTTACTAATGCATTCTCACGCACTTCAATATCACAATCCAATATTTCGAACACCCATGGTCTGAAATCAATCAAATTAATCAATCACATATATCCATCTTTGCTTCCTCATGGCAATCAATGCATATAATTAATAAACACATAAGGTTGAGAAACCAACTAGGTTACTCACTTATTACTTCCGAGCTAATGCCGGGAAGTTTCCGCCCCGTCGGTCGGACGACGCTCCACTTGGGCCTCTATAAGAAACAGAGAAAGAACGAGTCACTACAGATGCAATGTGTGCACATGTAGGTGAAATATGCATGTTCATGAATTTTCCAGCCCTAAATCCAAATTTCTCCATAACAAAATCCGTCTAAAAATTAGAAACCTATTGGCGCTGTCGGTGCGCAATTCGGACCTCTATAGGTCCCCAATTAAACAAAATAAAGGATTAAAGGCTCCGTTACCGGGGCCACGTCAATTTCCCGTCCAAAAATTCCCAATTTCTCACAAAATGAAATTAAATGTTCTACAAATCCGATGCCTCAAGAATCAGGTCAATCGGACGTCGGACGGAAAAGAAATTGATAAAAGAAGCATGAAATCACAAATTACCAATTAACAAAAAAAAAAAAAAAAACCAGCCTCGCTGGGGGCGACGTCTCGCCCTAGTGGGGCTGACTCATTCGGCCTCGTCGCTAGGGCGAGGCGTCGCCCTAGCGACGTCGCCTTTAAGCCCCGTCACTAGGGCGAGCCGTCGCCCTAGTGACCGGGCGAAATTCCCATTCCCATTTCCTTTTTTTTTCCTGATTTCCAATCCAATTTTCAACACCAATAATTCATTGCACACAATTCAGAAAATTTCCAACTATATCTCGTTGGAAAGATCATGAAACCTCTACAATTCTCAAGAAGACCATAAAATCAATTTCACCCTTAAGGGTGTCAAATATCCTTCAAAGCTACCGCCACTCAAATCCCATTAAAATAGAATAAAGACATTGCAAATTCCATAACTCTCGATGCTTCAGCTAGAAATTACCACATAAATATGATCAATAAGTTCACAATATCTTATACAACTTTCATGAACAACCCAAAATCAAATTCCATAACTAACTAGGTCAAACAATTCAACAAAGAATCAGATATGAAATCAACCAATCTGACAAGAATTTTCCAATCAGATAACTCTTAGCACAAATGTCACAAATACCTTATATCCCTGAAAAGATAAGATCCAAACTTCAATTTTCATGAAGAACTCAATTTCCAATTCAATTTCTAACAATTTCAAAACTGTCATGCAAGTTCTTGCCATGATCGCAATTCCTAACCTAATGCAGGTTCAATGTTTGCAAAATCATAACTCCCAAATCTGACCTCTAAAAATTACAAGCAATATATCACTTTCAAGATAATTCCTTCCTCTGCAACTTTGAAGAAGATCACTCACACCAATTCAGTTCACATAATTTGCTAAAATTGCTTCCAATCCGCAAGCTCACAAACTCAACACTTAGGCTAGGTTTCATCAAAATGCTCAAAACCAGTCAATAGTAATCAGTTCATATCTCCCAATATACAACTCGAAAATTAGCAAGATCAGTGGAAATGGAAAGCTAACTCAATATGCTACAACTTCCATGAAGACCATTTTCCCAAATTCCATCTCAATTAATTTAGAAATATCAGCAAAATAATCAGGTCATATATGCGGGTACTGTTCACAGACCCTACAACAGAAACTTTTCATGCAAAGATTCACCCTTCTAACATTACAATTTATCATCACCTATCTCACACAAAGTTGAAGCCAACATCCCAAAGTTTCAGTGGGCACAAACCTCACCTAATTTACTCACCTACACAATTAGTTATGATCAAAACATTACAATAGGTCAAAGATTCATTTTCCAGCTTTCAACATTAACCTAACTCCTATCACTTCTAACATCAATAACACTTCACTAAGCACCCATTTATACCTCTAAATCAACCATAAACTCATCACAACATATACTTATATAGTAGAGCATAAGTGGAAGCACCTACCCATATTATCTTCCTAAGTTTTCCATTCATCAACCTAGCAAAAACTCCATCCAAACTAAGCCAAAATCAATGGAACTATAGTCATTCATTCATCCATAACCAAGTATACATTTAAACCTACCCTTATAATCATAAAAATAAATGCATAAATGCTTCCCTTAAATGCTTCAAACTACTAATTCATGCATTAAATGAATGGTCAAAGCTTAAAACATAATCTTACCTAGTCAAGCTTTCAATCTTTCCCTTAATCTTCCAACTTCTTACAACTTCCTAATTCTTCTTCTACTTTCTCCAACACCTACGGCTATCACCCATCACCCTCATCACAAGGCTTAAGCTTGGTTTGTGTGTGAGTAGAAGCAAGCAAAAAGGCAAGAACATATATATATATATATATGCAAGACCAACAAAGGAATGGAAGAAGGAGGAGGTTTCGGATGAGAAGGAAGAATAGCCTTCAAAGTGAATTTTTTAACCATTTCAAGGAGGAGAGTCGTGGATGATGATGAAAGAAGAAGACAAAACCAATTAATTAACAAGAGACACTTGGCTTTTAATGAGAAAAGGCCAAAAATTCAAGTTAATCCTATTTAATAATATTAAAACAAAACATAATCCCACTTAATCTATCATCCCACTAATGCTAATGGCTCTCTAACAATTCTCAAAATAATATATCCAAATGACAAGACCATTTGGTCGCAATTTCGCCATCTAGAAAATCGATAGGTTCATCACTAGCGATTTTTCCCGATCCGGAAATTTCCCCGAATCATTTTGTTAAAAATTACCTAAATTGCCCAAAATTGTAACACATATGACAGTCCACTCCCAATAATTTTTTAAACACGAAAACCATATTTTCCACAACAAAAACACATTTAGGCCATGTACCGGCAATTTTGCCGATCCGGGAATTTTCTCCGGATAATTTCAGAAAAATTCCCATAAATCTCTAAAAATGTAAAACACTCTATGGCGCACTCCAAATAATTTTTCAAATCCCATTATCACACCAATTTCACAAAAGATCACAATTAAACACTTATGCCGGGAAATGTCATGAATGCATGTATGACTATGTGCCTGTACAAAACTCACCATTTATAGAGGCTGCATGACATATGTTCATGCCGAGTTATAATTTAATACTCCTAACCTGTCCCAATTTACTAAAATACCCTTCCCATCGGAGATGGGATGTTAGAGCCGAAGATGGAAAATTTTGTATGAAGAAATATACTAAGTCGCTTTGGAATGCCTATGGTGTTGGTTACGGACAACGGTCGGCAATTCGACAACGATAAGTTTATAGATTTCTGCGAGCGACTAAAGATAAGGCTACAATTGACTTCAGTAGCCCATCCTCAAAGTAACGGTCTCGCGGAGAACACTAACAAAAAGATAATAAGCGCCCTCAAGAAGCGCTTAGATGGACGTAAGACTTGGGTAGATGAACTAGATGAAGTATTATGGGCATACAGAACTACCCCAAATGGAGCCACAGGAGAAACACCGTTCAGGATGACTTTTGGGGTAGAAGCCTTAGTTCCAGTAGAAGTGGTGGTGCACAATCAAAGAGTTTCGAGCTATGAAGAGCGGAATAATGAAGCCCGCCGAACAGAACTCGTGCTTCTCAGTGAAGACAGGGATAGGGCAGCCACTCGTTCGGAAGCCGTCAGGTAAAAAGCAATGAAGTTCTACAATAGAAGGGTAAAGCCGAGCGATATAAAGGTCGGCGGATACGTCCTGCGAAAGGCCGAGGCTGTTGAAAAGCATCCTGGAAAGCTCAGACAGGCGTGGGAAGGACCCTATCAAGTGATCAAGCAAGCCGGACATGGCTCCTACATCCTACGCGATGCGAAAGGGAAGATTCTACCGAGGCCCTGGAACTCTCAAAACCTGAAGGCATTCTACTAGTAGATAAGCTTTATTTTAGTTAATCTTTGTTTATTATTGCTTATTGTACACAACCTGTGGGTACCTTTTTCTTGGCCCTGCCATTTAGGTTTTTTAACGGCCCACGCCCTTGTCATCATCAATAAAGGGGTTTCAAATTTCTTGGCAAGACATTTCACTAAATTTGGCAAAGGGAGAAAATTCCACCAACTGATCGCCTCGACCACCGCTCGGTCAGGTTGCCAAGACAAGATCCTTGGAACCACTGCTCGGCCTCGACATCGATCGACCATCGATCGGCTAGGTTGCCAAGACAAGATCCTTGGAACCATGGCTCGGCCCTCGACCATCGCTCGACCAGGTTGCCAAGAAAAGATCCTTGGAACCATGGCTCAGCCTCGACATCGATCGACCATCGATCTGCCAGGTTGCTAAGACAAGATCTTTGGAACCATGGCTCGGCCCTCGACCATCGCTCGGCCAGGTTGCCAAGACAAGATCCTTGGAACCATGGCTCGGCCCTCGACCATCGCTCGACCAGGTTGCCAAGACAAGATCCTTGGAACCATAGCTCAGCCTCGACCACCGCTTGACCAGGTTGCCAAGAAAAGATCCTTGGAACCATGACTCAGCCTCGACATCGATCGGCCAGGTTGCCAAGACAAGATCCTTGGAACTATCGCTCGACCTCGACATCGATCGACTACGCTCGGCCAGGTTGTCAAGACAAGATCCTTGGAATCATCGCTCGGCCTCGACATCGATCGACTACGCTCGGCTAGGATCCCAAGACAAAATCTTGGATCGTTCGACCTCATTATCACTCGGCCTAATTCACTGGATCGACACACATCGAGTGCACTCATTCGCGACCTGCTATTCGAGAGGATCGTCTAATCTTTAACACATAAAAGAGGTAATGAAAATGAGCTTCTATTTCTTTGAATTAAAGCTCTGGTCACAAGCCCTACCAGATGAGCCTTACAAGGGGAAACAATCATTTTGATCTTTCGGGAGGAGAGGAAGGGCCAGCAGCAGGGTCGGCCGGAGGAGAGGAAGGGCCAGCAGTAGGATCGGTCGGAGGAGAGGAAGGGCCAGCAGCAGGGTCGGCCGGAGGAGAGGAAGGGCCAACAGCCGGATCGGGAGGAGAAGACAACGGAGAGACATCCTCTTCCTCTTCTGAGCTAAGGTCCAGCTCCTCATCCGGAACTAAAGTTCGCTCTCCCTCGGCCCTCTCCCTCATTTCCTCCAAAGAAAGGCCGAGAGCAGCGGGAAGCATCGGCTCGGCATAATCCTCAAATGAAGGACCCTCTGACCCGTCAGGGATGTGAACGTCATGGCAACTCCTCAGGACCGAAAGGGTTAAGTCGCAAGCAAACTCTAAGCACTCCCCATGTAGGAACCGCCTTTTCCACCGCTTGATAGCCTCAACCCTCTGCTTTTTGATGGAGCCTCGCAACTCTTTTAATTTATCCTCGGTCCTCAGTTTACCCTCCACCGCTTCATGACAATCCTGAAGGAATTTCTTACAAAGCTCCTGCTCCGCCTCCACCACCTTCTTCAAGCCCTCACACTCCTTGGCCAGCCAGTCCTGCGCCGCAATCAACCGATTCCTCTCCTCCTCCCCCGTGGCAAGTTGAGCTTTCAGAACGCTCCTCGCCTCCTCCCAAGATTTCTTCTCCTCCTCCAAGGAAGAGAGTTGAGCCTGGAAGACGTCTCTCTCTTCCTTAGCCTCAAAAAGCTCGCCCCTCAAAGTTTTCACCTGCTCAAGGAGATCACGGACTTCCCGGTCCAGCGATTGATTAATCCCGTCGAGCTGTTCCATACGTTGGTGCATCGCGAAGGACATCGCCAGACTTCTTGCACAACTATGGATGAGACGGGGCCCTAGCTCCTGATTGCTCAACGACTCCATGAGTTTCTCGTCTACAGGGGGGATGATCCTCTCAGCAATGTGAAGGGACACATCGAGGTCCTCAATCGATGTAGTTTTAGCAAAACTGATCGCAGGCTCCCACTTTTCGGTGCTTGTCGCTCGCCCTTTCCCCTTGCTTTCCCTCTCCTTCTCCTTCCTGCCTTGGCCCGATGGGCAGGCCGGTCAGTCGACAACCCGAGCAGTCTTCTTCCTCTTGAGAGGTGGCTTGACCTCCTCCTCCTCTTCTATGACCACTAGGCCTTCACCAGCCGACCGGGTCATCACTATTGACTGTTCGGGTGCGACAGCCAGGGCAAGCGTTGCAGACGGTTCGGAGACCGCAGGCCGAGCGACATCCACGTTGGCCTCTCCTTTCTTGTCCTATCTTTTTGTTTTCGAGGAGGGCCTAGCAGCTTTGCGCTGGCCTTTGGTAGGGGCGGAGGACCCGGCGAAGTCATCGAGCCTTGCCGTGGGGGCAATTTCTTCGCCTAGCCCGTTAATTCGGGGCGAGGGGTCGATTAGGAGTGAATCGGCCGAGGCCCTCCCGCGATACCCTAGAATGAGACGATCGAAGTCATATCGTCTGAGCCTTTTTATGTGATCGATTACATCCCACTCCTCTCTAGAAAGAGACAAGCTCGATGCATCGTTCCATCGCTCGGCTAAAGGATATCTCCATGGCCGGGACTCAAAGGAAGATCCCGGATGCTTCACAAAAAAGTACTTCGTTCGCCAAGCGGAGATTTTTGAAGCTATTCCGACCGGGCGATATCGGGCATCTTTATACTGCAGATGAGGGATTCCGGCCTCAGAGCTCGAACTCTGGTTCATTATTAAAAAGTGGCGCAGGATGCCGACCGAAGGTAGACAGCCAAACTGATGACACAGCAAGGCCAAACCGTTAATGAACCTCCATCCATTCGGAGGAATCTGGCTCGGCATCAATTGGTAGTCAGCGCACACCTCGTCGATGATCGGGGCATACGGAAGTTTCATGTCACCCACCGAGAAAAAGCTATCAGACATAGCAAAATACCATCCCAAATTGCTATGAATCCGCTCGTTCCCTGAGATCAGCCTGGGTCCCCAGGACAAAGGGATATTGTTCCTAATTATTGACCGATTCAGCTCTCCCACGGTCATCGTCGATTCATCTCTCGGTGGCCCCTCAACGACCAAACCATCGCTCCGGTCACTCACCGTGGCTCCTTCGACGCCTCTCACCCCCGGCGTCGCCACTACTTCTGCCACTACTTCAGGCGCCCTCTCGACGGTTTCATCCCTTGGGCTAATCCCACTTCTAGAACTGGTCGACGACATGCTCACAAAGAGGAAACTTAGAGGAGGAAACGAGGGAAAACGACATACCTATTTGGTGATTTGAGGTTGGAAATTTGGATGACGGTTGAAAGGAAACTCCGGAAACTGTAAGCAAGAAGGTGCAAATAAAAGCATAATGAAAGCCGGAGAACAAAATAAGCGTGAAGAAAATCTGTAGTCTGTCGGCCCTGAATATTTATAGAAGACCGGTCAAATGGGCGTTCTAACCAACGCTTGACGCATGGAGAAAATTCGAGCCAAACTCAGACACGTGGCTGAATCTGAGCTGAGGTGAATTAGGGTTATTAGAAATCTGAGCAGACAAGAGTTGAAAGGACGACGTGGATATTTGCACAACTGTTATAAATTTCGAACCGTCGAGGGCACGAGCTGTTAGTAATAATTGCACCTAGTACCTTCACGCACTCAATGTCGATGTCCACCCAATCTACCTTGGCGCGAGCTATCATGCAATAAGCATCGATGCCAACCGATCGGGACACTCAGTCGACCGATCATAGTACAAACAGTCATGCACTACGACCGATGTCCGACCGACGGCCTACCACTTAACCGCCCTACGACGAGCTACAAAATCCTTATATACTCCTTCGACTCTTCTCCTTGCTCAGACTCGAGGAGTAAGGGGCTTATGGTTGGGTGGGTCGTGCTAGGCCTAAACCCACTCAAAACGACTCATGGACCAATCGGTTCACCCCGCAAGGACTGACCTAATTCCTATCGATTATGCTAGACCTGTGCTCCATTCACGATTCACGACCCACTTGCAGTGGAAGTCTCCCATGATACGTAAAGACCTAAACCCAAAGATCTATTCCATATATAGGATAACTTTGTCACGACATGCGACGAGATTAGAACCCCGATTTTCTGCTTTTACAAAGAACCAAAACCTTCACAAAAGACTAACTTGGCGTCGGAGGGCCTCACGGATATCAACCCCATTGTGTTTTGTGTTGTTTATAGAACTCTCGTCAGACATATCAAATTCATTGATCCAACGATAACGCGCAATTTCGCCAAAATCAAAAATAACCAAAGTGCATATCATGACTGCAAAAGAACTCAAAGTAATAAGAAGTTGAAATTCAGGTTAGTAAGAACGATAGAATCAAAATGATTTATGATTGTGTCAGCCTGGGTTTGCACGCCAGTTATTACTTTCAGGGACTTTTACTAGATCACGAGACTTCTAACCTTCATTCGTTGAGCCATTGGGAAAGAACACGAGGCAGTCCAAACCAAAAATACAACAGAACAAAAGAAAAGAGGCCCAAACCCATGATGGCAACCAAAGTCGGTCAGCTGCTTATTCTATTCTGACTAACCGCTTCTACCCCGTTTTTTTTCTCTTCTTTAAGTAACAAATCTAGTTAACTAGATCACAATTTCTTCTCTCTGTCGATCTATTAGACTATTACCAAACTTCCTCGCTTCCCTTCCCTGTCTTTTGTTTCTATTTCAGTTTCAGATCAAGTTCTTTATGGATCTAGCTCCGGAACAGCTCCAGTTCTTAACCATACCCGACATCCTCAGAGAATCTGTCTCAATCCCAAAACAATCTCCCAAAACTTTCTATCTCATAACCCTAACCTTAATCTTCCCTCTCTCTTTTGCAATCTTAGCCCACTCTCTCTTCACCCACCCTATTGTTTCACAACTCGAAAACCACCCATTTCTCGATCCCAATGTTGCCCGCCATGATTGGACTCTGCTCCTCGTGTTTCAGTTCTGCTACGTCATCTTTCTTTTCGCTTTCTCTCTCCTATCCACGGCTGCTGTTGTCTTCACTGTTGCGTCTCTCTACACGTCAAAGCCTGTCTCCTTCTCCAACACTATGTCTGCGATTCCCCAGGTTTTTAAGCGCCTTTTTATCACCTTCTTGTGGGTTGCTTTGATGATGGTGGTTTACAACTCGCTACTTCTTACTTTTTTGGTTGTCTTGATCGTTGCCCTCGATAGCAGTAATGCCCTACTTCTGCTTTTCGCTTCGCTTGTCATATTCGTGCTTTTCCTCGTTGTACATGTGTATATAACTGCGCTTTGGCACTTGGCTAGTGTGGTCTCTGTTTTGGAGCCTGTTTATGGGTTTACGGCTATGAAGAAGAGCTATGAGTTGCTTAAGGGAAGGACTCGTATGGCTTCGGCTCTTGTTTTTGCGTATTTAACTGTTTGTTGGGTTATTGCGGGGATTTTTGGATATGTGGTCGTGAACGGTGGATATAGATATGGGGTCTTTACGAAGATTGTTGTTGGTGGGTTTTTGGTTGGGGTTTTGGTGATTGTTAATTTGGTGGGTTTGTTAGTGCAGAGCGTGTTTTACTATGTTTGCAAGAGCTATCATCATCAAGGGATTGATAAGAGTGCCTTACATGAACAACTTGGTGGATATCTTGGAGAATACGTACCTTTAAAAAGCAATATTCAGATGGAGAGCTTGGATGAATAGGGATGGGGTGGAGCATACATATCTGCAAATTAAATTCATGTGTAAGTTATTATATATTTAGTCTTGAGATAAGTATTAGGAACTTGTGAAGTTTGCCATTTTTCAATAAAAATTGAGGGAAGCGGCTTCCTTTTAGTCATGTTTTTCCATTTGGCAGACGCCGAGTTTAAAGACTAAAATGTGTATTTAATTCAACATATAAATCCCTACATTTTGTTATCTTTATTTTAACTCATTTATTCATTGGTTTGTTTTAGTTGATGGCTTATTAGTTGTTAGATTTGTCATTTATTGGTTTGCATTAAATTTATAGTCCAATTCAAGAGAACCTATTGCTTCCCAGCTCTAATTTCAACTTAATTTTATCATCCCTTTTTCTAAGTCAAAGTTAACGTAGCCAGTGCAAGCTCCCCGCTTTGCTAGGAAGAGTCATAATATTTGCAGCCGTCTCTTTGTATTTTTACAAGGAGGCTGTTTATATGACTTGTACCTGTGACCAGCAGTTGCTCCCTTTTTCTATGTCTATAATGTGAATACATATAAAATAACTGGACAACTTTGGATTATAAGAATAGTAAAGTGCCTTCTTTCTGGAATTCACAGGCATCTTGAAATTCTGTCATTGTCCCCTCAGGATGGGAGTTGGCTCTTCTGGTCGTATAATTTTAGACTTGATTTTCTGCTCTGTTCTTGTTCACTCATCTTTTGTTCCAAACATTTTATATCACTGGGCATGATCGTACTTTATCTGAGTCGGGCAAGAATGATACTGTTGATTCATTTCACTAGTCTCATTCTTTCCACTTTTAGATGTGGTATTCTTTCCTTACATCTTTCATCCAGATGGTTTTAATAAATTTACTCGAGTTCTAGCAATTGCGTATTTGTGTGGGGTTGGGGTGGAGGCAAGAAGCCAGTTTCTTAATGTGTATTAATGCAATGTAATTTATATCTTCAATCTTGGTTGATGAAGTGTCGGCTTAACAAGAAATATCGTCAGCGTCTACAATAGCTAACCAAATGGAAGACGAAGGATTCAGCTCATTGTGATTTCTTGCTTATCAAAGATGAAATTCAGAAGGAAAGAGTTTATGGTCCTTCATCACTTATTGGTCTCGGTCCATCTAGATTTTCTTATGCATGTTCCAGACCTAGTGTGTTTAGGGAAGCGTTATGAAACATGTCACCTATACTTGTTTCAAATAACAGAGAGCGTTAAATTGAAGTAGCCATTTGTTTGTGGTGTTGCAAGATTGAACATCAATATAGCTATTTGTGTATATATTCATACATTAATGCTTGTAATCCATTAGGTTCACAATTAGTTGTTTTTCATGTCAAGTGCGAGAAAGGAAATTGAAGACGTATGTTGCTCTTCCATGTTTTCTTAGTCTATTACTGCGGAGTTTGTGCTGTCAAAACTGGGGTTGGATGGTCCTTGCAGATTGGTTTAAGTTCGTTTACCTGGAATTCAATTTTTGCTGTTGTGTCCGGGCACACTTCCCTTTGCATCTAGTTTGAAGCTCCTCAGATGTTTCAAGTTTTCTTTGTCTAGAATTTCTGTGATGAGATCTGCAGACAAGTTGCTGTGGGTGACTCTTCGATCTGCGTAAAGATGGAAGAAAGGAAAACAAGGATGCCAGTAATTAACTCCATGGTTTGTCCACGCTAGAACTGCAACACATTATAGCTCTGATTACAGCCTATGAATGAAAGCAGGTGGTCAACACTTAAAACAATAGGATGTCACGATAGAGAGCCATTTTAGGGAGCGAACTTCAAATCATACTCAAGGAATTTGATATTTTATTGATGGAGATATAGGAACGTTTTCTTCCTCACGGCAAAAATTTTAAATATGAAAGTACGATTGGGCCATTTGAGTTCTTCTACATGTTTTATGCAGTAACATTAAAAGCTTGATGCCGGAATATCTTGAGACGTCTACGGCTGTTTTAGAATGCATATGAAATGTTGTGTACACAACTCTTATTAGATGTTCTAGCTATAATTTTCCAGTCATAGGATAGCAATAGAGTGTTGAATTTAAACAGAAATGAAAATAGAAAAAGCTACATAAATTTCTTATGAATAATAGTACAAGTGAATAGGACTTTTTTAAATAACTTGAGATGAAGGTCCTGTAAAAATCAAAACAAACAAGAATACAGTGATCCTATTTTAAACAATAGTATTTTAAAATCAAAACAAACAAGAATACAGTAATCCTATTTTAAACAATAGTACAAACATACGAGGATGTTGATTCCTTATTTGAACTTGATTCACTATATTCAAATAACTGAATTTGGATATAGTATTTTCTTATTATTATATCTCAAAAGACTCTGGTTAACAAGTTCATCTTTTAACAACCATCTATAATTTATCAAAGTCACTTATTTAAGATGTTTTTTAAGTCACGCCTTCATAAGTTATTTTACTCATAAATACTTAATGCTAAATAACTAATTTTATCAAATATCTTTAATAAATTACTGATATTATCCAATGGTTAAATCAGTTGATATAATTCACTGTCAGCTAACCGCGGATAGATTCAGCTAACAGTTAATGCAATCCGCTGATTGCCAAATGATGTCATATAACTGAAGTTCATCTGATAAGCTAAAACTTATAACATTTAGATATAAGCCTTGTTTGGTTAAAGACGGATCAATCATTTTTTTAGCAAATTGATTGTATTTAGTTATTTGACAGTTCAAAATCTTTATATAATAGTTAATACTTCTTATGGCAATAGAAGTGGAAAATTTAACATCCCCATAGGTAACAAGATGAAGAACTTCAAGGCTAAAGCTGTCGAAACTCCTTAAATACATATTTTGGATAGAACATGAATAAGAAGAAATCTCTAAACCTAATGAACACCAATCAATTATATGAATGGAAACATATATAATAAGATTGACTTGAAAACAAGAATAGAATTCGTCACAAGTGATTACCTTGATAAGAATTATATTCTTGATGCAATAGAAGAAGACAATAAATTCTCTCTTAAAGAATTTTTTATTCATCCAAAAAAATCCCTAAGCAATATTTATTATGAGGTATTTATATCTCTTGAAAAAAAAGAAACCTTTAATATGTAAAAGGCCTTTAAAACATGGGTCTCCCACCAAAATAAGTAAAGTCCAAATTAATATTTCTAAAATACAATCCATTAAACCTAAAAGGTTTAAATTAAATTAACTGAAAGTTAAAAAAAGTCCATCTCAATAAAACAAGTCCAAAATACAAGTAATGGGTTGTCCAAAGCTATGCTTTTAACTTAAAATAATTAATTAATCAATAATGAAAGTATTATTGTACATTCCGCCCAACTTAATTAATTATGATGCCATTGACCCTCATTATCTCTTGAGATTCTATATCATATACAATTCGGCCCATGTAAAATTGAAGCACTTATTTGAACTTATTAATTGTTGATCTTATTATTGGTCCCTCTGGTTTTACTAACTCATCTTTGGTTCTATATCTCTTACAAAGTACCATGGTCGTGCTCAATCATCTCCTCCCTCTTCAAAAGGATTCGTCCTCGAATCTGAAATAAAGTAAAAAGGAGATAAATCAGAAACATTAAAAGTAGCACTAATGTTATACTCACTTAGCAAGTTTATCTTGTCTGCATTTTCATTGATGCATTCCAACGCTTAGAATGGTCTATCACTCTTTGCATCAAGTTTTGACTTCCTTTGTTGTGGAAACATTTCTTTTCACATATGCCCAAAACTAATCACTCGGTTCGAAGAGAACTTGCCTTCTACCTTTATTTTCTTTTTATGCATACAAGTGATTCTTTTTCTTGATATGTTCACATGCTTTCTCATGTATTATTTTAACCAAGTTAGCCTTCTTCTTATAATCTAAACTAATAATCTCAATCAAAGGTAAATATCCAACAAAGTCCCTAGATTAAAACCATACACAATTTCAAATGGAGAATAACCTATAAAAAAATGTGTAGAACGATTATATGCAAACTCAATGAATGACAAACAATCTTTCCAAGTTTTCAAGTTCTGCCCAACAATGGCATGCAACATGGTTGCTAAAGTCCTATTAACTACCTCATCTTTTCCATAAGTTTGTGAATGACATATAGTAGAAAATGAAAGTTCAGTACTTAACTTTCCCCACAAAACCCTCTAAAAGTGACTTAGGAACTTAACATCCCTATCTGAAACAATGGTTTTGGCACATCATGAAGTTGAACCACTTCCTCAAAGAAATATATCAGCAATGTTTGTTGCATCATCTATTTTCTGGCAAGCAATGAAATGAGTCATTTTACTAAATTTTTCTACGACAAGAAATATGTTATCTCTACCTTTCCTAGGCTTGGGTTTAATACAAAATCTATAGATATATCAGCCTAAGGTTCACTAGGTAGAAGTTAAGGTGTATATAAATCATGAGGCATAGACCTAGACTCAGCTTGTTTACATTCAATACAATTAGCACAAACCATTTCCACATATCTTCTTATATTTTGGCCAATAAAAATGTTCTATGAGCATATCTAAGGGCTTTTGCACACTAAAATGCCTCATTAACCCTCCACTATGTGATTCTCTAATAAGCAACTCTCTAATAGAACATGCAGGAATACAAAGTTATTTACTCCTAAAAAGATATCCTTCATGTCTATAGAACTTATCAAGTGTAGTCTACTCACAAGCCTAATATAAATTAGCAAAATTAGCATTATCCACATACAACTCTTTCAAATGCTTAAATTCAAGTAACTTAGAAGTAAGCATAGAAATCAATGTGTACCTTCTTAATAATGCGTCAGCCACAACATTGTCCTTACCTTGCTTGTATTTAATCACATATATAAATGTTTCAAGATACTCCCCCAACTTGCATACCTTTTACTCAATTGCCCTTGACCCTTTATGTACTCGAGAGATTGATGTTCATTATGTATCATAAACTCTTTAAGCAATAAATAATGCTCCCAAACTTCAAGAGCTCTCACCAAGGCATAAAGCTCCTTATCATAAGTAGAGTAGTTCAAAACTAATCTGCTCAACTTCTTACTAAAATATGTTATGGGATGATTCTCCTGCATCAAAACAACCCCTACACCAATCCTCAAAAGTTTTGGAAAAATTCAGAAAACAAAATGGGTGCAGTACATAGCTTTTCCTTTAAAGTATTAAATGCATTTTTTTTGTTCTTTCTCCCATCTAAAGCCAATATTCTTCTTAAAGATTTCATTCAATAGAGTGGTAATAGTAAAGAAATCTTTAACAAATTGCTTATAAAAACCTTCTAAGCCATGGAAACTCCTAACCTCACTAATTGACTTAGGTGTCGACCATTTTTGGATAGCTTTCACCTTTTCAGAGTCAACCTCAACTCCCTTAAAACTCACCACAAATCCTAAGAAGACAACTTTATCCATGCAAAATCAACACTTCTTAAGGTTTTCATACAACTTCTCTTTCCTAAACACATCCAAAATAGCCTTAACATTCATGACATGTTCATTTAGGTTCTTAATGTAAATCAATATGTCATCAAAGTAAACAACCACAAATTTTCTAAGGAATTCACACAAAACATGATTCATTAAGTGTAACATCCCACCTCCGACGGGAAGGGTAAAATAGTAATTTAGTCAGAGGTGAGAGTGAATAGGACTGATTTGGCATTTTTATGCATACTGGTATTTGTGAACAGTGAATTTTTGCACATGAAAAATAACTGTACATGCATTCATGACATTCTCGGTATTGTGCCTAAGTGGGATTTTATTTTGAAAAATGTAGTTTATGAGCTTCAAAATTTATTCGGAATGGATCATTATAGGTTTTACATTTTACGAAAATTATAGGAATTTTTTTGGACTTTTCCGGAGAAAATTTCCAGACTGAAAAAATCGCCAAGTGACGAACCGGTTGATTTTTGGTATTGAAAAATTCCGTCCATTTGGCACTGAAAAATTTAATTCATGATTTTAGAAATTATTGGATTAGAGCTATTGAAAATTGGATGACCTAGAGATTAAATCATAGTAAGGTCTTTTATTAACCATTTATTAATTGATTGTTGTTTTATTTGGTGACAAGTGTCATGACACTTATTAAGCTTTTATTAAAAGCCTCCTTTGGTCTTGATTCTCGATGCTTCCATAGGAGAAGGCCAAAAGCAAATTTTCTTCATGTTGTCCATCACCTTCGTAGCCTACCTCTTCCTCTCCTCTTCTTGACTCTTTTTGCTTGCTTCTCTTTTCCATCTCCTTCTCCATGGTTTGCTCTTCTTTGGTCTTAATCATACAAAACAAAAGTTCAACCTAAGTTCAAGTTGATGAAGATGATTGTGTGGTGGAAAGAATTAGAGAGGATTGTGAGCTTGTGAAGTCTAGAAGAGTGGAAGCTTGTTTAAGGTAAATCATATGTTTATATGATGGTTTTATAGCTACTTGTGATGTTACTTAAGGTTAATTGCATGGCTAAGTTGAACAAAAATAATGATTAACTTTAGTTGGGATGGTTTGAGATTGCAAAGACAGATTCGTGGCTCCACTTGTTTAATTGTTTTGAGCTGTTTAACGTTCGAATCTAGAGAAACTCAAAACATAGAAGTTGTAGAACTAGAGGTATACTATCTCCATAAATTTTTCACGATTTTAGGGTTAGCTAAATGAGAGTAATAGGCCCCTAATTGAATTGGACTCAGAACACCAGCGAGATTGAACTAAGACCTGAAAGTTAATTGTTTGAGGACCTTAGAGTTGGAATTGGATGATGAGCTCTTCTTACGAAATGTTCAAGAATGTGTCATTTAAGAGTTGTAGAAAGGAAATTTTAATTTGATAAGGATTATGCTAGTTATGTCCGAATAAGTGAAGGTTGTTCCTAACCTTAGTGATACAGAAGAGAACAGAAACAGGTCAGTTGTGTAAAAATCACAATAAATCCAATTTATGTTAATTTCAAACCGGCTTTGGATATGTGATAGCCATATGAGTTTATGAAAAATGAAACTTTGAATCACCTTAATTGGATGTGAAATGAATGAGTTATAAGGTTTTAAGCCAGACAGGGTCCAACCTGTGACTGCATGTTAAAGCTGATTGTTAATGGAAGATTTGAATGTCCTTAATGGCCAAATTAGACCATGGTTATAAAAGAAGAAATGTAAAGTTATGTGTTACTTAGAGGTCTGGAAAGTTTGAAAAACATTTTACCTATGTATAGGGAGTTATGAATTGTTAACTATTGACTGGTTATGTGCATTTTGGTGAAACCCAGCCATGAGTGTAGGTTTTGTGAGTATTGTGATTGAAAGCTAAATTAGAGATTTTTTTGATTGGAATTGGCTCAAGTGATCTTCTGGAAATTTGTAGAGGAGTAATTAGCTTGAAAATGAGATATAGTATGTTAATTTTGGATGTCATAATTGGGAGTTATGAATTTTCAAAGACTGGACCTAAGTTAGGTCATTGACTAGTGATCAGGGCAGCCTTTTGCAAGACAGTTTTGAGTTTGTTAGAGGTGGAATTGACTGTTAAGGCCTTCATGAGAAGTGTAGTATTCTGTTTGATCTTTTCATAGGTATAAAGTATGCAATTTTTTGACATCTTTACAAGAAGTTATACTTTTTATAACATTGCTATTCAGTTCAGGTGTTTTCAGTGGGTAGAATCATTCATTGAATTGTTTGAGCTACTTAGAAATTGAATTTGATTTCATGTTGTCATGAAAGTTGTAGGTCACATTCTGATCTTTCATTTGGCATAAATCTTGTAATTTTTAGCAAAGGGAATGAGAAGTTATGGATTTTACAAAATGTTGCACTGTTTGGACAAAATGTTGCACTGTTCTAAGAGGCCTTGTGAAGGTAGTAACTTTGAGTGTATTTTTGACACCCTTAGAGGTGAAATTAGTTTTTGTGTCCTTCATGAAACTTGTAGAACTCTTTTTTTTTCCTATAAAATAGACACCAAGTTTGTCCAATTTGGAGTTCGGAGCAAGGAGTTATGCATTGTGAAAGTTGGGATGTCGGCAAAAAGAAAGAATAAAGCTTCCAGTCAACTACAACCTGCACTAGTCGACTAGAACATGTATTTTTCCTGCACTAGTCGACTACAACCTCTGACTAGTCGACTAGGATGTGTATTTTCCTGAAACTGACCTCTCTCCACTCTTTTGCTTATAGTTTTTCCGTCCGACGTCCGATTGACCTGATTCTCGAGGCATCGGATTCGTGAAACATTGAATTTTATTTTGCGAGAAATTGGAAATTTTTGGACGAAAAATTGACGTGGTTCCGGGTAATGGTCCTCTGGTCACTGTTTTGTTTATTTTTGGACCTATAGAGGCCCGAATTGAGAAATTTCGGTGTCGTTAGATTTTTAATTTTTAGACCGAATTTTTGTGATGGAAAATTTTGGACTAGGGCCGGGAATATCATGAACATGCATTGTGCACCTTCTAATTGCTACATGTGCAACATTAAATAGTTCGATTGAGAAATTGGTAATATTTATATTCAGAATCTATATAGAGGCACTTTGGAGCGCCGATCCACCGATGCCACTAAGACTTCGTGTATTAGCTTGAAGCATGTGTGAGTAACCTAGATGGTTCATTCAATTATTATATGTTCAATGTGGGAAATAATGGAGGGATTAGGATTGTGTTTGTTTATGACTAGGTTCAGGACAGGTGGTCCGATGAATTGGGAGAACTGCCATAGAAGTGTATCAGGTTGTGATTCGTGAGCTAAATTGCTCCTACCGTGTGAAATTGTGATACATGAATGGATTGTATGCCATCGCTAATTGTGATGTGATCAATTGTGACTGGTAGAATTGTGCTATATGAACGTGAATTGTTTGCTATTACTGTGACATTGTGATTAATTACTTGAAGTGTTCTGGATGTGCACATTGGGCATTGCTTGCTACACTGTGCTTCATTTCGTTGCCTCATCAAGTGCATCGCTTGATATGGATCAAGATTGGGCATATGCATTTCATACATAAATGCATAACCGGATAATAACAATGATTGTGACCGAGTCGCCATCGACATCGACATCAAAAAGAGCCTCGAGCTCGAAGGGAGTTAGTGCATACCCAGAGGGCTCTCCTACTCCCTAGACGCGTCTACTATACACTGTTCACTGTTTATGCACTCGGTCACAACACTGCAATCAACTGGGTGTCATATGTGCATTGCATACATACTTGACTGAATAATGGAAATGGGAATAAGGCCAGAATGCCTTCTAAAATTGTGAATTGCTTGTCTGCTGCATGAATTGGGCGAACCATCGATGATGGTTCCTCACTGAGTTTGCAAAACTCACCCAAAATTTGCATCTATTTTTCAGGTCTTGAAAAGTACCCTGTTTGACACGGGAGTATGTCTACCGTATGCAAGGGACAGATAGAGGTCGGGATCGGTTTATGCTCGCATTAGTGTCTCATTAATTATATTCTGAAATCTCTGTAAAAGAATGCTCTGTATTTATAGTGAGCCCAATTTGGTTATGACTTTTTGTTCATTAAATGGCTTTTGTAAATTATTATTGAATGATTGTAATAATTGAAAATGTTTATTTATGAACGTGGGCTCAGATTGTTTACTGTCTATTCCGCGCACATGAGTGTAATGAAAAAAAAATTCATACTGAGTTTCGACTGACTGATGTAGCACGTCATCCTCGCGGGGCAAGGATCTGGATATCACCATCGATGTTGGGTTCGGGTCACGCGGGAGTGGGGTGTTACATTAAGCGCATGAAAGTACTAAGTGCATTAGATAAGCCAAAAGGCACAACCAACCACTCATATAATCCATATTTGGTCTTAAGGGTGGTTTCTATTCATCACTTTCTTTCATCCTAATATAACAATAGTTACTTTTTAAATCAAGTTTGGTGAATATGCAAGCACCATGCATCTCATCTAGTATATCATCTAATTAAGGAATAGGATGGCAATACTTTACAGTGATCTTATTGATCATTATACATTCCACACTCATCCTCCAAGTTCTATCTTTCTTTGGCACTAACAAAACTGGTATAGCATAAGGACTCATGCTCTCACTCACATACCTATTTTTAAGCAATTCATCCATTTTCCTTTGTAATTCCTTTGTCTCCTTTGGATTGCTTCAATAAGCTGGACAATTAGGAATTTGAGCTCCTAGCACCAAGTCAATTTGGTGCTTAATCCTTCTCAAAGGTGGTAACCCAAGTGGTGCCTCTTCAGGAAAAACATTATCATAATCCTGCAACATATTCACAAACACACTAGACAAATTTAGGTCAAGATCAGTGTTATTAAATGAATTTTCCTCAAACTAAATCAAGATTAAAACTCTCTTGCCTAAGTGTGCACTCTTTAACTCTCTCTCTTTGTTATAAAAACATGGTTGCGTTTTAACCTTTTCACACCTCTCAATTTCTCTTTGCTCACTTTTCACTTTCTTTTCTTTCTTTTCACTTACTAACTTCTTCTCTCTTGTACATCCCACTTTCTTTTCCTCACTTGTGCATTCACTCACATAGGGCCTTTAATTTTATTCTTTTCTCTTATGGACTCTTTTCTCTCTTCTTTCTTTTTCACCTCACTACCTAAATCCCTGCTTGATGATTGTTGAATTTTTAGTTGTTCAAAGTATGCCTCTTTAGGTGATAAAGGAGCAAGGGTAACTTTTTCCCATTATATATAAAAGAATATCTATTCATATACCCATCATGCATAACATGCCTATCAAATTGACATGGCCTACCCAACAACATATGACTAGCTTGTATAAGCACAACTTCATCCGCATATATCTACCAATAGAGAATGCAATAACTACTCACTAATATCATTCAACCATTGTAATCTATATGGATTAAGGTGTATATCACATTTCAGCCCCAACTATTCTACCAAAGTATTATTAGCAACATTAGTGCAATTACCCCCATCTATAATCATGCTACAAGCTTGAAATATGTTCTCCCTTTACTCAAGACTATCTTCCCTCACATTCAAATTAAATACACGTATCTCAACTAATGATTCACCCTTAATAGCATACTCAACATTCTCATCAACATCAGAACAATCTTCCGAAGGTGGCATACTTAAATCACCACCATCGCTCATTAACATCATCAGACTCTGGAAAAAATTCACCACCCTTAATAAACATACTCTTCCTATTAGGACATTCAGATGCAAAATGACCATGCCTTGGATATTTAAAACACTTAATATCCCTATGTCTAGAAGGTTTAGAGGATTGATCAATAGTACCTTTTTGAATTGAAATACTCTTCTCTTTGCCCTTGTTTGGCTCATTGCCTCACTCCTTGGAATTTGAATAGCTCTTCCTCTTCCTATCTTCATTTTTTTATCCATTTTGGATTCCAGTTATTGTTGGAATTTGAGAAAGAATTGGTTGCCCTTCTTTTTTTGTTGCTTCTCCACCTTTATAACAATGCTCACTAAGTCCTTCATCTCTATATAACGTTGTAATTCAACCACAATAGCAATTTGCGTATTCAATCTACTTGTGAACCTTTCCATTGTCATTTCTTCCTCCTCTTCTATGTTAGCTTTAATCAATAGTATCTCTATCTCCTTGTGATAATCTTCTACTAATTTAATTCTTTGTGTGAGTCTATGTAATTGTTGGTGCAACTCTTTATAGTAATAAGGTGACATAAACATTTTCTTCATCACTCTTTTCATCTCTTCTTCAGTGGATATAAGTGGTTCCCTATTCCTCCTCCTATTCTTTACCATTTCATCCCATAAACTAATGCATAATCAGAGAATTCCACCACTACCAGTCTCACTTTCTTATCTTCAAAATAGTTGTGACAAGCAAAAATTATGTCCACCTTTCTTTCCCATTCCAAGTATACTTCAACATCATTCCAACCTTTGAAAGGTGGAATTTTCATCTTGATGACATTGATGTTGCTATCTTTTCTCTCCTCTCTTTCCTCCCTCCTTATTATACCCCTCATGAATTATACTTCTTCTTCATACTTGTCATACATTCTTTCCAATTCTTCCTCCTTATTCCTGGGACTGTCAATTGATCTACTACAATTTTGGATTCTACTGGTTTTATTAATTCTCTCATCCATCCTAGTAGATAACTTCTTGAATTCATTCACGAATGCCTTATACATCACTTTCAAATTAGGCACATTTTCATCTTCCTTGTGTAATGTTTCCTTTCCATTTGTCATTCTTATAACAAAAAGCTGCAAGGAAATGGTTAGCAATAAAAAATCCTCAAAATTCACTGCCTTACATGTTTCACTCAAAAGATGGCACTCCACTTGTGTTTTAATTACCTCTTTTAAGCTTACATATTCAAGCCTTTTTCCACTCAAGCTTGTTTTCCTCAATTGCATTTTAGAATTTAATTTCCAGTCGAGGTAATTCACAAATAGCAAATTAAAATTTAGGAATGCGATGAAAACACCTAAGAAAGACGATAGGCTCAAAACTAGAAGCAAGTATACAAAAATGAATAAAGGCAAAATGGACACACAAGAGAAAAGTATGTATGTTGCCAAAAAAAATAGAAACAAATAGGAAGCTAACAAAAAGAAAATCTTATAATCACGCCAACCCAAAGATGGAATTTATGCTATTTGACTTTTCTATTTCTCCTAATTTGAGATATAACCAAATCTAAATAATTTCCTAAATGACCATATCTGAAATTTGGTTGTTTCCTTATAAATAATTACCATAAAATTTACCCAAAATATATATAGAAATAAGATCTCACCACTAACCAAACAAAATCTTTCCTTTTTTTTAACTTCTTTAGCAACTGATTTCTTCTTCTTTTTTCAATGCTAGTAATTAATTTTTTCATTTGTTTTCATGTTTTTGTTCTTTTTTTACATAAGAACAAGACAAACCCTAATTTCAAATTCTAATGAAAATAACAACAATAATAGCAAATAAACACAAGAAAATAAAATTTTATCTCAATCCAAGTTGTTGGATCCCGTTTCCGGAGCCCAACTATCCGGAGTCATAAAGCGTGAGTGGAATACCCTGTAGGGTTATTTCGATGAACCCTAACTTTCTTTCCATCCATCTTTTGAAATCAACACCAAAGACTATCAACTTTTTTTTGAGAGATATAAAAATGTGTTAGGGATCTATTGGTTCAATAATCACTTCATTTGGAGGTTGGATGATGAAGTTATGGCCAAAAGAATCAACCATGATTATACCCTCAATCATATTGTACCTATTTCAGGACAATTAGCATAACTTTCGTTAGAGGTGTCGGATTGAGGTTATCTTAGGATGGTTTCGAAGAGAGCTTCTAAATCTACAACTTTTGTGAAGACTCAAGCAAGAGATTTTTCAATTGGAGGGTCAAAACACACAGCCGTGTGAACCCACAAGGGTAGCCCATGTGTTGGATCCCGTTTCTGAAACCCAACCTCGGAATCATAAATCAAAAACATGTACTAAACGTGAGCAAACTTATATTTGGCGAAAGCGAAAGAAATCGAAAGCGGAACAAAAAGCGAAGGAATCAAATCCGAAAGAACGGAACACAAACGAAAATGGGCCAAAGAAAAAACAAATGTAGGCGAAAGTCGGATCAAAAAGTGAAAGAATCCAAAGCGAAACTAATTATTAATGAGCCATAGAAAAATCGAAAGGCTCGGATTTATAAAATTTCAGAAACAAAGAAACAAAACGGATCAATCAACTGAATGTTCAAATTTTGACATCCGTGAATGCATACTTTAAAAAAAGGACAACGAAACCAAAGAACGGTCGAAAACACGAATCGGAAACCAAAGCGAACGTATCAACTACACTGAAAACCAAATTCTGACATTCGAGAATGTATACTTAGGAAAACTAGCGTTGGAAACCCATAAGACATTTAATCTAAGCCAATCCAATCCGATATAAAATTTTTTTCTTTCTTTTTCATTCTTTATTCAATCTCATACTAAGTAATCTAATTTCCCATTTGAAAATTTATCCTCAATCAAAAATCTCAATTTACTTGATTCTTCATATTCAAATCATAACCATCAATTTACCCAAAATCTTATTATTCCTTTCTTTTGCCAATAGACACTTAACACACATATCCATATATCCACAATTCATACACAATAAGCACTTCAATATTTCCATCTCACTCAACACAATTTATCGGACCTCTTGTCCGGAATCCCAACACAAACAAACACATTTCTATACCTATAACACTTCAATAATTCTCAATCAATAACCAGAATCATCGCACCTCCTGTCCGGAATCCAAAACACAATCAATATACAATTTATATGCAAAACCATAATTCAATCAATCCCATTCATATATCATAACCATACACAAATTTATATCTCAATCCCATACACAAGTCCATAATTCACTTTCATCATCAAATAAATGCTTACAAAAATTTTAATGGCATTCTACGCTATATACAAGCCAATACCAAAAGCCAAATTACTCAAAATACAAGATATGCAAAAATCGATCAAAAGCCTTGAATTTCTTTCATCCGATCTCCTGCTCGATACCTGGAGATGGGGATGAAAGGGAGGTGAGCTTTACAACTCGTGGATATCATGTTTATAAATCGAAAAATAAGCAAAAAAAAATCATTTTTCAAAACGTTTTCCATTTATAAACATTTCACAGTAGAAAATCCATCAAAAGCTTATTTTTCACAATTTCTCAATTTCAAAGAATTCATGAGCATTTTCAAAAACATGGATGCATCACACTTAAAATAAAAAAACGCATAAACACATCAGAATGGTTTGGGTCAGTCCAGAAATAGAACGTACTGCACATTTCCGCATAGCGGTCCTGTGCAGCCGTGAACATAACGCACTACACCTGCCCACATAGCGATCTGGTGTAGCTGTAAACTTATGGGAGTCCTTAACGGAGCTCCAATGCCACTAGCGGACAGGCGGATGAAGCCTAGACAAGTGCACTTGACCCTCTTATGGGACCTAACCAAACCCACATATCATATTTCACACTTGAAAAAAAAATCGAATTGCCTGAAGGCACATTTCGAAAACTTAGTTTTCATATCAAACAAATTTTCATTCACAATTCCAACCAAAATTTGCACAACAAATTTTCAAATCACTCAAACACAATGTCACATATTTCACACAAATTCATATATCAAATGCACAATCATTCACAAACAAGGAATGCAATAATTTTCATAATTTATCACTTCATTCATAAATAATGAATTTCACAAATTTTCTTAATTTATCAAAACATTTAAAACTTGTATCCATTTTCCAAAAACATTCGGAAATAATAAAATTCGATACTTTCTTTCTTAATTTTTCAAAAACATTTACGTGGCTTATAACTCAAAATATAACCATGGTACCCACATCAATTCTATGCTTAAAAACTTGTCCAAAGCTCCAATTTCTCCATTGCCTCACTTAATTTCCCTAATTCATGACAAAAATTTCTAATTAATAACCATCCAAAATTGAACAATTTAAACCGTGAAATTACCAAAATTGAGCCTAGTAAACTTAAACCCATACAATATCCAAGCTATCTAAACTTAAACCCATACAATATCCAAGCTATCTAAACCAAAATCCTTTCACAATTTAACAAAGTAAAAATTCCTCTTACCTTAATTCTTCATCAATTTTGGATTTTCTTGGCTCAAAATAAAGCTCTTGAGCTCCTCTTTATTTCCCCCTTGAATCTTCTTCAAAATCCCCCTTCAAACCTTATAAAAATCAAAACCTAAAAGTTTCCTCTTCTTTCTCTTTTACCTCCACCGAAACCATCTTTCCTTCTTTCTCTTCTTTTGTTTCTTTCTTTCAAAAGTAGTGCTTCTCTTCCCTTAAAAACGACAACCCACGCCTCTTGTCTTTAAAGAATGCTAAATGACCATTATGCCCTTCCATATAAGCCTTCTAACTTGAAACCTTAAGTACTCTTCCAATTTTGCCCCAAAAGCACTTATAACACTTTAATTTATAACACTTTAATTCATTTAATCCAATCAATTTATCCCATATGCTCTTACTCAAATTAACATGCTAATTATTCACATTAACATGCTAATTAAGTCCTCAAAATCATAAATTAAAACAAGGTCTCAAATAACATTAAATCATGCTTAATTTAGGACATTTTTCAAATTATCCAATTGAAGGAATTTGCTAAACTTTCCTTCTAGAGAAATGTCACTTATTGTCTCAATTTCATAACGCCACCAAAATCATTTAATTTGGTGCACTACTCCAAAAGTTATACTCCAAACATTTTGGACTATCACTATGCTAAAACATTTTCCAGTGATTTACTTCCATCCAAAAATTGACATTCTTAAAGACACAATTGAAAATCAAGTTCTTCAGAACATTTGTATCCCTATCTCTCTAGTTTAATACAAATCAAGAATAACCTCATTTGGATGACTAGAACAAGAGTTATGACCCAAATACTTTCAACTCTTACTAATCCAATACTGAACACTAAACCCAAATTCAATTCAGAAATTGAAAATCTTAGGGGCTAAATTGAAATTCAATGCCTTCAGATAACTTGTAGCCCCATGTCTCCAGTTTACTTTGCAACTAGAATCAGTTCAATCGGATCTCCCCAGGTCAAGAATTCACCAAAATACTGAACCATGTTTAGAAAATTTCCCAACTCACTTTGATTAAACCCATCATCCTCAATTTAATCTAAAAAATCATAAATTTCTCATACTGATGTAGATAATTGTCTTAGGAATCCAACGCTTCAAAAATCAAATCAATCAGATGTCGGACGAAAAAGATATTAGCAAACGAATGAAGAGGGTCGGATTGGAAAAGAAAAGGACCCAAATTGGCAAAACGGCGTCAGCAACTCACAGACAGGTGCTCGCCTAGCGATCGTTCATGGTCGAGACGCAGCGCCGGAGGAACGACAATGAACTCGCCGCATGGCGATCGCTTCATGAGGAGCGCGCAGTGTTTCGCCCGTCTGATTTTTCCTTTTTTGTTTCCACTTTTTATATATATATATATATAACCGAAATTTCCAAAATTCATATATCTTAATCCCGAATTCCAAATTTGACAAATTTGGTATCAATAGAAAGCTCAAAGGAAGCTCTATAACTTCCATGTTGAAATCAAAAATCAATTCCGTCTCTAAAAGGGGTCAAAATCGCAATCAAACTTTCTGTCCAAAAAAATGTCTCCCTAAACAATAACTCCACTTTGAAAATTTCTATCTTTCAACTCCAAGGTCCAAACATGTCATATTTTATATTAATGGAAAAATCAAAATGAAACCTACAACTTTCATGAAGGACAGAAAAATCAATTTGGCCTCTAAGGGAATCAAAAAGCCACTCAAAGTTTCTATCCACTAATGATCATGCCAAACTGTAACAGCAACTTGTAAAAATCATAACTTTCTATTTCATAGCCCAACATTTCCATACTTTAAATCAATGGAATGTGTTGGACCAATGGTGGTTGAAAAATTAAATCCCTTTATGTTTTGATAATAATAAAATATCTAGAATTAGTTAAGAAATTATTTAAGGTATTATTCAATGAAAGAATCGTGCAAATCAATATGAGCAAGTGTTTAATCAATTGAAGAATCAAGATAGGAGGTTCATTATAAGGAAAATGGCTTAAAACATGAGGATTATAGAAGATCCAGATGGATGTTACCGTTGAAGGCAGAACAAGTCGACCTGCAAATCATAAGTCGACTTATATATGAAGATATATCAACACAAGTCGACTTACATAACACAAGTCGACTTATCGAGGACGACAAGTCGACTTACATAGCACAAGTCGACTTATTGGAGAGTGGAGTTACAATTTTTATGTAAATGGTTGAAACAAGTCGACTTATTCATTCGACAAGTCGACTTATGGATGCACCAAATCAACTCCAACGGTCCAATTAGCTAAAAATGGAATGGAGATTATCAAGGAACGGTAATAACAATCAAAGCAACGGCTAGAAGAGCTCCAACAGCTATTTTTCTTCTTATATAAAGGTTGGATGATGGATGAAGAGAACACCAAGGTTCTACACGCTATAATACTCTTCAATTGCTCCTAATTGCTCTTTATTGCTCTCATAATGTTATACTATTGTTTTGAGCACTTGTTCTTGAATCTTTGTCATATTTCTTTTACAATTAGAGTGACGAGTGAAGGTCACGTGTGAGGTTGGATTTGTGCCGTAAGACAAATCGATTGTAAGGGTAGCTTGAGCCGGAAATTAAGTGGCATTGTAAAAAGTTCACACTCAACTACAAAGTGTGCAATAAAGTGGCTGGCAAAATCTTAAGTGGGAGCTTAGGTAGAGGACGTAGGTCTTAGCACCGAACCTCTATAAAAACAATGTTTGATCTTCTTCCCTACTCTTTTCATTTAAGTTTATTTAAATTATTCTTGTGTGTTTTAACTTCTGATTTTATTGTAGAAAATTACAAAAAGATTAAGGATCTATTCAACCCCCCTTCTAGATCACTTACAATTGGTATTAGAGCAGAAGTATCCAGGGATGGCACACAATAACCTAGCGGAAGAAGGTAACACAAACAACCGTCCTCCTTTATTTAATGGTACTAATTATTCTTCTTAGAAAAATCCTATGAAGTATCACATCATAAGCGAAGGAGTGGAATATTGGAAGATAATTATCTTCGGTCCACAACCACCGTTAAAAGAAAATGGTGAGTTAAAACGAGTGGAATACGACGACAATGATCGGAGACAAGCTTACATCAATGCGAAAGCAATGAAGCTAATTTATCGCGCTCTCACGGTTGAGGAAAGAAACCGAGTTAACTCGTACCAAAGGTTAAGGAAATGTGGGAGACTTCAGATCACCCATGAAGGAACCAACCAAGTCCGAGAGACAAAGATCAACATGCTCCTTCATGACTATGAAATGTTTGTCATGAAAGAAGGTGAGTCTATTTCCACTATGCTTGATCGTTTTGCAGAAATCATAAATGGATTAGACAACCTTGGAAAAAGCATATGACGGACAGCGAGAAGGTAAAGAAAATTCTTCGCTCACTACCAAAGGAATGGGACTCACAAGTCACCGCCATTATGGAGTCCAAAGATCTCAACCATCTAGAATTCAACGCCTTGGTGGGATCACTTATCAACTATGAGATTATTTTTAAATCCAGAGGAGGTAGAGGTAAACCACAAAAATCTATTGCTTTAAAAGCTAATACTTCTTCTGTTGATGAAAGTGATGAAGAAATAGATGAAGAGGAGGAAGACGAAGAGATAGCAATGTACGCCAGAAATTTGAGAAAATTCAAAGGACTTCTCAAAAATCGTAGGAAGGAATTAAATGGTGGAAGAAATGGAGGAAAGAAAAAATTTGCATTTGAAAGAAAATCCAAGGGCTATAACGAAAAGAAAGGCAATGAAGAATGTTGGAGATGTGGAAAACGGGGACATCTCCCAAGAGAATGCAAAAGCTCATCCTCCACATCAAACTTCCAGAAAAATGACAAATACGACAAAGAAAAAAGGAAAACTAGCCTGGTGGCAACTTGGAGTGATGATGAGGAAGCATACCAAAGCGATGATGAAAACAACTTGGCACTTATGGAAAAAAGTTCATCAAGTGATGATGAAAATGAGGTAACTTTCAATGACCATGATCTAAGAGATTCTTTTGATGCCTTACAAGCTGATTTTGAAGAAGCTATTGAGATTAACAAAAAATTAAGAAAGAAAATACGAGAATTGGTTGCTGAAAATAGTACCTTACATGAAACAATTGATGATTTAGATAGTCCAAAGGAAGATCATTCTGCATGCCTTATTGAAAAGGAAAAACTTGTTTGTGAGCTTGATAGACTTAGAAAAGAATTTTCGTATGTGGTTGGAAAATTTGTGAATGGAAACGAAAAGTTTGAAAAACTATTATCGTTGCAAAGATATTCAATTTCTAAACATGGATTAGGATATGATCCTTTTGATAGAGATTGTTCTTTAATTTCCAAATTTACTAAGGATGAAAAAATCACTCAATGTGCTAGATGCTTGAAAGATAGTCACATAGAAATTACTTGCAACAGTACTAGAAGATGTGTTAAGGTTAAGAAAATTTGGGTTATTAAAGGCACAACACCACCTAATGTGGTTTATATGGCTAACCAAAATGGACCCAAAATGGCTTGGGTACCTATAAGAAGAAAGAACGTTGATATTGTAGGTACAAGCAAGGGATGAAAGGTCATCAAGCACTTCAGACATCGATAGCGGATGTTCAAGACACATGAGTGGAGACAAGGACCTTTTTGTGGAAATCAAACCAAAGAATCAAGGTTATGTCACTTTCGGAGACAACAACAAAGGTAAGGTCATTGGTATCGGTAAAGTAGGTAAGGAACCTTTGCCAACCATTGACAATGTTTTGCTTGTAGATGGTTTAAAGCATAACCTGTTAAGTGTTTCTCAACTTTGTGACATGAATTTCAATGTAGTCTTTGAATCATCACATTGCATGGTAAAGAAGGATGGTCATGTTGCTTTCATTGGTTTGAGACATGGAAATACATACATTGTGGATTTACATGATGATAGCTCTTTTAATGAAAGATGTTTGGTGACATTAGAAGAAAATGCATTTTTATGGCATAGAAAATTAGGACATGCTCCTTTGCCTCTAATTTCTAAGCTTTCGAAAAATGACATAATGAGAGGTTTGCCTAAAATCAAATTTGTTAAAGATCACTTGTGTGAATCCTATTTAAAGGGCAAACATGTTAGAGAATCTTTCAAACAAAAGAAAGAAATTTGCACATCTAGAATTCTTGAAATTGTTCATATGGATTTAATTGGGCCATCTAGACATGCTAGTCTTAGTGGTAAATTATATGTCCTTATGATTGTCGATGACTTTTTTAGATTTACTTGGGTGAGATTTCTTGCTAATAAAAGTGATGCTTTTAATGAATTTACCAAGTGGTGTAGATTGGTTTAAAATGAGAAAATTTTGTCTATCGTTGCAATTAGAACCGATCATGGAGGTGAATTTGAATGTGAACCTTTCGAAAGTCTTTGCGACAAATACGGAATGGAACATAATTTCTCGACATCAAGGACTCTGCAACAAAATGGTGTAGTAGAAAGGAAAAATCGCTCACTTGAAGAAATGAGCAGAACGATGTTAAATGAATACAACCTTCCTAAATCATTTTGGGCGGAAGCGGTCAATACCGCATGCTACATCATCAATAGGGTGAACTTACGAAGAGACAAAAACAAGACACCATACGAGCTTTGGAAAGGTAAGAAACCCAATATTTCATACTTTCATCCTTTTGGTTGTAAAGTTTTCATTCATAATAATGGAAAGAACAATTTAGGGAAATTTGATTCAAAATCTGATGTTGGTATGTTTATTGGTTATTCTCAATCTAGTAAGGCTTTTAGAGTTTTTAATAATAGGACTAAATGTGTTGAAGAAAGTATTCATGTTAAATTTGATGATATGATTTCACCCCCGAGAAAGGTTTGTTTTGATGAAGATGCAGGAAGTTCAGGTAATAAAATTGAAGAAATTGAGTCCAAGATTGAGGAATTAAAGTTAGATGAAGAAAATCATGTACCCAATATTAAATCGTGGGCAAAAGCAAAGAACCATCCTATGGAGCAAGTCATTGGTGATTTAAATGATGGTGTGAGAACCAGAAGAAATATCTATGAAAATATGAGCAATTCAACCTTCATCTCTTTAGTAGAACCCAAGAATATAGAAGAAGCTCTTAAAGATGAAAACTGGTTGTTAGCCATGCAAGAAGAGCTAAATCAATTCAAGCGGAATGATGTATGGGATTTGGTAGCTCCACCAAAGGACAATACTATTATTGGAGTCAAGTGGGTAAATCGGATTAAATATGATGAGCACTTGTGTTATACTATTGTTTTGAGCACTTGTTCTTGAATCTTTGTCATATTTCTTTTACAATTAGAGTGACGAGTGAAGGTCACGTGTGAGGTTGGATTTGTGCCGTAAGACAAATCGATTGTAAGGGTAGCTTGAGCCGGAAATCAAGTGGCATTGTGAAAAGTTCACACTCAACTACAAAGTGTGCAATAAAGTGGTTGGCAAAATCCTAAGTGGGAGCTTAGGTAGAGGACGTAGGTCTTAGCACCGAACCTCTATAAAAACAGTGTTTGATCTTCTTCCCTACTCTTTTCATTTAAGTTTATTTAAATTATTCTTGTGTGTTTTAACTTCTGATTTTATTGTAGAAAATTACAAAAAGATTAAGGATCTATTCAACCCCCCTTCTAGATCACTTACAATTGGTATCAGAGCAGAAGTATCCAGGGATGACACACAATAACCTAGCGGAAGAAGGTAACACAAACAACCGTCCTCCTTTATTTAATGGTACTAATTATTCTTCTTGGAAAAATCCTATGAAGTATCACATCATAAGCAAGGAGTGGAATATTGAAGATAATTATCTTGGTCCACAACCACCGTTAAAAGAAAATGGTGAGTTAAAACGAGTGGAATACGACGACAATGATCGGAGACAAGCTTACATCAATGCGAAAGCAATGAAGCTAATTTACTGCGCTCTCACGGTTGAGGAAAGAAACCGAGTTAACTCGTGTACCAGCGCCAAGGAAATGTGGGAGAGACTTCGTATCACCCATGAAGGAACCAACCATGTTGGGACCCAATTCGAAAACCGGATCCTAACCGGAAAACCAAAACGAAGACGAAACGGATCGAACCAAAGCAAACAAATCCGACATCCGAAAACAACGAACAGAGAAACATGATCGCGTTGGAAACTTAGACTATCCAAACCCGGTATAATTTTTTTTTCTTTCTTATTCCTTGTCTTTTCATTCTTAATCACTTTATTTCATTACATACAAAATCATCATATGCCTGGATACTCATACAAATCCCAAATCGCACTCAAATCATAATAAACTTCTTAACATTAATACCAATCCCATAAATCCATCTTTTATACATCTAAATTTTAATTTTCTTCTTTTCCAATTTATTTTCTAACGAAAATTAAGAAAGATAACTACTGCATTTATCCTATCCCAAAAATTTCGCAAGGAAAACACACTTCTAATATCACAAAATCCGTAATCATCGACTATCCCGTCCTAATCCAAACACCAAAGAACAAACGCAATCTTAGTTCTAAACACTTCAATCAAATTCCATATCAATTAACAATATATTTTCCCAAAATCATACACAATTTCATATACAATTTCCAAAATCATTTACAATCATGGAATTCAAAATCCGTACATCGACCTCTTTATTCTTTTACATCAACCTAATATACACAATTTCATACAAACTTCATAAATCATATACATACATGGAAATTCGCCATATTCAATCTTAATACCCAAATCTCAATTTGCACAAAAATCCAAATAATACAAAATCGTATCAAACGTCTTGATACTCTTTCATCCGATCTCCTGCACGAAACCTGGAGATGGGGATGAAAGGGGGGTGAGCTCGGAAGCTCGTGGATAATATATTTATAAATTGAAACATAAGCAAAAATTATCTTTTCAAAATTTTCAAACATTTCCCATTCGGAAATTTATCCAAAAACCCATTTTCAAACTTTCCAAAACATTCATAAACAGTTTCCGAAATTCATAATTGAAAATTTCACTTTCTCATTTCTCAAATTCTCAAACTTTTTACCAATCTTGCACATCTTTAAACATGAATGCATCACATAGCACATAAACAAAATCAAAAACTACATAACATAACAGAATGGTTTGATGTTGGACCCCACACCCCACCCGTAGGTGTTTGCAGGTTATACTGCGGCGTGTGTTTCTTGGGTTATACCGCTGCATCCAACACAAATCACAATAACACATTAAATGGTTTGGTTTGGTCCATAACAGACGCATCGCACATTTATGCATAGCGGTCATGCGGTAGTGAAGGAGTCCGTGATCGAACTCCATTGCCTCTTCTGGCAAATGAGCGAAGGCTTAAAACAGTAGAGACAAGGTAATCGACTCACAAGGACTGACCAAACCCACATAGCACATAAACAAAACGAAAATTCAAATTGCCCGAAGGCACTTTTCAAAAATCTTGATTTTTCACATTTTTCAAATCATATCATCATATTGTGTCATAAATGACACAAGCACGTATTCACATGAATTCACATAACAAATCTAATGCAATTCACATCATCACTTAAATCACATATTCATCAAATTCATCACAATATATGCACTAATTCTTTAAATCATTTAAATCATAAATCAAATAATTTGAAAACCATGAATTTCATAAATCTTGCATTTTCTAAAACTCATTTAACCCTTTGAAATCATAATATCAAACATTTACAACCTTTTTCAACCCCTTTTATCAACAATAATTTATCAAAATCAAATTTTTTCTTTCTTTAATTTTCAAAATCACATTCTTAGCTTGCAATTCAATAAATAAATATACTACCCACCTCATATCCATGCTAACAACTTGCTTTGTGCCTCAATTGCTCCAAAGCCTTCTTCTTTCTTCCACATTAAAATTTCCTAAACCAAATTAATCCAAATTTAACTTCACAAATGTCATAATTCATCAATTTAAACTTAGAAAACACTAATTCCACATAAAATCAAGCTATCTAAATCATGAATTTCCAAAATCCTTCAAAATCTCCAAATTCCAAAATGCACCTAAACCAATCCACTCAAATTCAATATCATATTTAACTTAATTACTCAAATTGAGCTTAGAAAACATCAATTCATCACATATTCAAGCTATTTCAATCTCCAATTTTGAAAATCCCCAATTTTCAAAATTGGCCTAAACCAATTTACACAAATTCCATATCATAAATCACAATTTCTTCACAATTAATTTCATATTTCACCAATTCATACTAGTATTGATGATTCTACACCATTAATTCACAAAATCTCCAAATTTCAAATTAAGCCTAAATCCCCAATTTATAATTTTTCAAATTAAACTTCACCTAAAGCATAAACATCAAAATTAATTTAGAATATCTCAAATTCATCACTAATCCAAGCTATCTAAAGCATCAATTTCAAAAACTTCCAATTTCAAAATTTGACATAATCCTAATCACTCAATTAACCAAAATTAAATCTCACTTAAGGCATAATCATCACAATTGACTTCATAAATCACATACCCATATCATTTTCCATGATTCTAAACCAAAGTTTAAGAAAAACTCAAAGATTGAAATTTTCTTACCTCTTCTCTCTCTAGATTTTCAAATTCCTAAGCTCCAATGGTAACTTCATCTTCTTTCTTCCCTTTCCCTTGAAATCCATGCAAAACTCATGGAAAAAACCAACCTTTACGTACCTTTTATCACCTTCCTCCATAATCGATTCTTCATTCTCTTCTTCTCTCCCTCTTCGATTCTTTCTCTCTCTTTTCTTCTATTTTCTTTCTTATTTTTTCTTCTTATTTCTTGAATTCCAGCCTCCAAACGACAACACAAGATGTGTTTCTGCCATGTCATTAAAAATGAGGGGTAAAAGACCAAAATGCCCCTCACTTATTTGCCTATTTCCAAAATTGCCCCTGCAGGAACTTAAAAAACTGACTACTTGCGTCATATTTTCAAGCATTTAAACGAAATTATTTGGAAAAAATTTCTTCTTGAAAATTGTTCCTCTAGATCATACAAATCCAACGCCACCAACCACGCTCAATTCGGATCAGAAACGAAGAAGTTATAGCCAAAATACTATCGGACCTTCACAAAATCCGAGACTGAACATTACGCGAATTTAATTCCAGAAATTAACAATCTTAGGGATGAATTTAAATTTCGATCCCTTCACAAGAGTTGTATCCCTATATCTTAATTTTATTTTCCCTCAAGAATCAACTCAATCGGAGTTGTACAGCTCCCGAAAATCGCAAAATACCGAACCATGTTCAGAAAATTATCCAACTTATAACCTATAACCAAATCTCTTACTTTGGTTCAATCAATCTCTTTCCATTTAATCTCCTAAAAATCATAACTCTTCATAAAAATGGAATTAATTGTCTTAGGAATCCAATACTTTGAGAATCGAATCAATCGGATGTCGGACGAAGGAATTATAGCAAAAGATTACGAAAGGGATCGGATTAAAAACAAAGCATCGGAACTTCAAAACCGAATTTTTCCAAAATCATATCTCTCGATCTCGAACTTAGAATTTGACAAATTTGGTGTCAATAAAAAGATCAAAGGAAGCTATACAACTTCCCTGAAGAACTCAAAATCAAATTAGGTCTCAAAAGAGGTTGAAAACTCTATCAAAGATTTTGTCCAAAACAGTTTTTCCTAAACGACTTCAGATTTTTAATCGCTCATAACTCCTAGCCCCGATATCGAAAAATTGCAAACTTTATATCAATGGAAAGATAAAAACATCATCTAAAACTTTCATGAAGATCACTTACTCTAATTCAAACTAAATCCATACGACGAGTGGCCTCGAAGTATAGAACACACAAATCTATACTTAATAGCATTTTCAAAACAAAGCATATCTTCAGAAAATCATATCTCTCAACCCCGACATCGAAAAATAGCAAACTTTATGTCCACAAAAAGCTCTCGACAGAGGCTACAATTTTCATGTTGATTATTTTCTCGAATTTTGCCTAAATCAAAAAGTCAACTTTTTTCTCAAAAAGTCAAACTTTAAGCGAACTTTGACTGATCATAACTCTCACTCCCGATATCGAAAAATATCAAACTTTATGGCTATAGAAAACTCTTGACATAAACTACAAGTTTCCAGAAGATCATTTTCTCAAATTCTCCCAAAATCAAAAAGTTAACTCACAAGTCAAACATTTTATCTTCAAAAGTCAAGCTTTCTAAATTCTTCAAATTTTCACACTTTTTCTTTTTAATTCTTGCTATTTAACTTCATTTCAATCAACTCATCCACTTTCTTCTCATAATCCATATAATTTCACTCAAATATCAAAATCCTCTAAATTAAACAATTCTTTTCTTATAATTTTTTTTAATTTCATCAAATTTCATTAAATTCATAATTTTCTCACCAATTTCTTTCTCACTTAAATTCATTTTAATATTTCTAATTTTTATCAAAAGTTCGGGGTCCAACATTTCTCCCCCTCTTAAAAGAATTTCACATCGAAATTCATACGTAGTAAATCATCAAGTAACACATTCTCTTGGTGATTTCTTTCCAAAGATCATAGTCACTTTTCTTATCTAATTTCCTCATCATACACATTCTTAACTTCTTATATCAAGTGTTGGACCCCGATTTTTAAGTGGAATTTAGAAATAAGAAATGATATAAAATAAGTGTTATATATATATATGTTGTATGTATGCTTTAAGGAAACTTATGAGAAAAGCATTATTGGATGTTGATGTATTTGATAATTGTGGAGACTGGTATGGTTTATAAAAGTTCAAGTGGATGAGTTGATTGAAATGAAGTTAAATAGCAAGAATTAAAAAGAAAAAGTGTGAAAATTTGAAGAATTTAGAAAGTTTGACTTTGGGGATGAATAGTGAAAATTGTTTGACTTGGGAGTTGACTTTTTGATTTTGGGAGAATTTGAGAAAATTATCTTCTGGAAATTTGTAGTTTATGTCAAGAGCTTTCTGTAGCCATAAAGTTTGATATTTTTCGATATCGGGAGTGAGAGTTATGATCAGTCAAAGTTCGCTTGAAGTTTGACTTTTTGAGAAAAAAGTTGGCTTTTTGATTTAGGCGAAATTCGAGAAAGTGATCAACATGAACATTGTAGCCTCTGTCGAGAGCTTTTTGTGGACATAAAGTTTACTATTTTTCGATGTCGGGATTGAAAGATATGAATTTATGAAGATATGCTTGGTTTTGAAAATGCTATTAAGTATAGATTTGTGTGTTCTATACTTTGAGGCCACTCGTCGTATGGATTTCGTCTGATTGGAGTAAGTAGTCTTCATGAAAGTTTTAGATGATATTTTTATCTTTCCATTGATATAAAGTTTGCAATTTTTCGATATCGGGGCTAGGAGTTATGAGCGATTAAAATTGAAGTCGCTTAGAAAAGTTGTTTTGGATGAATCTTTGATTGAGATTCCGACTTCTTTTGAGACCTAATTTGATTTTGAGTACTTCAGGGAAGTTGTAGAGCTTCCTTTGATATTTTTATTGACACCAAATTTGTCAAATTCTGAGTTCGGGACCGAGAGATATGATTTTGAAAAGTTTGGTTTTGAAGTTCATTCGCTTTCTTTATCCGACCCTTTCGTAATCTTTTGCTTATAATTCCTTCGTCCAACATCCGATTGATTTGATTCTTGAAGCGTTGGATTCCTAAGACGATTAATTTCATTTTCTTGAAGAATTATGATTTTTAGGAGATTAAATGGAAAGAGATTGATTGAACCTAAGTAAGAGATTTGGTTATAGGTTATAAGTTGGATAATTTTCTGAACATGGTTCAGTATTTTGCGATTTTCTAGAGCTGTACAACTCCGATTGAGTTGATTCTTGAGGAAAAATAAAGTTAAGATATAGGGCTACAACTCTTGTGAAGGGATCGAAATTTAAATTCATCCCTAAGATTGTTAATTTCTGGACTGAAGTTATGTTTATGTTCAGTCTCGGATTTTGTGAAGGTCCGATAGTATTTCGGCTATAACTTCTTCGTTTCTGATCCGAATTGAGCGCGGTTGGTGGCGTTGGATTCGTATGATCTAGAGGAACAATTTTCAAGAAGAAAGTTTATCCAAATTATTTCATTTAGATGCTTGAAAAAAGGACGCAAGCTATCAGATTTTGAAAATCCTGTGCAGGGGAAAACTTGGAAATAGGCTTAATTGAAGGGGCAAGATGGTAAATTGTGCTTCATTAAATGAAACACAAAAGGGATGGTCGTTTTTGAGAGGAGGGAGCACGATTTTTCCAGAAGCAAAGAAAGAAGAAGAGAAATAAAAGAAAGAAAAGATGAAGAAGAGAGAAGAAGGAGAAGAGAAGGTTTCGGCCTTATGGAGAAGAAGTAAGTTTTCATTTTTCTTTGAGATTTCTAAAGGATTTCGTGACTTTGCAAGAGGAAAAAGGTTGAAGAAGAGGATAGCTTGTCTTGGAGCTTGAAAATAACAAAAAAATGGAGGAGAAAAAGGTAAGAGAGAGAAAGTTTTGATTTTGAATTTTTGATGAGTTTGATGGTTGATTAAGCTTGGAATGGTTATGGATTTAGTTTATCTATGATTATTTGAAGAGATTAGACTATGATTATGTTTAATTTTGGATTAATTGAAAATTGGAGTTTATGTCAAATTTGAAAGTTGGGAGTTTTTGAAATTGTTGCTTTAGATTGCTTGAATTAGTGATGAATTTGAGTTATCCTAAGTCAATTTTGATGTTTATGCTTTAGGTGAAGTTTAATTTGAAAAATTGTAAATTGGGGGTTTAGGCCAAATTTGAAAATTGAGGATTTTCAAAATTGGAGATTTAAATAGCTTGAATATGTGATGAATTGATGTTTTCTAAACTCAATTTGAGAAATTAAGTTAATTATGATAATGAATTTGATTGAATTGGCTTAGGTTCAATTTGGAATTTGGGAGATTTTGGGATTTTTAGAAATTGTTGGATTAAGATGGCTTGAAATATGATGAGTTTGTGAGTTATGAAATCAATTTTGAAGAAATTGTATTTTATGGTATTGAATTTGGATAAATTGGTTTAGGCCAATTTTAAGATTTGGGGAATTTTGGAATTTATGATTTAGATAGATTGATTTTATATGGAATTGGTATTTTCTAAGTCCAATTTGAAGAATTAAGTGAATTATGATATTTATTTTGGATAATTATGGCTTAGGGAATTTTAAAGTTGAGGAAAGAAGAAGGAATTTGGAGATTCGATGCTTTGGGCAAAGTATTAGCGTCAATTCGAGGTGGGTGATGTATTTATATTTTGAATCATGAGTAAATTATGTGATTTTGGAAAATCAAGAAAAGAATAATATTTTTGAAATTATGTTTTCAAAGGAATTGAAAATAATTATTCAAAGATTTACGTTAAAATGTTTGAAAATGATTTGGAAAAATTGTAGAAAAATTTGAGAATACGAGATTTATGAAAATTGTGTTTTCGCATTTTTGAAAAATGTGAACCATGCTGTTTATGCATTAATATATATTGATTGTGGGTTGAAAAAAATACTTGCACTCTTTTTTATGCATTTGAATGATATATGATTAATTGAGTTATTGAATATGATTGTTATATAAAATGATTGTGAATTTGTAAGAAATTGATTGGTGAATTTGTATTTTTGCAGCATGACATATGAAATTATGTGCTTAGTGAATGTAACTGTGTCTAGTAAGACACGACATGAAAATGTGAAAATTTGAAAAGTGCCTTCGGGCAATCTGCTTGTTTTAAGCATGAATATGTGAATTGTATGGGTTTGGTCAGGTCCTCTCCGTAGAGTCAGTGCACTGTCTCCCTCTGATAGCCTTCTCCCGGCTGCCCTCAAGTGGCTTCAGAGTTTCGATTTTGGACTCCCCTCTGTTCACGGCTGCACATGACCGCTATGCGGGAATGTGCAGTACGTCCTGTTAGGACCGAAACCAAACCATTTTGTTATGTTATGTGATTTTTTATTTTGTTTATGTGCGTGAAATTTCTCCGATGTGATTGCATTCATGTTTATGAGAAATTTTGAAAAATGAGAAAAAGGGTTTTCAACCATGAAATTATAGAAATTTGATATGAAAAGTTTGGAAAATTGAAAAGGGTTTGAGAAAAATATTTGAAAGTTGAAAAGTTTGAAAACTAAGCCTTTTGGCAAAAAGTTTATGAAAATTGATTTCTGCTTATTATTCAGTTTATAAATATGTTACCCACGAGCTTCCGAGCTCACCCCCTTTCATCCCTATCTCCAGGTTTCGTGCAGAAGATCGGATGAAAGAGTGTCAAGACATTCGATTCGATTTTGTAGTATTTGGATTTTTGTGTAAATTGAGATTTTGGTATTAAAATTGGATATGGCTTAAATTGCCATGTAAGTATATGATTTATGAAGTTTGTATGTAATTGTGTATATTGGGTTGATGCAAAAGAATGAAGAGGTTGATGTACGGATTTAAAATCAGAATTGTAAATAATTTTGAAATTGTATATGAAATTGTATATGATTTTGGGAAAATATATTGTTAATTGATATGGAATTTGATTGAAGTGTTTAGAACTAAGATTGCGTTTGTTCTTTGGTGTTTGGATTCTGACGGAGAGTCCGATGATTCGGATTTTATGATATTAGAAGTGTATTTTGGCTTTGCAGAATTTTGGATAGGATAAATGCAAAGTTATCTGCTGCGAATTTTCGTTAGAAAATAAATTGAAAAAGAAGAAAATAAAATTTAGATGTATGAAAGATGGATTTATGAGATTGGTATTAATGTTAAGAAGTTTATTATGATTTGAGTGCGATTTGGGATTTGTATGAGTATTCAAGCATATGATGATTTTGTATGTAATGAAATAAAGTGATTAAGAAAGAAAAGACAAGGAATAAGAAAGAAAAAAAAATTTATACCGTATTTCGGAATGGTACGTCTTAGGATTTCCAACGCGATTATGTTCATTCGATCGTTTTCTTTGATTATTGTTCTCGGATGTCGGATATGTTTCAGTTTAATTGATTATTTCGTTTATCCCCGCCTTATGATTCGATTCTATTGATTTATGTCGATTTGGTATTCGATTCTGATTTGCATTTGCTTCAAGTATGCGCTTCGGTTTCGATTCTTATGCTTCGTTTTCTGATTCGAAATTTCGATGGAAAATTTCCGTTTCCATTTGATTCCGTTTTCCGTTCTGCTTTTCCGGTTGGGATCCGGTTTCCGGATCGGGTCCCAACATCAAGTACACCACATTCACTATTCTGTCACTTCACTATATCCACAATTCAATATGCCTTACATATATAGATATAAACTCAAGTTGTCTAATCTGTCAAGTATCCCTTAATTGCATCTTACATATGCATATTCGAAAATAATTCATCTAAATTTAATTTTTCAAATATTTCATGACATACCTTCATATCAGTTAATCCTATCCTTCAAGTATTTCTTAATTCGACTCACACATGTATAACTAAAATCAATTATTCCCATTTCATCATGAAATTCTCCTCTCAATTACCCTTAACACTTTCTTCTAATCAATCATCACTCATCACCTTAATCAAACAATCCACTAGGTTCTACACATCATGCATGAAATACCATTTCCATCCTTATCACTCTCTCACTAATGCAATCCTATTCATTAAAACTCTGAACAAACACTTCCGCCCAAGTATGATCATAATACTGGGCTCTGATACCATCTATGTTGGGACCCGATCCGAAAACCAGATCCCAACCGGAAAATAAAAACGAAGACGAAACGGATCGAACCAAAGCAAACAAATCCGACATCCGGAAACAACGAACAGAGAAACATGATCGCGTTGGAAACTTAGACTATCCAAACCCGGTATAATTTTTTTTCTTTCTTATTCCTTGTCTTTTCATTCTTAATCACTTTATTTTATTACATACAAAATCATCATATGCCTGGATACTCATACAAATCCTAAATCGCACTCAAATCATAATAAACTTCTTAACATTAATACCAATCCCATAAATCCATCTTTAATACATCTAAATTTTATTTTTCTTCTTTTTCAATTTATTTTCTAACGAAAATTCGGCAGCATAACGGCTGCATTTATCCAATCCCAAAAATTTCTGCAAGGAAAAACACACCTCTAATATCACAAAATCTAGAATCATCGGACTCTCCCGTCCGGAATCCAAACACCAGCAAACAAACGCAATCTTAGTTCTAAACACTTCAATCAAATTTCCATATCAATTAACAATATATTTTTCCAAAATCATATACAATTTCATATACAATTTCCAAAATCATTTACAATCACGGAATTCAAAATCCGTACATCGACTTCTTCATTCTTTTACATCAACGTAATATACACAATTTCATACAAACTTCATAAATCATATACATACATGGCAATTCGCCATATTCAATCTTAATACCCAAATCTCAATTTGCACAAAAATCCAAATAATACAAAATCGAATCAAACGTCTTGATACTCTTTCATCCGATCTCCTACACGAAACCTGGAGATGGGGATGAAAGGGGGGTGAGCTCGGAAGCTCGTGGATAATATATTTATAAATTGAAACATAAGCGAAAATTATCTTTTCAAAATTTTCAAACATTTCCCATTCGGAAATTTATCCAAAAACCCATTTTCAAACTTTCCAAAACATTCATAAACAGTTTCTGAAATTCATAATTGAAAATTTCACTTTCTCATTTCTCAAATTCTCAAACTTTTTACCAATCATGCACATCTTTAAACATGAATGCATCACATAGCACATAAACAAAATCAAAAACCACATAACATAACAGAATGGTTTGATGTTGGACCCCACACCCCACCCGTAGGTGTTTGCGAGTTATATCATGGGCGTGTGTTTATGGGTTATACCGCTGCATCCAACGCAAATCACAATAATACATTAAATGGTTTGGTTTGGTCCATAATAGACGCATCGCACATTTCCGCATAGCGGTCGTATGCAGTAAGTGAAAGGAGTCCGTGATCGAACTCCATTGCCTCTTCTTGGGCGGCCGAAGCGAAGGCTTAAAACAGTAGAGACAAAGGTAATCGACACACAAGGGACCTGACCAAACCCACATAGCACATAAGCAAAACGAAAATTCAAATTGCCCGAAGGCACATTTCAAAAATCTTGATTTTTCACAGTTTTCAAATCATATCATCATATTGTGTCATAAATGACACAAGCACGTATCCACATGAATTCACATAACAAATCTAATGCAATTCACATCATCACTTAAATCACATATTCATCAAATTCATCACAATATATGTACTAATTCTTTAAATCATTTAAATCATAAATCAAATAATTTGAAAACCATGAATTTCATAAATCTTGCATTTTCTAAAACTCATTTAACCCTTTGAAATCATAATATCAAACATTTACAACCTTTTTCAACCCCTTTTATCAACAATAATGTATCAAAATCAAATTTTTGCTTTCTTTAATTTTCAAAATCACATTCTTAGCTTACAATTCAATAAATAAATATACTACCCACCTCATATCCATGCTAACAACTTGCTTTGTGCCTCAATCGCTCCAAAGCCTTCTTCTTTCTTCCACATTAAAATTTCCTAAACCAAATTAATCCAAATTTAACTTCATAAATGTCATAATTCATCAATTTAAACTTAGAAAACACTAATTCCACATAAAATCAAGCTATCTAAATCTTGAATTTCCAAAATCCTTCAAAATCCCCAAATTCCAAAATGCACCTAAACCAATCCACTCAAATTCAATATCATATTTAACTTAATTACTCAAATTGAGCTTAGAAAACATTAATTCATCACATATTCAAGCTATTTCAATCTTCAATTTTGAAAATCCCCAATTTTCAAAATTGGCCTAAACCAATTTACACAAATTCCATATCATAAATCACAATTTCTTCACAATTAATTTCATATTTCACCAATTCATACTAGTATTGATGATTCTACACCATTAATTCATAAAATCCCCAAATTTCAAATTAAGCCTAAACCCCCAATTTACAATTTTTCAAATTAAACTTCACCTAAAGCATAAACATCAAAATTAATTTAGAATATCTCAAATTCATCACCAATCCAAGCTATCTAAAGCGTCAATTTCAAAAACCCCCAATTTCAAAATTTGACATAATTCTAATCACTCAATTAACCAAAATTAAATCTCACTTAAGGCATAATCATCACAATTGACTTCATAAATCACATACCCATATCATTTTCCATGATTCTAAACCAAAGTTTAAGAAAAAAACTCAAAGATTGAAATTTCTCTTACCTCTTTCTCTCTCTAGATTTTCGAAATTCCTAAGTCCAATGGTAACTTCATCTTCTTTCTTCCCTTTCCCCTTGAAATCCATGCAAAACTCATGGAAAAAAACCAACCTTTACGTACCTTTCATCACCTTCCTTCATAACCGATTCTTCATTCTCTTCTTCTCTCCCTCTTTGATTCTTTCTCTTCTCTTTTTCTTCTATTTTTCTTTCTTATTTTTTTCTTCTTATTTCAAGCATCTAAACTAAATAATTTGGACAAACTTTCTTCTTGAAAATTGTTCCTCTAGATCATACGAATCCAACGCCACCAACCGCACTCAATTTGGATCAGAAACGAAGAAGTTATAGCCAAAAAACTATCGGACCTTCACAAAATCCAAGACTGAACATTACGCGAATTTAATTCCTGAAATTTACAATCTTAGGGATGAAATTAAATTTCGATCCCTTCACAAGAGTTGTAGCCCTATATCTTAATTTTATTTCCCCTTAAGAATCAACTCAATCGGAGTTGTACAGCTCCCGAAAATCGCAAAATACCGAACCATATTCAGAAAATTATCCAACTTATAACCTATAACCAAATCTCTTACTTTGGTTCAATCAATCTCTTTCCATTTAATCTCCTAAAAATCATAATTCTTCATAAATATGGAATTAATTGTCTTAGGAATCCAACGCTTCAAGAATCGAATCAATCGGATGTCGGACGAAGGAATTATAGCAAAAGATTACGAAAGGGATCAGATTAAAAACAAAGCATCGGAACTTCAAAACCGAACTTTTTCAAAATCATATCTCTCGATCTCGAACTTAGAATTTGACAAATTTGGTGTCAATAAAAAGATCAAAGGAAGATGTACAACTTCCCTAAAGAACTCAAAATCAAATTAGGTCTCAAAAGAGGTTGAAAACTCAATCAAAGATTTTGTCCAAAACAGTTTTTCCTAAACGACTTCCAATTTTTAATCGCTCATAACTCCTAGCCCCGATATCGAAAAATTGCAAACTTTATATCAATGGAAAGATAAAAATATCATCTAAAACTTTCATGAAGATCACTTACTCTAATTCAAACTAAATCCATACGACGAGTGGCCTCGAAGCATAGAACACACAAATCTATACTTAATAGCAATTTCAAAACAAAGCATGTCTTCAGAAAATCATATCTCTCAACCCCGACATCGAAAAATAGCAAACTTTATGTCCACAAAAAGCTCTCGACAGAGGCTACAATTTTCATGTTGATCATTTTCTCGAATTTTGCCTAAATAAAAAAGTCAACTTTTTCCTTAAAAAGTCAAACTTCAAGCGAACTTTGACTGATCATAACTCTCACTCCCGATATCGAAAAATATCAAACTTTATGGCTACAGAAAACTCTTGACATAAACTACAAGTTTCTAGAAGATCATTTTCTCAAATTCTCCCAAAATCAAAAAGTCAACTATCAAGTCAAACATTTTATCTTCAAAAGTCAAGCTTTCTAAATTCTTCAAATTTTCACACTTTTTCTTTTTAATTCTTGCTATTTAACTTCATTTCAATCAACTCATCCACTTTCTTCTCATAATCGATATAATTTCACTCAAATATCAAAATCCTCAAAATTAAACAATTCTTTTCTCATATTTTTTTTTATAATTTTATCAAATTTCCTTAAATTCATAATTTTCTCACCAATTTCTTTCTCACTTAAATTCATTTTAATATTTCTAATTTTCATCAAAAGTTCGGGATCCAACAAACCAAGTCCGAGAGACAAAGATCAACATGCTGCTTCATGACTATGAAATGTTTGTCATGAAAGAAGGTGAGTCTATTTCCACTATGCTTGATCGTTTTGCAGAAATCATAAATGGATTAGGCAACCTTGGAAAGCATATGACGGATAGCGAGAAGGTAAAAAAAATTCTTCGCTCACTACCAAAGGAATGGGACTCACAAGTCACCGCCATTATGGAGTCTAAAGATCTCAACCATCTAGAATTCAACGCCTTGGTGGGATCACTTATCAACTATGAGATTATTCTCAAATCCAGAGGAGGTAGAGGTAAACCACAAAAATCTATTGCTTTAAAAGCTAATACTTCTTCTGTTGATGAAAGTGATGAAGAAATAGATGAAGAGGAGGAAGACGAAGAGATAGCAATGTAAGCCAGAAATTTGAGAAAATTCAAAGGACTTCTCAAAAATTGTAGGAAGGAATTAAATGGTGGAAGAAATGGAGAAAAGAAAAAATTTGCATTTGAAAGAAAATCCAAGGGCTATGACGAAAAGAATGGCAATGAAGAATGTTGGAGATGTGGAAAACGGGGACATCTCGCAAGAGAACGCAAAAGCTCATCCTCCACATCAAACTTCCAGAAAAATGATAAATACGACAAAGGAAAAAGGAAAACTAGCCTGGTGACAACTTGGAGTGATGATGAGGAAGCATACCAAAGCGATGATGAAAACAACTTGGCACTTATGGAAAAAAGTTCATCAAGTGACGATGAAAATGAGTTAACTTTCAATGAACAAGATCTAAGAGATTCTTTTGATGCCTTACAAGCTGATTTTGAAGAAGCTATTGAGATTAACAAAAAATTAAGAAAGAAAATACGAGAATTGGTTGTTGAAAATAGTACCTTACATGAAACAATTGATGATTTAGATAGTCCAAAGGAAGATCATTCTGCATGCCTTATTGAAAAGGAAAAACTTGTTTGTGAGCTTGATGGACTTAGAAAAGAATTTTCGTATGTGGTTGGAAAATTTGTGAATGGAAACGAAAAGTTTGAAAAACTATTATCGTTGCAAAGATATTCAATTTCTAAACATGGACTAGGATATGATCCTTTTGATAGAGATTGTTCTTTAATTTCCAAATTTACTAAGGATGGAAAAATAGCTCAATGTGCTAGATGCTTGAAAGATAGTCACATAGAAATTGCTTGCAAGAGTACTAGAAGATGTGTTAAGGTTAAGAAAATTTGGGTTATTAAAGGCACAACACCACCTAATGTGGTTTATATGGCTAACCAAAATGGACCCAAAATGGCTTGGGTACCTATAAGAAGAAAGAACGTTGATATTGTAGGTACAAGCAAGGGATGAAAGGCCGTCAAGCACTTCGTACATCGATAGCGGATGTTCAAGACACATGAGTGGAGACAAGGACCTTTTTGTGGAAATCAAACCAAAGAATCAAGGTTATGTCACTTTCGGAGACAACAACAAAGGTAAGGTCATTGGTATCGGTAAAGTAGGTAAGGAACCTTTGCCAACCATTGACAATGTTTTGCTTGTAGATGGTTTAAAGCATAACCTGTTAAGTGTTTCTCAACTTTGTGACATAAATTTCAATGTAGTCTTTGAATCATCACATTGCATGGTAAAGAAGGATGGTCATGTTGCTTTCATTAGTTTGAGACATGGAAATACATACATTGTGGATTTACATGATGATAGCTCTTTTAATGAAAGATGTTTGGTGACATTAGAAGAAAATGCATTTTTATGGCATAGAAAATTAGGACATGCTCCTTTGCCTCTAATTTTTAAGCTTTCGAAAAATGACATAGTGAGAGGTTTGCCTAAAATCAAATTTGTTAAAGATCACTTGTGTGAATCCTATTTAAAGGGCAAACATGTTAGAGAATCTTTCAAACCAAAGAAAGAAATTAGCACATCTAGAATTCTTGAACTTGTTCATATGGGTTTAATTGGGCCATCTAGACATGCTAGTCTTAGTGGTAAATTATATGTCCTTGTGATTGTCGATGACTTTTCTAGATTTACTTGGGTGAGATTTCTTGCTAATAAAAGTGATGCTTTTAATGAATTTACCAAGTGGTATAGATTGGTTCAAAATGAGAAAAATTTGTCTATCGTTGCAATTAGAACCGATCATGGAGGTGAATTTGAATGTGAACCTTTCGAAAGTCTTTGCGACAAATACGGAATGGAACATAATTTCTCGACACCAAGGACTCCGCAACAAAATGGTGTAGTAGAAAGGAGGAATCGCTCACTTGAAGAAATGAGCAGAACGATGTTAAATGAATACAACCTTCCTAAATCATTTTGGGCGGAAGCGGTCAATACCACATGCTACGTCATTAATAGGGTGCCCTTACGAAGAGACAAAAACAAGACACCATACGAGCTTTGGAAAGGTAAGAAACCCAATATTTCATACTTTCATCCTTTTGGTTGTAAAGTTTTCATTCATAATAATGGAAAGAACAATTTAGGGAAATTTGATTCAAAATCTGATGTTGGTGTGTTTATTGGTTATTCTCAATCTAGTAAGGCTTTTAGAGTTTTTAATAATAGGACTAAATGTGTTGAAGAAAGTATTCATGTTAAATTTGATGATATGATTTCACCCCCGAGAAAGGTTTGTTTTGATGATGATGCAGGAAGTTCAGGTAATAAAATTGAAGAAATTGAGTCCAAGATTGAGGAATTAAAGTTAGATGAAGAAAATCATGTACCCAATATTAAATCGTGGGCAAAAGCAAAGAACCATCCTATGGAGCAAGTCATTGGTGATTTAAATGATGGTGTGAGAACCAGAAGAAATATCTATGAAAATATGAGCAATTCAGCCTTCATCTCTTTAGTAGAACCCAAGAATATAGAAGAAGCTCTTAAAGATGAAAACTGGTTATTAGCCATGCAAGAAGAGCTAAATCAATTCAAGAGGAATGATGTATGGGATTTGGTAGCTCCACCAAAGGACAAGACTATTATTGGAGTCAAGTGGGTAAATCGGATTAAATATGATGAGAATGGTGAAGCGATTAAAAATAAATCAAGGTTAGTGGCTCAAGGATTCTATCAAGAAGAAGGCCTTGATTACAATGAGACATATGCTCCTGTGGCTCGATTGGAGGCAATAAGGCTACTATGTGTGTTTGCGTCTCGTAAAAGGATCAAATTAAATCAAATGGACGTTAAGAGCGCATTTCTCAATGGGTATATTCAAGAGGAAGTCTATGTCAAACAACCGTCGGGATTTGAAGATCATGAGCATCCGGATTATGTCTACAAACTCAAGAAGGCACTCTATGGACTGAAGCAAGCACCTAGAGCATGGTATGAAAGGTTAAGTACTTTTCTAACTAAACATGGGTATGTTCGTGGTAAGATCGATAATACTTTATTCATTAAACATGTTGACAAGGATATGCTTATTTGTCAAATTTATGTTGATGATATTGTGTTTGGTGCTACTAATGAATTCTTGTGTAAAGAATTTAGTGATTTAATGCAAGGAGAATTTGAAATGAGCATGATGGGGGAAATCAAGTTCTTTCTTGAATTGCAAATCAAGCAACACAAAAGTGGCATTTTCATCCACCAATCGAAGTATACCAAGGAACTTCTCAAGAAGTTTAAAATGGATGGATGCAAAGTGGCAGCAACACCAATGGCAACAAATCTGGTCTTGGAAAAACATGAACATGAAGAAGATGTTGATCAAAAACTCTATAGAGGTATGATCGGCTCTCTTTTGTATTTAACTGCTTCTAGACCTGACATTATGTTTGCCACGTGTCTTTGTGCTAGATTTCAATCTTGCCCCAAGATTTCTCATTTGAGTGCTTGCAAAAGAATATTTAGATACTTGAGTAGAACTGTCAATCATGGTTTATGGTATCCCAGTTGTGAATCCTTTGATTTGTATGCTTATAGTGATGCTGATCATGGTGGATGTAGAATTGATAGAAAAAGTACTAGTGGATTATGTCATTTCTTAGGTTCATCTTTGATATCTTGGGCTAGTAAAAAGCAAGTTAGTGTAGCTATTTTCACTGCTGAATCTGAATATGTAGCAGCTGGGAGTGCATGTGCCCAAGTTCTTTGGATTAAAAATCAATTGCTTGATTATGGTATTGTGGTTAAAAATATTCCTATTTATTGTGATAGTACCAGTGCAATTTGTTTAAGTAAAAATCCAATTTTGCATAGTAGAACAAAGCATATAGAAATTAGACATCATTTTATTCATGATCATTGTCTAAAAGGTGACATTTGCTTGAAGCATGTTTCTACTAGTGATCAATTGGCTGACATTTTTACTAAACCTTTTAAGGAAGATGTGTTTGTGAACATTAAATTGAGACTAGGAATGTGTGATTTAAATTCCTTCGGTTGAATTTATTTTTACCTACATTCATATATCAAATGGTCAAAATTTGAGGCAAATGTGCAATCACATTCAAAGATACATTCATCATGTTGCATACTTGGGCTGAGAAAGGTGACTTATTTGGAGTATTCGGACACATTGTGCCTTGACCAACATTTCTACTTCTGTTTTTGTTCTATGTGTTTTATTTTCTGTGTTTGTGTTGGTTTGACATACTTTGTAATGACGATTGCTATTATTTGTGTTTGATGCAATGTTTGGTTATCAACTTCATTAATCTTCAATTGAGTATATTTTTTACTATTGATTTTTTATTATGACAAAAAGGGGGAGTAAAAGTAAAATTGGAAATTGATATTTGATTAAGGGGGAGACAAGTTATTGATTTGCAATTATGTTGATCTCTATTTTAATCCTTGGTTTATTAATTAAGGGGGAGACAAACTAATCATCAAGACAAGGGATTAAAATCCTTGATCAAGTTTTATGTCTTTCAAATTTCTTTTCAATTTCTAAATATTTTGTCATTATCAAAAAGGGGGAGATTGTTGGACCAATGGTGGTTGACAAATTAAATCCCTTTATGTTTTGATAATAATAAAATATCTAGAATTAGTTAAGAAATTATTTCAGGTATTATTCAATGAAAGAATCGTGCAAATCAAGATGAGCAAGTGTTTAATCAATTGAAGAATCAAGATAGGAGGTTCATTATAAGGAAAATGGCTTAAAACATGAGGATTATAGAAGATCCAGATGGATGTTACCGTTAAAGGCAGAACAAGTCGACCTGTAAATCATAAGTCGACTTATATATGAAGATATATCAACACAAGTCGACTTACATAACACAAGTCGACTTATCGAGGACGACAAGTCGACTTACATAGCACAAGTCGACTTATTGGAGAGCGGAGTTACAATTTTTACGTAAATGGTTGAAACAAGTCGACTTATTCATTCGACAAGTCGACTTATGGATGCACCAAATCAGCTCCAACGGTCCAATTAGCTAAAAATGGAATGGAGATTATCAAGGAACGGTAATAACAATCAAATCAACGGCTAGAAGAGCTCCAACAGCTATTTTTCTTCTTATATAAAGGTTGGATGATGGATGAAGAGAACACCAAGGTTTTACAAGCTATAATACTCTTCAATTGCTCCTAATTGCTCTTTATTGCTCTCATTGTGTTATACTATTGTTTTGAGCACTTGTTCTTGAATCTTTGTCATATTTCTTTTACAATTAGAGTGACGAGTGAAGGTCACGTGTGAGGTTGGATTTGTGCCGTAAGACAAATCGATTGTAAGGGTAGCTTGAGCCAGAAATCAAGTGGCATTGTAAAAAGTTCACACTCAACTACAAAGTGTGCAATAAAGTGGTTGGCAAAATCCTAAGTGGGAGCTTAGGTAGAGGGCGTAGGTCTTAGCACCGAACCTCTATAAAAACAGTGTTTGATCTTCTTCCCTACTCTTTTCATTTAAGTTTATTTAAATTATTCTTGTGTGTTTTAACTTCTGATTTTATTGTAGAAAATTACAAAAAGATTAAGGATCTATTCAACCCCCTCTTCTAGATCACTTACAGAATGATCAGAACATAATCCAAAACGTTAATGAAGAAGTTAAAGGCAATTTCCACCTCTAGCTAAGTTAATTTTTCAGTCAAAGTTTCTGTCAGATAATTGGTCATCCCATACCACATCCAAATTTCCAAATTTCACATCTTCCAATTCTCACATCCACAAATAACATATGATACATCATTGAAAAGCTAGGAAAATCTTCTATGACTTTCATGTAGACCACTTAACTTAATTCAAAACATATCAGTCCAGAATTCACCTCAAAACACAACATACATAATCCTACGCTTAAGAGCATTTTCAAAAACAAAGTAAAATACACGTAAATTCGAATGGTCATAACTTTCAATCCCGACATCGAAAACTTTCATACTTTATGGAGATAGAAAGCTCTCAATAGAAACTACAAGTTTCATGAAGATCATTTGATCAAAAAATGCCTAAATCAAGACAGAAAAATTTATAAAGTTTCAGACCCAATTTGGCATTTTCTGCTACTATTCATCCTCAAAATTTCAGATTTTCACATCTCCAAAATGTAACACTTTCACTAATAAATTTCATAATGCAATACAAAATTTACCCAAAACCTACATCAATTTCATAAAACTCAAAAACACCCATTTCATGTATTATTCTCAAAATATCATTTCAATTTGTTCAAACTAGAATTTGCTCACATAGAACATTACACATAATCATTCAAAATCATGAATTTTCTTTTCCTTTACATACGACTAATTCACCACAAATTTCTCATTTCTTGTCAAATTTTAACTCGCAATTCTAAAAAAGTTGGAGGTCCAACATCGTGTTTCTTACGGGTTTGGTGGTGTTTTTACATCAGGAACACACGATCAGTGTAAATTTTACACGGCCTGACTATGTATCCTTTGGGTTTTTGCTCAATTTTCCTTCTCTAAGACCTCTCCGATGGATCCTACACCCATTCTAACATCACTTTCACTCATAATATTCCCAAATTCAACAATCCTAGTGCGATATCACTTCATTTACCATAATCCTTCTGTATTTACATCCTATGTAACATCGCCAACTTATAATGATCATATCTCTTGATTCCAATATCCAAAAATTTCTTGCTTTATATAGTTGGAAATTTAAGAGGATAAGCTATAACTTTTATAGAGACAACTTTGGATAATTCTACCTAGATCAATACAGTTTTTTCTTTGAGTTTAGAACACAATTTCTAAACCTGTGAAAGCTTGCCAAACACAATATCTCTTCATATCAATTCAACTACTAAGTACTTTTCGTTAAACTTTAAATCTTACCTCAAATGATTCATTCCATTAAAACCTTTCCAATCACTAACATGCCATTCTAAAACAAACAACAATTTGCAATATCAACGAAGAAGAATATGCACATGCACATTCCACTTCCACAACCATCATACTCAACCTTTAAAATAACATATTCATACACAAAAAGGAACTTCTCAATTTCTCATTCTCTTTGCTAAACAAAGAAAATGTTTGAACAAGCTTCACTTAATCAACGTACACATCAAGAGCTTAATACAAAGTACAAAGGATGTTTATGTTTGATATGCCTATAAAGCTATCCAAAATAGTCACTAACTTAGTACAAAAGATTTCTAGCTATCTTGGAGTTTTTCGAATGCCTTTGCAAGGGTCACTAATCTTCTCGTTTTGTACCTGAGGAGAGAAAAATAATGGGTTGAGCTACATAACTCTGTGGCTAATATATTTATAGCCATTATCTATGAGCCACACAATTAAACACATATGTGAATATTCATATATGCATACACGTCTTATCTTAATCTAACAACATTTGTTTAGCATTCACAATTCTAGTTCACAACTCATAATTCAATATATCATCACATAAAACATATTGGATGTAATTTCTCATTAAATCATAACACTCAAATTGCATCATAACTTAACATATCAAAATGCATGCACAAACAGATGGCTCGAGAGTTCCGTAGAACAAAACGGAGAAATCAAAGTTTACTTCGTGAACAAAATGAGTCGATTTCTCAGGATCTCACGACCTCAAGTAGGCAACCAAGAGAAGGTTATAGGTCAACGTGCACGTGATTAACAAAACATGTTCCTCTCTTGCTCAATCATAAACAAATTTATGCTCAATTCATTCAATCACAAATTCTTTGTCTCATGCTTTTTCTTCTTTCCATTTAATCAAAATTCCACGATACAATTCCAAGGCATAGTATGATCATAATCACAATTCAATTATATCAAAGTGTCATACCTCTTTCAATGCATGACATGAAACACCTCATCATGCATTTTCCATATCACAACAATTCAAAAGAAGCCATTTTAATACACAATACACATACAAGGCATTTTGCTCATATTACACAACAATTATAAATAAATTACCCACCTTTTTTCAATTGAAAATCCAAATTTAATTATGCCCTTCCTCTTGCTCTTGGATAGGGTTTCCTTGATTTCTTAACATAACCAAAATTCTCATTCAATCTACATTCAAATGGAAATCCCCTAAAACTTTCATAATCAAAAAATGCAATCAACACAAATCAAGCTCAAACCTAACCTACTTATATTCAATCTAGGTTAGAAAACCTAAGACCTAGTTTAGAAACCTTAAAATCGAATTCGTTCTGTTATTCCTCTTCATCCAACATAGCACCCATTCTCTCTTTAGTCCTTTCATTCTCAACACAACCCATTTCTTTAACAAAGAAAGAAGAAAAGATGATTAACTTACCTTAACAAGCTTGATTTCTCTTCTTTCTCCACGATTTTCTCTCTTTCTTAGCTTCTCACACGGTTTTCTTCTTCTTCTCTTCTTTCTCTAAGTTTTTTTCTCTCTTCTCCTAGCTTTTCACAGTCCTCTCCCTCTTCTTTCTTATTTTTAAGACAACATTAAACCTTGGTCTTCCAATTATGCCCTCATCATTTAATACAAGGTCCCTTATGCCCCTTCTTTTGCCTTTACATACTAACTCCTTAAACTAACTTAATTCTAACATTCCCATATAAATATAAATCTCTATTCATGCTTACTAATTTAATGACCCAATTCTATAAATAAATAAATAGACAAACAAATCGTAATTAAATAATTAAACAAATAAATTGATAATAATTGGAAAAAAATTTCGGGGTCCAACATTATCTCTGATACCAAATGATGTGGAGCTCTAAGGCTAAAGAACTTAAAACCTCTTAAGCACACACTTTGGATAGAACATGAACAAGAAGAAATCTACAAGCCTAACAAACCCCCAGTTAATTATATGAATGGAAACACATATAATAAGGATGATTTGAAAACAAGAATTTCACCACAAGTGATTACCTTGATAAGAATTATATTCTTGATGTAATAGAAGAAGACAAGAAATTCTTCCTTAAAGAATATCCTTATTCACTTACAAAAAAATCTCTAAACAATGTCTATTATGAGGTATTTAAACCCATAGACAAGAAAGAAACACTCTATATGTAAAAGGCCTTTAAAACATATGTCTCCCACCAAAATAACTAAAGCTCAAACTAGTATTTCTAAAATATAGTCATTAAACCTAAAAGGTTTAAATTAAACAAGATGAAAGTTTATAAAAGTCCATCTCACTAAAACAAGCCTAAAACACAAGTAGTGGGCTGCCCAAAGCTATGCATCTAACGTAAAATAATTAATTAAACAAGAATGAAAATCTTCTTGCACATTCCGCCCAACTTGATTAATTATGATGTCATTGGCCCTCATTATCTCTTGAGATTCCATGTCATCTACAATTCGACCCATGTAGGATTGAAGCACTTCTTTGAACTTTTTAGCTTTGATCTTGTTATTGGTCCCTTCAGCATTACTAGCTCATCTTTGGTTCCGTATCTCTTATAAAGTACCACGGTCATGCTCACATCACAATGTCCAATGATAATAATTGTTTGCTTATTCGACACTCCCTCTAGCGCTTCTATGTCCTATTTAAAATCACTTTAGACATTTATGTTCATGTTAATTTGTTTAGTTATTCTTTTATTCTCATTTTTCTTTGTTTTATATAACCTAAAAAAATTATAAAAATTATTTTAATTTTTGTTTCTATTTTTATCTCAATTTAAATTAAATTGATATTGAATTAAATCATTATTGTTCGATGATTCAATGCCAACTATTACTAAAAGCTCCCATTATTATAATTTAAGTAATCAATAATTAATATTTTGAGATATATTTTCAAATTGAAATTGTTTAAGTAAATATATTCAAGATTTTAAATGTTAGAAATCTCTTCATAATTGATTATTTAATAAATAAATTTTTGAAAACATGAAAGTTTATTTTAAAATTTATACATATTACTTTTTTGGATTTATGGCTATAACTCTTTACCCTCTTGTTTGGAAAATGGCTCTTGATCAAGCCTTATCCTCGTCAGACCTCAACTCCCTTTTTCACCATCCTCTTATATAAAAGATTCTGCTAAGGAGTCTTCTAGCTCCTAATTATTGAATGTTAACAGTTAATCCATGAATTAAGGAGAATCATCCCCAACCTTTAATCAACCACCTCTTAAACAAAGGAACTCATCAATGATGATGATAATATTTATCATCATCAATCCTTTATTCATCTATGAAAAGAAAAAATGTAATTATAAATTTCAAACCTTCTCTTTAGATGATATCCCTCCTAATAAATGGAATGATTTTTCCACTAGTTTAATACTTGGATTCTTTGTAAAAGACAATGTTTTAGTTTCCAAGCATTATAAGTTTTGGGTTCCTCCTGTTTATCAAAATAATTTTCTTCATATGTTATGGTGAAGATTATATTTTTGAAGCAATACTTTCTATTATAAACATGGAAACTGGTAATGAGTTTGATGGAAAAATGATCACATTGAATCTTAAAATTTTAATGAAAATTTAACTTAGAATTGTTTCGACACATACACAAAGAATCTTAATGTTTTATAAACAGTCAAAATGACTTAGCTTCACATTTCGTTTAACTCTCTATTAAAATAATACACGCTGCATTATTTGGTAATTTTTATGAGCCCTCTATATATCTTTTATCATAAAAAAACTAAAATAAAAATAAAAATTATGATTCATGTCATATGCTCTCTCTATCTCTCTCTCTCTCTCTCCATGTTTTCCTTTGTCATCCCCAGCTATTCCTAAAGAATGAATAACTTTCATATGTTTCTGGAAACTAGTCCAATAATCTTTTGGTTTTACTTTTAGAACTTAGAGTTCAGTTACCATTTCTTAGAATCTAACCTGATACCTAAAACTTCATATCCAAGTAAGTGATCCTCAAGTCAAATTAGCACATAAAAGGCATTGCAAAATTCATAAAGGTTACTGTTTGAAAAAAGCAAATATTCTATCAGAATGATACTGTACAGTGAAGAAAGGTACAGTGAAGCAAGTAATAGTGAAGAATAACTAGATCAAATGCAAGTCAAAGCCCTCCCAAGAAAGGTACATTTCAATTCCGAAAACACTAGTGAAACAATCTTAAATAAGGGAAGCTAGCTTGTTTCCATTTCCATCATCTTGTTTTTTAGAATATATGATTGAAACTTGCATTAATTAACCCATACACAAAACATAAGCAGATAAATATGAACACAACATTATGATTTAACCTTTAACTTTAACCTAAACTCACTTTAACTCGAGTTAAAGATTCAAGCTAAAGTAAGGTGACAATTATTAGAATCTTAAGTCCTAATACCAAAATCATGTAGGAATTGAGGAGCCTTGACTAATGTTTGACACTTGAGGTGACATAACAAGGCAAAGACTTACCAGTAGGCAAGGAAAACAAGCATTGTTACTGAGTTGTCATGCATTGGTGCACATTGGAAAAAATCTTTGACGGGATGTAATATTTGGATATGAGACCAAAAGATAAATTGAGATGGAACTTAAGTTGAAGGTTAACTAGATCACTTGCAAGAGAAAGACTTATGAGATCTCTAAACATTTAAGGTGGGCTTAAATAGACAAACCATGAGTAATGGAGTTGACATGGGTAAGCATTGGACCAGATCAATGTGCTATAAAAGGCTTTAAATTTAGATGACTCATCATCAATGGATAGAGATCAAGGGGAGATCTTGGATGATGTGATAGATAAGATCACAATAGATATACATTATCTCGAAAAGATAAAGATCATATGGGAGTATCATCTGAAGATAGTAAATTTTTTCATAAATATGGATGTATTATTCCTAGTTAAATGTATTATCTTATAATGTTAGTTATGTTGTAGCTAAATCCTATTAGATAGAGATCTATTTAGATAGGGTGTCATTCAGTTGGTTACTGTGATTTAATTTGATAAGGATATATGTAATCTAGTTAGTTCAATTAAATTAAGATTATGAATTGTAAAGACAAAGGTGCGTATAAATAGCTTATTTAATCCTTGCTCCTAGAGGGAAAGAGATAACAAAGGAAGGGAACATATTGAGAGCGCATTCCTATGTATATTTTTGGGGAACTAATAAAGGATGGTTTTTTTACACTATAGCTCTTATATGTTTATTGTTACCTATAATTATTTAATACTTTTATAGTGTTCTTACTTGAAGGTGAGAGTTAAACACTTCGAGGGTTATAAGGTGTTCAAGAATAAGGTTTTATTAGTCAACAATCATGTAGGAAGGCTAAGTCTTACTTAAGCCTACCTAAGTGAGATTGCCTTGCAAAGGAGTTGGCATGACTTTAGTATAAGTTTGGTGTCTAGAAAAACCTTTGTAACAACAACCAAGATAACATCCAAGGTCATAACTTACATCAAATTTAACCTCATGTATTGGTTAGAACTAGGATTTTTGACAAACCACAATTAAACACCAAAAAAAGTGGAAAATTTGTCATAGAGAATGAACTGGTAAAGGCTTAAGAGAGGGATAAGGGGTTCAAAAAGTAAACCCCCCCAAAGACGGGTATTAGTTGAAAAGTAAATGACCATACCATAGATAGTTGAAGAAGGGGAGTGTGTAAGCAATGAACAATATTATACCGTCGATGGTGGACTTGGGACTGTAAAACATATCAGTGACAATTGATTTTGGTGACTAATGGGAACTGGAAAGTGTTGAAAGAGAGAGAGATAGAGGTTGTGAAAAGGAAGAAATAAGGTGGGGTTTGAATACCATTTTCAAAGTGGGAATCAACAAGAATAGTAATAAAGAAGTTGAAGCCATTGTTCTTCTTTTTCTCTAACTGTTAAAGGAAGATGTTTAAAGATCAAATAACTAGAGATGAGAAAGCAAGTGAAAAGAGAAAATTTTTATTTTTTTAAAGTTTTTTCCTAGATAAGATATAAGTATGATATGAGATTCATAAAAAATTAATAAATAATGTTGTGTTTTTTTGATGCGTTGAAAAAAATGTCAACTCAAAATCTTTTTTAGACGTTTGTGAAACATTAAAGTTCTTTTTATATGTATTAAATTCTTAGGGTTTAAAAATTTTGGTTAAAACTTAAGGTTTAAATTGATCCTTTTATCTAATTTTTATACGTAAAACATTCACAAAGATTTTAAGATTATGATTTTTAATCTATATAATCTAAGCCTTCTATATCAATGTCATTCCATATTTATGTGGATCAAGGGAAAAAAATAGAAACTCCTCTAATTCATATGGTACTCATTACAGTTTGATTGGGCCTAGGGTAGAACTCGAACTTAGGCAGCTTAAGGCCAATGTAGTTCGAAGCCAACTCTTTTTCTAAATAAGTATAAAATGATATTACTTTACTATGTATATTTTCCATTTTTAGATTCTAAAAATGACTATCTAAGAATCGTTTCCCCTTCTCTCTAGCTTCTAGTTCTCATGCCTCCTACTCTTAAACCTTCAACTTCCTATTTTAGTCTTATTTGTTTCATCAATTGTTTCTAGTAAGTCCAACAATCTTTTTAAATTCATATCAATTTTTTATGGTTTTGTTTTAGTTACTAATTTATCAAGCTTTCCAAACTAGGTTATAGTTCTCTTTTTTTCCTCTCTGTTTTGTAAAAATGTAGTTCATACTCATTGCATTTTTTAACTTTGAACTATGGTCAAGCTATCCCCTGATGGAAACCTCTTATATTTGATCTTCAAAATTGTGAATTATATGATTTTGATGTAACTCCCATACCTTTTGCTTAGTTATTGCTAAGTACTGAAATTTGACAGAGAAAGATACAATTCTATAGTTGATAATCAAATAATTCATTTTGAATATATTATTAAAACCTAGTGACCTTATTGAAGGAAGTTGATAGTTGTTACACTACATTCCATACTCAAAGGTGTGTAGGCTTTCAAATTTTTGTTGATTTTTTTGGCTATTAGATAGATAATTCCAATGAATTTAGTGTTAAATGATGAAGTGGTTCCACCACAATATCAAATAATGTCCTTCACTATCATTTTCTTGTTTTGCCAATTTGTCAATACAAGGCAAATATAATTTATGCTCAATCACCTGTATTTGATGTTCATTACAAAGAAATATAATTAGTATCTTATTGCTTAAGTAGTATGAATTTTTTTATTATGTATTGTGAAAGTGATTAAAATTATGCATAAGTTATAATTTTTTAATCAGTTGAATCAACATTGAGCTTTAATCAAATTCCAGATGTTGCAACTCTTTTTAAGACTAGTTCATTAACCATGTCATACGTAGAATAGGTGAACTTCTGATAGGAATACTGACTTCATCACATACCAAATCAGTGTTTGTTTAGTTTCTAGAAAGGAAATTGACTTGATCAAAGTTTGGAAACCAAAAACCAATGTTAAGAAAAATTCTTGTCTTAATATAAGGAAACATATGTGAATAAATCAAATTACATGAATCAATGTATTAAATGCCTTCAACTAAGTCATTAGATTCATTATACAAATTTGTCAGAGATAATTAAAGCATTGAACTTCTCTTACTTTCTTAAGAATAAAATCAAGAAATGAGTTTTGAATCACCATCCATATGATTAGAACCATAACTAACAATAAAATTATTGTTGTAGATATTGTTTGGATAACAAATAGATTGAGATAAAAGTTGTTTATAATATTACATATTACATATAGGAAATGAGAGGTAAAAATACTTTATAAACCTACAGAAAAGATTATTATTCAATTTTAACTATTTGTTTTCATGTATGTGAATTCCTTAAGTTCAGTTATATTTGTTTAGTCAATTTAAAAGCTTATATTTGTATTATCTTACTTTATGTTAAAATTTCATTAAATTTTATGTATACATGTAAGTATCCATCAATAATTTATATACTTATATATGATGATTGTATCAAATGGATGAGTATATTCCTTCAATGGAGAGTTCTAATCCAATATCGGATAATATATTAGCAGAGACTTCTAATCCGATACCAAGTGAAGAAACAATCTTGAAGGAGCAGGCTTATTAAGAAGTAAAGTTTTGAATCACTTCAACAAGACTAGATTAATGGACGGACTAGAGAAGGCCAAATGCAAATATTGTCACAAGTTGTTAGCTGAGAGTTCAAAAGGTGGAACCCCTCATTTGAAGAGACATATGGAGTCTTATAGTAGAAAAATATCATATCAAGAGATCAAACATTTTTCCATTTGACTTAATAAGAGGGAAGAATGAAATGATTAACACAACTTATGACAACAAAAAATCAAAGTTTTTGCTAGCTAATATGATCATTGGTGATGAATATCCACTCTCTATAGTCGATAACAAAAAAATTTAGGAGGTTTATTACCTCACTCTAACTAACCTTCAAGATCCTAACTCAAAATACCTTGAAGAAGGAAAATTTTAAGATTTACAAGGATTAAAAGAAAAAATATTAAAGACATTGTCGAGTATTAAAGGATGGGTTGCCATCACATAAGACATATGGAAAATCAATAAAAAAAGAAGGGTTATATGATGGTGCCAATAGATTATATTAACAATAATTAGATTCCATGCAATCAACTATTGAGATAAGTTATATTATTTAATATTATTTATTTATTATATTATAATTAATATTTGTTCATATTTTTTAATTGGTAGGTTTATTATGTGTTGGCAACACATATAAGCGAAAGGTTGACAATCCTGTTTGTCGATTATTTAATAGATTAGAATACCAAATCCGAGTTGTCTATCATAACACTTGATAATTATAGCATGAATGACGTGATGATTGAAAATTAAAGAATAAATTGTGAATGGGGATTGTTGGGAGGTTATTCCATATGATTATTTTGCACATATTTTGAATTTAATTATGAAGGACAAGTTAGAGGTGATAAAGGAAGTGATACAGTCGATCTAGGATAATATACTGTATTAGAGTGTAACATCCAAAAGACTTAAAAATCTTAAAGAAACTGCACAAAACTATATGTTCCATACATGAAGAAGTTGGTATAGGATTGTCTTACCAAATGGAATTTAAACTTTAAAATGTTGGAGTTGATATTCCAATATATTGAGGTGTTCAACAAATTGAGACAAAGAGATTATCAGTATAACTGCCTACCTAGAAGAGCAGTGTAAGTTTGGTAAAACACATTTTATGAACTTATAAATATTTTGCAATGCTATTGAATTATTCTCAGGAACAAAATATCCAACTTCATATAGTTCCTTTATCAATACGTGTGAGATCTATATAATCAGATATTTGATTCTAATAAGGTGATACATGTTGTCGTAGAACAGATAATAGAGAAGCTCAATTCATACTAATATATGATCAAACATACTGTGACAATCATTTATGTGTCATATTTGAGATACAAGATGGAGGGGTTTATTTTTATTATGACATATTGTATGGTGATTGGCTTAAGATAATATTGAGGTTTTTAAACAATTTTAGTATGAGTTGTTTAATAAAACTATAAAAAATCATGATCATAATAGTTTAGATTCAACTTCATTTAAGACTAGTGTAAAACCTAAATTTGCAAAATGCATCAAAGAAAAAGGTACTAGGATTTCTTATAATAGGATGAAGTTGGACAACTATTTAGAGGTAGATGTTATAACCAAAATTGAAGGTATGAAGTTTGATGTATTGCTATGATGAAAGAACCATAAAAGCGATTTTCCAATCATGCAAGCAACTACACGGGATCTATTAACAATTATAGTATTTATTGTTGCTTTAGAGTCTACTTTTACTACTAACGGTAATGTGGAAACTCTTATATGCGCTAGAAGTTAGATAGATGAAGAAGATATTAAGGGTAAACTCTATTCTTTATGATATATTAATTTTGTTTATCAAAATAATTTTAAAATAGTTGATTATCATGTGTTTAACATTCATTTAATATAATTGTTGCATTTAATTTACAATCGTAATATTTCTATATATAACTGAAGTTGTTCAAACTATTGACAATCCTAATTATAATAATTAATTATCTTCTTTCATCTACTACAAATTTGTTATCTTTAATCTTTGTTTTAGATTTAATTATTTTTCTTGTGGTTGTTTTGATTGTATATAACTGAAGATATAATTATTTACTTGTGTGTTTTGATTTTGGTTTTTAATCGTTGTCTTTGTCTGCTTAATCAACTTCAGTCTCTACTCCCCACTATAATTGATAATTTCTTTTTGCTTTTAGTAAATTATATCATTAAATGAATTGGATAATATTAGTATAATGATATTATTTTTATAATTAAATGATTTTCATAATATTACTATAGTATTTTTGTATAAGTAAACTCAAAATTTATAGTATAATAGTATTAGTATTATGAAAATCTTTTGTTTTGATAATAAAATGACTTTCATAATATTATACTATGATATTTGTTGTATAAAATAAACCAAACACCATTTTATTATTATACTTAAATAAGAGAATAGTAATTAGTAAAAGAAATTATAAGCAACATTAAATATAGAAATAGTTAAGATATTAAAATTAACAATTTTAATAAAAATGAGTTTTTAGATAACAAAATATGTTATAAAAATTTTAAACTATCTTTATAATTTTAAACTATTAAAAAAAGGTCAACCCTAGCCTAATCATCCCAATCAAGTTAGTTAGGTCTGAACCTCATTTCTACTATTCTCAAACTTTGTCCGACCTACTATCAACATTAGTACTCATTCCCACAAAATACTCTTGACCAATTCAACTCATTACTTTTATGGACACTAATGGTCAAAATAACAAACTAGATCTTAAAATGTTGCCTTCTAATGTATCTATCCCTTATCCAGACATCCTAAAACCAATTCATATAAATGTTTTTGTAGCAACGACACTCAGTGACAAGGAGATCTTCATGCAATCAACCCTATCCAGACATCTTAAAACCAACATTTGCCATACTTTCATGAGTTCTAAAGAAGGTAGATACATCTGGAAACATACTCTTGAAGGCATGTTTCACTAATTTGTCTTTAAAAAAGCTTTTATTCAGGAATCCTTCTCCTTGCCTTTGATAAAACTAGTGTGGGCTATTTATCTCTACCCTCAAGTTGTTATGAATTTTTGGCTTACAATGAAGGATAAATTGCAAACTGTAGACAATATTGCAAAATATTCAAACATTATCAATTGATGATTACTTTGTAAACAAGCATAAGAGAATTCAGAACATCTTTTCTTTAACTACATTTATACTAAAAGTATATGGAGGGAATTAAGTAGAAGATGCTTGATTAACAAAGAACTAGCCAATTTGACATGCATTAAAGCTTGGTATTTTGCTAACAGATTTTTGAACATATCTACACAACAATGTTTTCGGATCATTCTGTCATCATTAGTTACAAGCATATGGTATGAAAGAAATAGCATAATCTTTCATGACATGGAGCTTCCTCATGATCAATTATGCAAGAAACTAATACAACAATTATCATGCAAGAAACTAATACAACAATTATATTGATCAGGATCCAAATCAATATACAAAGATAGAAATTTTAGAACATGCGATATATCATTTCCTTTTGGAATGTCTAATTTCCTATTTTGTCTTTAGTCCTTGTAATGACTGATCATCACTAAGCTTTAGTGACCTTACCTTTATATTGGAACATTATTTGTCTGCCTTTTAAGGCTTAATACAATTATTATTCTTAAAAAAATATTTTTAAAAAATCATCATCATTCACTGGTTTTGATATGTCTTCCCTATTTATGGTATTTGAAATTAATGCACAACTAGACAAAACCTTTTTATAGCAGTCACCTTCATTGTTAGAAGCCCATTTGCTCTATTCTATTTTGTATTAGAAAAAATTTCATCAAAAACCATATCTTTGGTATAAATATTTTTATCTTGGTTTTCTATCATATGTCTCATAAATCTTTTTATAGTCCATAACATATAACATATAACCTTTTTCTTCAATTAGATTTTATTATTCATAATGAATTTTTCCATTTAACTTGTAATTCTATTTCCATAATGACTTAAAGAGAGCGGATTTTCCACTTAAATAAGGTTTACTGTTTTATTTTTTCACTAAAAAGTAAGGTATTGAACACCCATTAAGTGATATAAGCACAAGTAGCAACAACAATTCATTTCATAAAGTAACCAATAGACACGATAATAAATTTGGTGGGTTGATTAGACCAATTAAATCAATTCCACATATAGAAAATGATCATGGTGTTGCCATATTTTGTAATGAAGTTGCTGACATATGTTGTTTATCATTATAGATACAGAAACAATGTAATTTTCTTACATTTTGGATACAATCTCTGTTTAAAATAATCCAATAATACTTGATCCAAATAATTTGTCTAGCCATCTTATATCATCTAGGGTGAGTGCCTTAGATGCTCTCATAAACTTTTAGCATTGTCCATGTGTCATAGTAATGTTATATCAAAATTCCTTTTGTATAAATTTTTTGTGCTAAGGAAGAAATTTATAGTAAACATCCTCAAGGTTGCCTTTTTTGTTACATTATGCTATTCAAATGTTCTTGGATTTATATGAGCCTTTAGATTTCTTAAGTACCATAAGTTTCCATTAGGTTCAACTTTGGCTAGGAAATAGTAAGTTAGTACCTCTCTAAACTCAAGATATAAGATTTTAAGTTATACCCCTTCATTTATCTTGTCATTGTAGCCAAAGTTGCCAGCACATCTATAGACAAATTTTTCTCTCTTCTATGATGTAGAAATTCAATTTCCTTAAACAACATGGGAGTAACATAAGTTGATAATACCTACTGCAACACACTTTAGAAAAAAAGACGTCTCAATTGAGAGCTTCTCTCTCTAGTTGGAGGGCACATATTGGACTTCCATCCTTTTGTGTTTCTCCTCCTCCAGCTCACTGCTTCCCGCTTCTAGTTCAAACTTGGAGCACCTTGGTATTTTCTCCATCTTTTACATCTCCCTTCTCTCTCCATTACCTTTTTTTGTAACAAATCTTTCAAACCTCCCAATTGCCAAAGCTGCTTCTTTCCTATCTTAGTTCTTGTCCTTTCCAATGCTAACTTCTTTGGCTAAAGATAAAGTTGATTTTCCACCTTTTCTATCCAATGCTACCTCTGCTCCCTCACCAAACCTTCCCGTCTCTGACCTCACCTTGTATGCACAACCAAAAGCTAATTCCCAACTCCTAGCTCCCTCTTAGAGAGTTTTAATCTCAAGACAAACTACAATTTTACCATCCAGTTACTACGATGGATTGAAGATGAGGGTCGAGGCAAGTTGGTCCCCTACTACTTGCTTCCATGTTTTCTCGAGGGGTGCAGATGGAGGTAAGGGAAGGTGAATGTGGAGGGGAGGGTTTGGGGGTGAAGGGCGACAGTGGAAAATCAAAAGTGTTCAGGGTATGGTGGGTGGACAGGTTATTTGAAAGGGAAGAAAGCAAAGTTACAATAGGACAAGCTGAAAAGTCAATAGGAAAAAATGATAAAAATATGAGGAAGGAAAAGAAGTTTTAATGGCAAGTACAAGAATGCCTTTGGCAACAGAAAACTAGGAACAGGCCGAGAAGAGAGTAGCAGGTGATGAATGGTGACCAGAGAAGATGATGATGGAAGAAAAAAATTTAGGGGTTAAACATATCAAAGATCTCTATGCTCGCCCCCATCAAGCTCAATATATTTGTAGTATGGACTTACTCCTCAATTTTTCTATATTACTCCAATACTACTTCAAAAGAAGTTTGAAATTCCTTTTCCGTCTATATATAGGTTTCTAAACTTCATTGTAAAGTGATACTGTCTTTTACTCTCTTTTGTAATTTTATCTTCTATAAAGGTGACACTTTTGATAATAATAACCTTATAGGTAGTAGGATCCCACAAATGATAACACTTTACTTTGTCAACATATAAAAAAAAAATTTGGATTTGGATCTAGTTTTATAGTTTCTTTGGTATTATACATCATGTAAAAAAGACTTCCAAATACATGGGGATTAGAATAATCCACTAGCTTCCTAGTCCACATCTCCAATGATGTCTTCAACTTATTGCAGTTGATGGATCAACATGTAATAAATGATATTAAATTCCATATTAAGGATTAGAGCCTTAGATTATTGCACATGAGTTATATCATTAGAGAATTTATGAATTGCATTTCATTCACATGCGAATCATGATTTAGAAAACATTACAAAGATTGTATGTGCACTTAATTAACATATTTTGGGGTATGAAAGGTTTAAAATGCTCATGATGTAAATTGTATATTGCTTATGTCTTGAATATTGGTTTGGTGGTTTAAAAATAGTAAATTTGAAATTAATTGTTAAAATTTAAAAATTGATGAATTAAAATGTGCATTGGTTTAGGAAAAATGTCAAATTGATATATAAAAATTTAGGATGACTAAGTCTATGAAATATGATACACATGGCAGTAGATTTGAGTGACATTTGGCATAGGAAATTAAGTGGCAAATGGCCTAGAGATTGAGTGACAAATGGCTTAAGATTTAGGTGACAAATGGCAATATGAAGAGAGGACATGTAGTTGGCTTAGACTCTTGACATATGTCCGAACACTAATCACACCATACGACACACACATGGCAAGTGGCTTCATTTGTAACTTTTTTGTTGAAACTCTCATCTTCTTCTTCTCTCATAGTCGAAAGCTTGCTCCTCTTTACATCTTTGCATTTTGCCTAAGGTTTGTTCAATTGCCACATCAAAATTTATGCTTTTACCTTCATAAAGATAGTTATAGGACTAGATCATTGTTGTATATGCTTTGTATTTTATCTTTACTAAAAACCCATCCAATTCCCACCTTGTATTTGAGATGATCTTACATGCGTATAAAGTAAAGTAGACTTGATGAATTAAGGTGGAACTTGAGCTAAACAAGTAAGTAAAGTACTTATCTTTGCCGCATGTTGTAATAGAAAGTTTATGATGGTTGAATTGGGATGGATAGCATGTAGTGTTGATGATGAAGTGTGCTAGAAAAATGATACATGAATTGGATAATTTTCTGTTTTGGTTTTGATGCATCAGAACCATAGGTTATAGGTTTCTATATAGATGATTTAGATTGAGATTTGAAGTTTAAATAAAGGTGAATTTATGCAAAAGAAAGTTACTAGTGAAGTGTTCTTGAATTAGGGAAAAAAACTAGGACTACATATATGATGAGATTAAGTGAATGAAATTTTTTGTTTTGGTTTTTTGTGCATGAAAGATAAATGGTTTATAAGCTGCCAATTGAATAATTTTTAGTTGGAATTGGAGATGAAATTGATGAGGAATTGAAGGATAATTAAGGTATAATCAATAGACTAATATGAGGATTTTTTGAATTTGGTATGAACGTGTTAGAATTTAGAGAAATTAAAGGAAAATGGAGAGTTAACATTTAGTTCACTCATCCCATAATCGTAGGAAGGTCCTCCACGATTATGGGCAATGCTTTGAAATGAAAATTTTCTATTTTGTGTGATTATTGAATCAATTAAGGATAAGTTACTTTACTTTGGTGTATTTGGGCTTGATTAAGGGCTGAAATGAAGCTAAATTGATGTTTGATTAATTGTTTAAGGGTTTGAAAAGTTTAGGTTATTAGTTGATGTTTTAACTTAAGGAATGGATTCTTTTGAAATCAATATATCTAAAATATGGAATTTATGAGTGTTAAAGGAATGAAGGTGTTCTTGTGAATACAAATGTGATCCATAGGATATGAGTCATATGAACTAGGTAAAAATGAATAAGAATTGGGAAATTGTGTGAATATATATTGCTAGAAAAGGTTGGTGAATGTGTGATTGATGAATTTAGAGTAATCAAATTTACTTAAGATATAAACCTAATTACAAACTAGATGTGTACAAGATATGATGTTTGAATGGTCAAGATCTATAAATAAGGATACATACTCGGAAAGTCAATTAAACATGTATTGAATATGACACATATATATGTGCATGAGTGAATAATCATATGATTGATCAACTTAGTAATGTGTAAAACATGTGTGTATTGCATGACTAAAAAATACAAGTTGATCGTCAGCATTCATAAATTGTCGGATCATTAAGGCAATAGCTTTTTTGGAGCATACTGTGAGTTAACCTAGATGTTTCTCACTATGGTTGAATTGTTTTTGGTTAACTTTCACTTATTTAATTGTTACTTATATGATTGTTATGATTCCGGACATTATTGGTCCGAGGAGTTTGATACTTGGGACTGTATATGGAAGTATTTTCAAATTGTATGTGTAATATGGAATGTGCACTCAACTGAATGATGAATGTTGGATTCAGATCCGAAGAATGTGATAAATGATAAAAGCAAATTGAATGAAAAGTATTGATAGCATATTATATGAATTGATGCATTTCATTACAGGACATGCATGATCAGATAAAGGAGTTATAACCGGAGTGACCAACGTAAAAAAGAGCTTTAAGCTCAAGAATTATGCATAAAGAGCCACAGACTCAGCTAATAATGAGCCCAATAACTACAATAGATACGAGATAGTAAATAGGTGCTCGATCACAACAAATTAAAATGAAAATGGAGTCACATCTGCATTTACATATATATAACTTTACATGAATCATGTGAATGATTGAGATCAATTAATGGATTGTTCTGAAATAGTGTTATGATATGTTTGTATATATGTTGTGCTTGTACTTGATGAAATATGATAAAATGTGATGTGGGATTTGGTACTGAATGATGTGTTAAACTTCTTGAAATTGGTTATATACTTGATATTTGTGTTCTAATTGGAGTGAGCACATTGATGATAGTTCACTCACTGAGTTCGCAAACTCATCAAAATTGCAACGTTAATTTTCAGGTACAAGGGAGTTCTAACTTCTAAGGTAACTAAGTAGAATTGTTGTACTATCATTTTGAGAACAGGAATGGCTCAAAGGTTTGGTCAACTGATATTTGAGGAGTCTAGTTAGGATGTGTTTGTTTAGCTTCTCATTTAGTTTCTCATTTCATGTTATCATTTTGTACGGAGTTGAAAACTCTCAAATGTTATGTAATGTAAATACATGGATATGAATTGTAATGGTACAATGTATGTAAGTTTATTTTGTAAATGAAATGAGGAGATTTGATCATTTTGAATACTTGTGTTATGTGTGATGTCATAATAAGTTAATGTGACTATTCTAACATGCCATTCTTATAGGGTATGTCCTCGAATATCCTCTAGATGTTCAGGCATATGCTCTTTGGAAGTGGTATGTTACAAACTACGTCTATCCAAAAGCATCTTTTAGGCCTACAACTTTCAACATTGCTCTTGTTCTTTTTAACATAGTTCTATTAATTCACATTACCACTACATTTTATTGAGAAGTATATGAAATATTGAATTTTCTTTTAAATTCTTCTTACTTAAAAATGCATTACATTCATTGCCAATATACTTCACTATTATCAAGTTTAATACGTGCTTTCAAAAATTTGAAAATTAGGATCACATATGCGTACCTCTTGATAGGATACGCCCAATACATCCTAGAATAATCATTAATGGAAGAGACAAAATACTGTGCTCCTCTCAAGGAAAGAATTGGAGTTTGTCACATTAGAGTGAACCAATTCAAGAATATCCTTTCTTTTTAAATTTGATGTGTTAAATTTTACACATTGTTGCTTACTTGTAACACTAAAATGCTCATGAAAGGGCAGTAATACCTCTGCAATCCTAGGGAGTATCTTTTACTTAATAAAGATCTTCATTCATTGTTTAGATACATGTCTAAGTTTTTTATGTAGCATCCCATCTCTCAAATGATTGAGGTATTTAAAATGTTAGACTAATGAGTTATATGAGTGTCAGCATATAGAGAAAAATTGGTACAATTGTGACATGATTATTATAATTATATTCAAAGGCATGATATGAGCATACACACATGAATTGTGAATTAAACAAATGGCACTTAATTGACATGTCCCGGGGTATGAAAAATGTTAAGTGAAAATGATGTGAATTGTGATTTGCTATGTATTGAATTTTGGTATGAATGGATTTCAATTAATGAATTGGAATTAATTGTGATTAATTGGGAGATTAATGAAATAAAATGTACATTTGGACTAGGACAAATTTTAAGTGGTAGGGTAAATTGATATAGGAAAATTTTGGATGATTAAGCCTTAATTGAGTGACATTTGGCATAGTAAAATGTGTGACAAATAGACTAGTAATTAAATGACAATTGGACTAATTATTATGTGAAATGTGGACTAATTTAGTAGGGGGAAAATGGCAGCATCTTGAGTAGATTAGTGGCAGCATCTTGATTAGGCAAATGTAAGACATGTCATAGGACAAATGTTGTTCTTTAATGGTGACACGTAGCATATTAATGAAGCAAATTCTAGCATCAACATTTCTATTGTTTCCCTCATCTTTCTCCACCAAAATTGCTTCAAACTTTTCTCTGTATTCTAGTCTTTTCCCTATCTAAATTTATACACAAAAATCGTGCCTTAACCTCTCACAAAATAGCCAAGAAAACTAATTGAAAACTACCTTCATCTTACTGTCCAAAATTAACTTGTTTTCGTCTTAAGTTGGTGATGAATTTTGCTTACATGGAGACTTGATTTAATCTGGAGTTTGAGTTGAATTGAAAGCGTAACAAGTAAATGATAATTTGAGTTTTATGGCATGTCAAATGATATAAGAATGATGCTTGAATTGGAATGAAATGCATGTGATATTGGTGAAGAAGAATTGCTGGAACACGTTGGCTATGTTGTTTTCTTTGAACATCCTTTGTTCTTTTTGTGTTAACTTCTTGTCTTGATATCCAAATGACATAAGACTTGAACCACTAGACTCATAACACATTTTTCTTCATCTCCACCAAAAGTTATGAACATATGAATCCATTAGGAAAAGATTAAGTGATAAATTTATGATGAAAATGGTGAGTGCGCGGGAATATTGTTAACTGGAATGATTTCACTGATCATGCTTCAGTATTTTGGCTATATTTTGAGTAGATTTATAAATAAGATGATTCTTGATTTAAATTGAAATAGATACATTTGGCTCCAATTTTTAAGAAAAAATTGAATTTGAATTCTGTCCTTAAGGGTCTTGAAATTTAGTTTGAAATTGAGTCTTGGCTTAGCTTGTAGCACTACCCAAGGCAAAAATTTTGTCCTATTGTTATCGAATAAATTATATTGATGTAAGCTTAATTATACCAAGTTGTCTTCACAAAAGCTATAGATTATTCTCTTAGCTTTCAATTGGTATAAAGTTTATAATTTTTAAATATTTTAATTGAGAGATATGAGTTGTACAACTTGAATGCATGATCATGCCCTAGCCAAAATTTCAAATGTACTCAGTCTATTGTATTTTAAGCATGACTCATATAATAATGAACCAAATTGTATGATCTTGGTGTCATTAGAAACTTAAGGCACAAGGGAAAATTGTCTAGAAGAAAGTGTTATAGGAATACACCATTTTCCTTTTCATAATGATCATGCAATGTAGACCCGAAAGTTTTTTTTAAGGAAAAAGCTGTAATGGTTAATGAATTGAGCATGATCAAGTGTATTTAAGGTATTAAACAAAGTGTTAACAAGATTCAAGTGATAATGTTTTATGAATTTTGATTAAGGAAACATACCCCGAATAGTCATTGAGCATGCATTGCTCATAGCATATATAAATGTGCATAGTTGAATATGTATTTGATTGATCAAGTTAATAATATGTACAATGTATGTGTATTTAGATGCTCAAGATGTATGCCATCATTCCAACATTGCTGGACCATCTAGGAAATAGCATATACGGAAGCATATTGTGAGTAACCTAAGAAGGTCTCACCTTATTTTTTTGTGTTTTTTACTAAATTGAAATTGATATGTGTTGATTGTGTTCTAAATTTTGGACAATAATTGTCCGAGGCATTTGATGCATGTAAACATCATTGGAAGTGCTACTTGTATGTGAATAAGATTGACTAATTGAATTTGATATGTGCTATTTGTGTATTAAATTCCGAACATGAAATGTTTGAGAAGTTTGATGTATGAATTAAACATTGGAAGTGCTACTTGAATGTGAATGTGAATGTGATTGACTACTTATTTCTCAACTTAAATGTTGAATGCCAGACTAAAAGTCCAATGACAAATGTGAATGAGAAAGAATGTGAATATGATTAAATAAGCATAATGATTGAATTTGTGGAATGCATTTCATTCCAATGCATGAAATATAAAGGCAGCTCTGACTGATGTCGCCAGTGAAAAAGAGTTTAAAGCTCAAACATTTATGGAAAGAGCCTAAGGATAAATGTATGCAATGAGCCTTATATTCGTAACGGATAAGGGACGGTATGAAAGAGGCCGATATCCACAACAGAACGGGTCAGTGAAAAGGGAATATGATCATAACAACATAATAAATGAATTTGAGTCTCATAAACATCGCATTCACATATGATATGAATAAATTGAATGATTGCATTGTTTTGAGGACTTTTCTTATATGAATACATGATAATTTATTGATGATTATGTTCTGCAAAATTGTAAAGAAATGATAAATTGCATGGATTTATGTTTAAAATGTGACATTTGTGAACAAAGTGTTTCGTGAAATTACTTGATGATAATCAAGTTGATGTGAGTTTTATGATAACATGAATTGTTGTGTTATATGATAAGAGTGAACCATCGAGGGTGCTAACTCAACTAAGTTCACAAAATTCATCAAAATTGTTACATGACTTTTTAGGTTTAAAGGACTTATCTAATTAGACCAATTAGAGTTCAGCCACTGCAAATGAGCATGAGTTAGGGTCGAGATCAGTTAGCACCTACATTGTCTTCAATTAATTTATATTAAGCATTGCTTTATGCAATTGTTGTATTATGTACACATGAATTCTGAAATATAATGACTTTCTGATTGAATATGTTTGTATTGAAATGGGCCCAAATGAAATATGAGTTGCTTAAGATATGTTTAATGCGTGAAAAGTTTGTAATGTGTTATTTTGATAATCTTAACGTACCATTCCCATAGAGTATATTCTCAAATATTGTCGTTATGTTCGAAAATATGCCCTATGAGAGTGGTCTGTTACATTTTATTCCATAAAATTGAAGATTTCTCATTTAAAATGCTTCAAATGAATGATGCTTTTAGTTCTAGTAACATCTTTTCCTTTAACTTGTATAAGTTTACACCTATCTTATCCCTTAATAAGTACAAGTATGCCTTAAATTATCTTTAAACTCTTATTGGATATTTCTATTTTATACCCAAGATCATTTAATCATTATAGAGAAAACAAACATTTTTAATCCCTCCACATTTCATATATCCCGAGTAGTACAAATTGTACTATCATATATCTTCATCTTGATGGTTCCAATACCAATAACCTTTAAAGGATAATTATCACAAATGTATAAAAATTCTCTTGATATAGGTTCATAATAATGGAACCATTTTCTTCTAGATGTAACGTGAAAAATAGTTTTAAAGTCAAAGATCCATAAATTAATGATTGCCTTTTTAATTGTGGTTACTACTTCAAAACATAAAATATTATAATCATCTGAATTACTTGAAAAATTAGGACTCAAAATTTTTTATTTAAATTACAACACTTGCTTTTCAAATGACCTTTTTATCTTAACTATAAAATTTTAAATTCTTCTTATTGATTTTGATCTATCATAATTTTATCTCTCACTGGATCACGTTCTATTGATCTTCCTCTTATTATTATTAAAGTTTCAACTTATCATACTTTTCAACTTTCTTACTCCAAAAATATGACGATAACGTTATCAAAGACTAATTAGTCTATAAGAATATTATTAGTTAAACGATAATAAGTTGATTTTATGAATTAGGTAAACTTTGAATAAAATTGTAGCACATTATTATTTAAATTGATAATAATTAATCATATAAATTAGGTAGACTTTGAATAAAATTTTGGCACTCATAGTTATATTATATAACCCATCAATAAGAGTTAAGAGAATAGAGTAGAGAAATTATTAATGTGGTTAGTTATTAAAGTAGATTTTGACATCCAAAGAGTATAAATTTCTCTTAAAAATTATTATAGAGTGACTTGATCTCATATGTCTTTGTGTGATGATTTCATATTTACTTTATTATTTTCTTTTCTTTATGCTTGACAAGACTTAATCAAATAAAGTTAGATAAAAATTTGCAACAACATTCACATCGATTTCCTTTCATCATTACAACAAAAAGGACATTTGGCAATCAAAAATCATCATTAAAAGTCCTAAAATCGTTGCTAATAGTCATTAGCAATAATTATATTTATTGCCGAAAACTTTGCTAAATCCTCGTAATTGAAAACTATCAGTGATGTTTCTCTAATCATCACTAATAGTTTTCACTTATGCTTTATTTTCGTAGAAAAGAATTATTAACGACATTTTGAGAAATTGTCGTCAATAGCCTTTTTCTATGTTTAGTTTTTGTAATTAAAATTATTAGCTACATTTTTAAAATGTAGATAAAAGTTTTTAGCTACATTTTCGAAAGCATAGTTAAATGTTTTTGACCACATATCAAAAGAATATTCTTTGTATACAAGATTTTAATTACAGCTTTAACAATTATCATAGACAAAAGAATAAATAGACTAGTTTACAAATTAAAAACGCTGAGATTCAAAATAAACTACAGCGTCACTGGAACATTTAGCTAAGTTTGTCCATGTCGATGAATTCGATATGAAAAGGCCATTGCTGAGTTGATGAGATAGATATCTAGAACGCATCCATTTACTAAAAAAAAACAAAGAACCACCAACTAAAGTAAGGAACCAATAATTTGTTGAAGTGATTATCTAATCCTGCTTAATGGCACAAAAACAATATTAGACATTAAACATAATATCTTCACCCAGAATCACAGATAATAGTCATCATAACCAAGTATCAACTTTATCCCTGTACATACTTCTAAAACAAAAAGTAGTTTATTTAACACAAAGTAAACAAATTACCAGATGGTTGATATCCATTTTGAAGTGACCATGAATCAATATAACACAAACACTAGGAACAAAAACCACAGAAATCAAGATAAACAACAATTGCAGCAGAAGGATGCATTTCAGATAGGCCATTGTTTAAACCTAACAACAAAGGTACAAACTAAACAAGGGATTCGTATACAGCTTAATTCCTTTTCTAAGAAATTACAACCAAATTGAATACTATATATGTCACAAAAATCTGCATAATATATAAGAAAACAAAAACTTTGTCATTAAGTTATCTGAAAAAATAACAAAGGATAAGAAAAGCATTCCTCACAATGGCTTGAAAACATTCACCTAGAATAGGTAATATAGACAGTTCAATCAACTAAGCTACATAAAGAACTGATTCGAATCCCTAATTTTTTAGTCTCAACGTAAGATGGGGAACTTACAACCTGTTTGGTTTAAGAGCTAGAATAGATAAGAAATAGAATAGTTATATTTAGGAATAGAAAATATGAGGAATATAATAAAATAGGTATTACTTTGTTTGGTTTATCGATAAAGAATTTCTATTTGGTGTTTAGTTTGAAAATATAAACGTAGAATGACAAAGGAATAACTAACAAAAGACCAAAATATCCTTATCCTCATCCTTATCCTTTTATTATTATTATTATTATTATTAGTAGTAGTAGCAAGTAGTAGTAGTAGTAGTAGTATTATTAGTATTAGTATTATTATTATTATTATTATTATTATTATTATTATTATTATTATTATTATTATTATTAAATTCCTTATTATTATTAATTTTATTATTCTTATTAATTTTATTACCCTTATTATTATTATTATTATTATTATTATTATTATGATCATCATCATTATCATAATAATAATAATAATAATACTTAATAAATTCATCATCATATTATTAAATTTCTTATTATTATTAAATTTATTATTATTATTATTAAATTCCTTGTTATTATTAATTTTCTTCTTATCATTATTAATTTTTTATTCTTATTATTATTATGAATTTTCTACTTACTATTATTCTTATTAATATTTATTTTATTTATTATTAGTAATTATCAAATTACTTACTATTATTAATTTTCTTATTATTATTATTATTAATTTATTATTTTTATTCTTACTAATTATTATTCGTATCAATTTTCTTCTTCTTCACCACCTCACGGTAGCAATAAGTCACCACCTTGAAGGTAGTGTGACTAACGTTTAAATGTTACCAAGTTACCACCATGCATGACTAGGCTAATCACGACTAGCATTTAATTAAATTCACCCCCGTGACTAGCATTTAGTCATGGTGATCGTAACAAAGCAGGGAGTTACACAATCGTGCTGATGCATGGTGGTGACAGAGAAGGTGCATTGGGGAGTTACACGATCGTGACAAAGAAGAAACATCAGGGAGTTGCACGATTGTGACAGAGAGAAAAAAGCAAGAAGTTGCACGATTATGCTCAAAGAGAAAACATTAGAGAGTTGCACGATGTGCATGATTATAACAGAGAAGTGCATCAGGGAGTTTCATGATCGTGACAAAGAAGGTACATTAGGGAGTTGCACGATCGTGCTAGGAAATAGCAAGAAGTTACACGATGATCGTGACAGAGAATGAGATTGTGATAGTGAATAAGAGGAAATCAGCTACTGCGTTTAATAATAATTATTAAATTCTTTATTATTATTAATTTTATTAATTAATTTCATTATTTATTATTAAATCCCTTTTTAAATTAATTTTATTATTAAATTCCTTATTATTATGAATTTTCTTGTTATTATTATTAAACTCTCTATTCTTATTAATTTATTATTCTTATTACTATTAATTTTCTACTTATTATTATTCTTAGTTTTATTAATTATATTTATTATTATTATTATTAAATTCCTTATTATTATTAATTTTCTTCTTATTATTATCAACTTTATTATTATTATTATTATTATTATTATTAATTAATTAATTAATTTTCTACTTACCGTTAAAATTATTATTATTATTGTTATTATTATTATTATTATTATTATTATTATTATTATTATTATTATTATTATCATTATCCTTATAATTATTAATTTTCTTCTTCTACTTCCTAATTTTAATATTATTAATATTATTGTTATTATTAAATTCCTTATTATTATTAATTTTCTTCTTATCATATGACTTTCCAACATTTTGCGTTGGTTACTTTTTCCTGATCCGACTCATGTTAGCATCCATTATATAGTCGCAATTGCAATATAAAATAACAATGTAACGAATGAAAATAAATATAACATAGGGCTTTAAATTGCTAAAAAGTTATTTAGTTGAAAAAAATTAAGTTTCAGCCCTATTTTAAATAACTAGACAAAATATTTAAACTTCAACATAACCTTCAATGTGTGGCAAGAAACCTACTCACCCACCCAAGTCTTTGAGAAGGCAGAACAACGAAAAACACAAGCATTTATATACGATGATCAGGAATTTTACCTAAGCAGTGTCCCTTTCATCATCTGTGAGCCCCTCTATCTCACCCAATGCACTATATAATTGTTCAACTCTTTGTTAAATATACATTTTAGTCCCAATACTTTTACACAATTTATCTCCAAGTTGATTCATAATATCACCTAACATCTTGACAGCAACAATAAGTGAATATGCATAACTTGCTTTTCCCATATCATTTCTCCTTTTTCTCCTCCTTTTTGAAATATTTTTAGCTTGCTTTTCAAGATTTGATGCTTGAGATTGGGTAAAGGACTCATCTATATCACACAAACCATGCTCATATTGATCTTCACCACCTTCATTTAACCCACCTACGCCTTCTTGCCTTTCCATTTCTTCAAGAATATCTGCAGCAATTTTTGCATCATTTCCAGTTGCACGATCTTCTCCATAGATCCCAGTCAATTCATTATAAAAAGGAAAGATTTTCCTTCGAAATTGAGCAACATCTTTGTGGCTCTGACAAGATAAAAAATCAACATCAATAATTTATATAAATGACAAAAAAGAAGTTAAAGAAAATACTTAAAACAAGTTAAAAGTTTAATATACTTAAAACAAGTTAAAAGTTCAATACTTACACTTAAGTAAGAATCCCATACATAATCTTCAGCAGTAACCATCTTCCTTTTGGTATCCCATCCAAATCCACTAGTATCTTTCCTTACCATATCATAAACAATGTTGCACTCTTTCTTTAAAGTCTCAATACTAGACTTTATGTGAGGTATGGCTTTTAAGTTCGAATTAGGAAGCTTTGTTGCTACTATTCTTTCTAATTCATTGAGATACCTAGCTTTAAATCTAGTATCAGCATTGTACGTTCCCACATTATGTAAATCAACCATGCAGGAAACTAGCACAACATCCTCATCATAGTTCCACTTTCTTTTTATTCCTTTTAAACTTTAAGAATCAATAGTTGAAGGGGAATTCATCAATATACTTATCTACCAAATTAAAGTAATATTAATAAATTAAAAAATAAACATCATAATAAAGGAAACATTCATAAAATTCTTCATACCAATTAAAATTAATGATCAAAAACTTATAAAAACATTCATATAGTGTTCAATAACAATGTACAACATAAACAACAAAGAATATAACAACTTACATAAACAATAATATAAAATCTCCTAACACTCAAACATAACAGAACACCTAAAAAATGTCAATTCTCGTTTTACCTACATATTTTCCATTCATTAAACATTTCACGTGGCAATTCATTTCTCCAGTTTGTCTAAGCATTAGTTGGCTCAATAGTAATTATACACTCCTTCTCAACAACTGGATTGTTGTGAAAATAATCCCCTAAATCACTCTCTATGGGATCAAAACTCATCTCCTGCGTAATAAAATTATAAGGCAAACAACTGTTAGAGTAGTGCCCTGAAGGCAATCGCCTTTAGCGCATTTTGTACCAATTTGTGTACAGTCTTTATGAATAAATAAAGAAAGGCATATTTCATTACGTTGCTGTTCATTATTTATGAACTGATATTGATCAATAAGCAAATTAATGAAGTCCATGATATATGACATAGCATGAAGGAACTTATGATGTGATCATACTACTAAGATTCTTATCATGTGCAATTATGTCAGTATCTAAATTATCCCTAGTCATAGGATTACTGAGACTGGACATTGGTAATCTGGATAGACTAGCACATCTCAAGCTCCTTGATTTGATCAAGCAGTGGATCTTAGAAACTGTACATATGAGATATTTAGGGTTGAGATGTGGATGCTTACTAGAGGTAGTAAGTACATTGGATGACCTGCTATGAGATCATCACATGGATGTCCTATTCTAATGTCAGTGATAATCTCATCATAGCAATGGTGCAAGTATCATTAGGCTTGAGGTACTTAAGGATATCTTGAATACTGATTCTGTGCTTTGACTCCATTCCTTGTTGCCTTATAGAGGTCGCTTGTAGGGTGGTGCTTGGGTACAGTTTGAGGTATTCGAAGGTAATTGAGTAGCCAATAGAGGATTCACCACTTCTGTGATAGAAGAAGATGATACCCATGGCCTCTTGTCAGGGTCATTACTTGGAAATCTCTGATCAGAGTACATATGTCATGAAGAGTGTCTTCATTTACATATTAAGTATTAAGTAATGAGTCCCAGGACAAGAACTGAAATCACTTGGACTAGATTTGACATAGTCAATCTAGTGAGAGTTGACACATTGCCCATACTCATAACCAAGTGGGGTATAGCATGGTGAAAGGACGAATTGCACAGTAATTATCTATGGAAAGGTTCGTGATATGGTCCATGATGAATATAGCTTCATTCGTCAAACCAATTACTTTCCGGTCAATTGGGGGTCATGATGTGTTGTTAGATACCACTCATGACTTGCTTAGATTAAGTGTTGATCTAAGTGGCCAACATAACCGGGAACCTAATGGGTCACACGCATAAGAGTGTCTCGGAGAACTCGTAAAATAGTTTTAGACAGAATTCTAATAAATGGAGAGCAAACGGATTAAATGGATCCCGATGAGATCGAGATATGTCCCGATGAGATCGCGACATTGATATTGCTGAAAAGGGTTTTCGGGGGTTTTTCCATACCGGGACCCGGTAGGACCGACCCCAGTGTGACTGGACCGCTTCAGCAATTATATATATATATATGATTAATTAATTAAAGAATTAATTAATTAATTAATATATATGTGTGTGTACGTGGGATGGAAGGAGAAGATGGAAGAAACTTCCATTATTTTGCTTAGTCATTAAAGTATTAAATGACTAAAGACAAAATAGAACATAGGAATGAAAAGTGATGTTCGTTGATGTGTGTGGAAGGATATAAGTGGTTTAAAACAAGTTTTAAACCTAAGTGAATGGGATGATCATCGTGGGTTTTAGAAAAGGTTTCTAAAACATAAGCTTTCATCTCCTCTCCTTCAACGAGCATCTCCTTCCAAGCTTCTTCTTCATCTCTCCTTCATGATCATTTTCCAAGCTCTCCAGAACAAAGGTAAGGTCTAGCAGTCTTTAATTTGTTCTAACTATTCCCGGGTCAAAGGGTTTATCCCGGTTAGGTTCTCCGATCTCTGCGTGGATACCGTTAGAGACGGTCTCCTTTGGTTGTTTTGGTTTGAGTTTGTTATATAGTCACATGGATCCTGGCTTTCGGGAAGGTCCCGGAACAAAAATTTTTGTTTTCCGCACCGTGGGCATGTGATGCTCACACCGGGATTTTCCTACAGTGGTATCAGAGCCACTTGTGTCGTATATAATGAAGAAACCATGACTAGGTCGGAGTTGCCTAATGCTTGTGATGATGATGCATGTTATATATGTGAATTTCGAATTCAGTATAGAGATAGTGTTTTTGAAATTTTCTTGCCCAGATATGTTCACAAGGTGTTGTTGCATATGTCTGTGGAAGCTCGGGATTTATCAATTTGATTTGATATGGTTTTGCTAATTTATTCCCTAATGTTCTGGTTGCTGTCTTTGTGCACATTCCTTGAACAGGCATGCTTATAAATTCGAGAATAAATTGTAGAAAATTTTTTTTTTCGGATTTTCTTTGACCTAAAGGTCTATAAGATTTTTATTAATGTCTATGAGAAAGGAAAAATGTTTTCAAGGTGATTTACTATTTATTTGAGAATTTATGGTGTGATGCTGGGAATAACTGTGTTGATTAACACAGATTCTACATTGGCTTCGTTGCTGAGGTTGAATGAGTTTTTGATGGAAATAAATCCTGAAAAACTTCATGCAACATTTTGTGAACGTGTTGTAACCTCTTTAATTTTCTCAGAATTTATTGAAATTGTTTCAATGGGTTTTTCAAGCAAAACATAGAACATGGCAGTTTTGAGAAAGTTGTTGGAGCTGTTTTGTTTGGAATGAGAAAATGTGTAGTTTTCAGTTCCAATGCCTTGGATCATTTTTAATGTGATTAAAAATATTTTATATTGATGTTGTATGCTTTCCAAATTGAATTTCTTGAAATTAGGTTTCCAAACAATTTTTGGATGCCAAATGTGTCTCATTAGCGTCTCGTTAGTATATTCCCTTATCTTGATTATTTTGGCCGTCACAAATTTTGTGACCAGTGCCGAAGTAATCTTGATAAAGTGTAGACTACCTAGAGATACTTAGGGTGATAGTTTGATATTCACAAAATTATTTCGAAATCTAAATGAATAAGAGTGTATTCATTAATTTCAAGTTTTTCATATATAGTTTGACTATATATGGTAAGCAACAATGAAAGTGTTTCATTGTTACATCATAATAAAGGATATTACACTTGGTATTGTGAATTTGAACTACACGGATTGAGAAATTAGCCGATTAGAAAGCAGGCCAAAAACCAGTTGACTAGCACATGTTATAGTCGACTGGCATGTCCATTCCAATGATTATAACATGTTCAATGACCGGCACTTCATTCTAGTCATTGGAACATGCACCGATCATTGGAAAGTGCACGATAATCCATCGATCGATTGGAACATGTTCTAGTCGACTAGAACGTGCACAGTAACCTATAGTCGACTAGCACAAGTTCCAGTCGACTGGCACATGTACCAGTCGACTAGAACATGCACCAGTCGACTATAACAACATGCATAGGTGGGATGATGGGTGATTTTAGGTATAGACTCAATGTGATTGATGAAATACCCTAAATCATACCATATAGTCATGGTGACTATAAAGATGAGACCTGAAAACTCTCACACTTAATATGAAAACTCACGCTTTCTATTAATACGGGGAGAACCAGAGTTCTTATAGAGTTGGGTTATTGGGTAAACCCAAGCTCGCTCTATACGGATATGTTCGAACCATGAAAATAAGATTTTCAGATTAATGGGTTGGTTTTCACTAGAAGCGTTGATTTGTTGAGTAAACTCAAGATCAACGTGGACAGAGGCGAAATTGGGTAGTGTACATCAGATGTACACGCATCAAGAGTTGATAACCCAATGAGTGTGCATACATCACGAGTTGATAGCACTAGTCGATAGTTGCATCTATGAATCAAGTGGTATGACCGATACCCGCCGATAGATCTAAGGTGGCTTGTTGGGTAAACCAAAGGTCATTTTAGTAATGTCGGATATCTATGATGCAATTGGTATGACCGATACCTACCGATTGACCTAAGGTGGCTTGTTGGGTAAACCCAAGGTCATTGTTAGTAATATCGGATATCGACCCACTAGGACATTTTGTCATAATGTTTCTTGGATTCGTACTGAGGGTTATGGATTCTTTGAAACTAGTGGGAGCCATATACATGACATGCAATTCCTTATGATCATGCATTTAATTCTATTCTAACATTCTTTCTCTCTTTCTCTTTAGGTTGATTGAAGATGACTTCAAGTGTGAACTTGCACTCGCTTATGGACTCAAACAAATTAACTGGACCAAATTTTCTTGATTGGCTGAGAAATCTGAGAATTGTTCTCAGGTCTGAGAAACTGGGATATGTCCTAGATGTTCCACTTCCTGATCCACCTGCTGCTGATACTTCTGATGAGGATCAGAAAGTATATCGAAAGCATCTCAAAGACAGTGACATAGCAACCTGTATTATGCTTGCCTCGATGTCACCAGAGCTGCAGAAGCAGCATGAGTCTATGGATGCTCATACCATAGTGTTTCATCTTAGGGAGCTGTTTAATGAGCAAGCTCGGTCTGAAAGGTTCGAGACCTCGAGGTTACTCTTCACTACTAAGATGACTCCAGGTTCATCTGCAGTGCAGTATGCACTGAAGATGAATGGGTATATTGAGAGGTTGGCTGTCTTAGGTTTTGTCATGGATTATGAATTAAGTGTTGACTTAATTCTAGTTGGATTGTTTGATAGTTATTCACAGTTTTTGTTAAACTATCGGATGAATCAAATATCCATGACAATCCCTGAGTTGATCAATATGCTCAAGACAGTAGAGCAAGCTATCAAGAAGGATAGCAAGCAAGTGCTTATGGTGGACTCTTCTTCTGCTTCCAAGAAAAAGAAACTGAAGAAGAAGAGGTCTAAGAAACCGAAAGGAAGTATAGCCAAGAAGAAAACCAAAGAGACTGCACCAAAAGGAACTTGCTTCCATTGTGGCAAGGCCGCCACTTTGGAAGAGGAACGTAAAGTCTATCTGGAGGAATCAAGCGAAGAAGGCATCGGATGCCTCAACTTCTTCGTGTATGTTTGTCATTGAGGTTAATACTGCTTTTCGATCATAACATATGGGTATTAGATACGGTTGTGGCTCACACATATGCAATGATATCGAGGTCTCAAGGACGGTGGATGACTCATAAAGGAGAACTAGACTGCGTGTGGGAAATGGAGCAAGAGTTCTTTGCATTAGCCGTAGGCACTTACTTTTGTCACTCCCCATCGGGCTTGTAATTAAATTGGATGATTGTTATTTTGTACTGTATTAACAAAGAACATATTATGCATTTCTTGTTTAAATAGAAATGGTTTCCATTTGACTTTTAGTAACAATGGTTGTTCTATTAGTTTGAATGGAATGCTTTATGGTACTGGTACTTTATGTAGTGGAATTTACATATTAGATATGTCACATCCAATTATGAATGTCAATGACACGAAAAGACATAAACGAGATAATTTAAAATCAACTTACTTATGGCATTGTCGCCTGGCCATATAAATGAGAGACGCATAGCTAAGCTCCATAAGAGTGGGAGTTTAGGGTCATTTGATTATGAATCATATGACACATGCGAATCTTGTTTATTAGGCAAGATGACTAAGTTACCCTTTAAGGGAAAGGGTGAACGAGCGACTGGAGTATTAGACCTAATACATTCAGATGTATGTGGTTCGATGTCCATCCATGGTAGAAGTGGTTATCTTTACTTCATTACCTTTATCGATGATTATTCTCGATATGGGTACTTGTATCTGATGAGATACAAATCTGAAGCATTTGAAAAGTTCAAACAATTCAGAAATGAAGTAGAAAACCAACTTGGGAAAAGTATTAAGACATTGCGATCTGATCGTGGTGGGGAATACTTAGACCAACAGTTTTTGGATTATCTCAGAGATAATGGGATTTTATCTCAATGGACTCCTCCTTACACACCACAGCATAATGGTGTGGCAGAAAGGAGAAATCGAACCTTGTTAGACATGGTACGATCAATGATGGGCTTTGCAAAGTTACCAAAATCCTTTTGGGGGTATGCAATCGAGACAGCTGTTTACTTGTTAAACAGAGTTCCATCAAAGACAGTTGATGTTACTCCATATGAGATGTGGACTAACAAAAGACCCTATCTTACTCATTTGAAAGTTTGGGGCTGTCCAAATTTTATGTGAAGCGGACACGATCGATAAACTTGATGCAAAATCGACAAGTGTTTGTTCGTAGGATATCCTAAAGAAACAATGGGATATCGCTTCTATCTTGCCGAGGAACAAAAGGTGTTTGTTTCAAAGCATGCTGTCTTTAGAGAAAGAGTTTCTTTTACAAGAAGACGGTGGGAGCAAAATTGAGCTTGAAGAAGTTCAAGATGCTCAACAGACGCAGATCAATCGCTCAACTCAAATCGTAACTCATACAGATGAAGTGTGATTCAACCTTCTACAACACACGAAGTTCAGAGGTCACATAGGATACGCCTGTTCCCGAGAGATATGGATTTCGTGAATGAACAGAATAACGTATTGCTCATAGAAGATGATGAGCCTACCACCTATGAAGAGGTTCTGAAGAGTTCAGAGTCTGAGAAATGGCTTCATGCCATGAAGGCTGAAATGGATTCCATGTATGAAAACCAAGTATGGACTTTGGTTGAGGCACCCGAAGGAATAAAACCCATAGGGTGTAAAGGGGTTTTCAAAAAGAAAACCGACATAGATGGTAATGTAATTACCTATAAAGCAAGGCTTGTGGCTAAAGGTTTTCGTCAAAGACAAGGAGTTGACTACGACGAGACCTTCAGCCCAGTAGCAATGCTTAAATCTATTAGAATACTCCTAGCCATTGCCACTCATTATGATTATGAGATATGGCAAATGGATGTGAAGACAGCTTTCCTAAATGGGAATCTAACTGAGGATGTGTATATGACACAACCTGAGGGCTTCATCTCCTATGATGGCGAAAAGGTACGCAAGCTTCAAAAATCCATCTATGGATTGAAGCAAGCTTCCAGGAGTTGGAATATCCGTTTTGATGAGGTAATCAAAGAGTTTGGTTTCTCACAAAATCCGGATGAATACTGTGTGTATAAGAAGGTTAGTGGGACTGCAATTATATTCCTTGTGCTATATGTAGATGACATATTATTACTAGGAAACGATGTCTCGATGCTACAATCAGTCAAGATTTGGTTGTCCAAACAATTTGCCATGAAAGACCTTGGTGAAGCAACTTATATCCTTGGGATAAGAATCTATAGAGATAGATCAAAAAGATTGCTTGGTCTTTCACAATCAACGTACATAGACAAGATGCTAAAGAGGTTTAGCATGGAACAATCCAAGAGAGGGTACCTTCCCATCACTCATGGGATAACAGTCTCGAAATCTATGTGTCCTAAGACACAAGATGAGAGGATGCGCATGAATATGATCCCGTATGTATCTGCGGTAGGATCTATCATGTATGCAATGCTATGTACGAGACCCGATGTATCATATGCTCTAAGTGTTACGAGCAGATACCAATCGGATCCTGGTGAGGGTCACTGGGTGGCTGTCAAGAATATCCTCAAGTACTTGCGAAGGACTAAGGATGTTTTCTTGATATATGGGGATGGAGATCTCCAGGTGAGCGGGTATACAGATGCCTCCCAATCAGGTTACATATTCACACTGAACGGCGGGGCAGTCAGTTGGAAGAGTTCTAAACAAGAGACGACTGCTGATTCAACAACCGAGGCAGAGTACATTGCCGCCGTAAAAGTGAAGGAAGCGATTTGGATCAAGAAGTTCATTATTGAACTTGGTGTGGTTCCTAGCGATGATGGGCCCATACTGCTTGTATTGTGACAACAATGGGGCTATTATGCAGCGAAGGAACCAAGGTCTCATCAACGATCCAAACACGTACTCCGCAGATATCATCCGATCGGGAGATCATTGGTCGAGGTGATGTGCGATAGAGAGAATTCCACGAGCGTAATATTGCTGATCCGCTGACAAAGCCATTGTCACGAAGAGTTTTGATTCTCATGTACTGCTTATGGTATTAGATATCAAGGCGATTGGCTTTAGGTCAAGTGGGAGATTGTTAGAGTAGTGCCCTGAAGGCAATCGCCTTTAGCGCATTTTGTACCAATTTGTGTACAGTCTTTATGAATAAATAAAGAAAGGCATATTTCATTACGTTGCTGTTCATTATTTATGAACTGATATTGATCAATAAGAAAATTAATGAAGTCCATGATATATGACATAGCATGAAGGAACTTATGATGTGATCATACTACTGAGATTCTTATCATGTGCAATTATGTCAGTATCTAAATTATCCCTAGTCATAGGATTACTGAGACTGGACATCGGTAATCCGGATAGACTAGCACATCTCAAGCTCCTTGATTTGATCAAGCAGTGGATCTCAGAAACTGTACATATGAGATATTTAGGGTTGAGATGTGGATGCTTACTAGAGGTAGTAAGTACATTGGATGACCTGCTATGAGATCATCACATTAATGTCCTATTTTAATGTTAGTGATAATCTCATCATAGCAATGGTGCAAGTATCCTTAGACTTGAGGTACTCAAGGATATCTTGGATACTGATTCTGTGCTTTGACTCCATTCCTTGTTGCCTTACAGAGGTCGCTTGTAGGGTGGTGCTTGGGTACAGTTTGAGGTATTCGAAGGTAATTGAGTAGCCAATAGAGGATTCACCACTTCTGTGATAGCAGAAGATGATACCCATGGCCTCTTGTCAGGGTCATTACTTAGAAATCTCTGATCAGAGTACATATGTCATGAAGAGTGTCTTCATTGACATATTAAGTATTAAGTAATGAGTCCCAGGACAAGAACTGAAATCACTTGGACTAGATTTGACATAGTCAATCTAGTGAGAGTTGACACATTGCCCATACTCATAACCAAGTGGGGTATAGCATGGTGAAAGGACGAATTGCACGGTAATTGTCTATGAAAAGGTTCATGATATGGTCCATGATGAATATAGCTTCATTCGTCAAACCAATTACTTTCCGGTCAATTGCGGGTCATGATGTGTTGCTAGATACCGCTCATGACTTGCTTAGATTAAGTGTTGATCTAAGTGGCCAACATAACCGGGAACCTAATGGGTCACACGCATAAGAGTGTCTCGGAGAACTCGTAAAATAGTTTTGGACAGAGTTCCAATAAATGGAGAGCAAACGGATTAAATGGATCCCGATGAGATCGAGATATGTCCCGATGAGATCGCGACATTGATATTGCTGAAAAGGATTTTCGGGGGTTTTTCCATACCGAGACCCGGTAGGACCGACCCCAGTGTGACTGGACCGCTTCATCAATTATATATATATATATATATATGTGATTAATTAATTAAAGAATTAATTAATTAATTAATATATATGTGTGTGTACGTGGGATGGAAGGAGAAGATGGAAGAAACTTCCATTATTTTGCTTAGTCATTAAAGTATTAAATGACTAAAGACAAAATAGAACATAGGAATGAAAAGTGATGTTCGTTGATGTGTGTGGAAGGATATAAGTGGTTTAAAACAAGTTTTAAACCTAAGTGAATGGGATGATCATCGTGGGTTTTAGAAAAGGTTTCTAAAACATAAGCTTTCATCTCCTCTCCTTCAACGAGCATCTCCTTCCAAGCTTCTTCTTCATCTCTCCTTCATCATCATTTTCCAAGCTCTCCAGAACAAAGGTAAGGTCTAGCAGTCTTTAATTTGTTCTAACTATTCCCGGGTCAAAGGATTTGTCCCGGTTAGGTTCTCCGATCTCTGCGTGGATACCATTAGAGACGGTCTCCTTTGGTCGTTTTGGTTTGAGTTTGTTATATAGTCACATGGATCCTGGCTTTCGGGAAGGTCCCGGAACAAAAATTTTTGTTTTCCACACCGTGGGCATGTGATGCTCACACCGGGATTTTCCTACAACAACAAGCTATAATAATTCGATTATGTGTCTTTAGTGGATAAAATTATGGACTCCTAAGAGTAGCCCACCTAATTTTTAGTAATCCAAAAAACCTCTCAATTACATTGCATGCAATTGCATGTTTTATATTAAAAAATTCCTCTAAATTTCTTGGTTGGTAACCTTGATGCCATTTATTTAAATGGTATGCAAGGAAGCCCTCACAATTTGTATAACTTACGTCAACTAGGTAATAACAACCTATATAAAAAACACTACATAAGTTATTCAATGTAAATTATCTCATATACAAAATTTCAAACAACCTTCCTATATCATATAAGAAAGCTTACCATAAGGCATGTTTAGCCATGTGTCCTAGTAATTGCATCACGAAGAAATCAACCATCAGCTACTAACCCTTACCAACTATAAAGAACATAAACAAATTGCATGTCAAGTGTGCATACACCTAACGTATTTATTGTAATGTCACCTTGATGAGTTCAAAATCTAGGCTTATCTTTAATTGACACATTAACCCTGATATATGTCCCATCTAGAATACCTAAGCAATTCTAAAATTCAAATGAAATAAAAAATAATGAGGAACCTTAATCACATTACAATATTTTCTTATAAAAGTAATAGGGTGATTATCTACCTTAAACCACATCCACCGATGGACCGAAGAGTTTGTTGTATGGGTTCAGGTTTCCTAAACAAATGATCATGCAAATGCATCTCTGCATTTAAAACATTATGAAAACATTGACTAATTGTCTCACTTGACCTTCTAAAATTTTTCCTAATAACTCAATTTTTAACATGATGACCAATAATATGTAAGAAAACTGCTACTTGTTCGTCAATAAGCATGTTTTTTGTTGACTTTAATCCTCCTATACTTTATAGCATTTGACATAGTTTAAAAAAAGCTTGCCTATTCATCCTAACCATTGAAATACATGACTCATCATTTTCATTTTACAATTCACCTCACATAATATTGTTTTGTATAAAATTTTAGAAAATAACTTCTATCCCTTGGCCTATAACTAGATAAAGAAGCCTTTGATGCCAACAAACTGAATAGCGAACTAACAACATTACACAATCGAAACCATATAGTCAAGACAACCATAATCCTTTTTGTTCTTTCAACATTTCTATGTACACTAAAACTGAAACGAGCCATGATTGCAAAAAAATAAAATTTATAATGTATTTACATAAATTTGTTCAAATAATGTACAATGTAATAGAACAATCATGAAATAATTCAAAATAGTTGAATGCATAAAGTAGAGTAAAAGAGAAGAAAGAAGGTAATATTTCCAAAGTTAAAAAGAGGGGATTATAGAACATAAAAACCAAAACTCAAACAAACATTTTAAATGAAACCCTAACTCAAATAACCCAACACCAACTTAAGCACGATAGAAAGAAAGGCAAAAGCATAATAAACATAATGACCCTACTGGATATGGATAAGGAAATACATTCAAGTGAATATTTATATAAATTGAGTACAAATGGTGTGAATATAGCATGAATATTAATTGGATTATTTTGTGAATTTTGCATATAGGTTGAAGGGAAAGTCACTTAAAGTTGCATAACAAGAGAAATAAAAAAGAAAAAAGAAAAAAGAAAAGAAAATTGGTGACAAGTGTCACCACCTCATAGTGGTGATAAGTCACCACCTTAAAAAGGTGGTGTGACTAACTTCTAAATGTTAGTCATGTACGGTGGTGACTTACATGACTAGCTTTTAACATGACTAGCATTTATGTGGCTAGTCACAGGGCCCATGCGTGGCTAGTGACTTAACTAATTACCCCGTGCAAATTCGTTGACACTAAAATGAAACAAAAGATTTGAAGTATGCTTGAAGTAAATGAAGTTTTGTAACTTATATGTTTTCTTTTTATAGTTTAACATAAACATATTTGTCATACTAAAGCATTTTAAGAATTTTTTATGACTTGTTTCAATTGCTAATAAGACCATTTATTCAATATTCAATTTGAAGTTCACTATATTAATGCTTGTTACTAGTCTTTAATAAGAGATAATCTACTATTCCAAAGAAGTTAAGTTATGCAATAGTGATTTACTAGAACAATTACTTATGCATTCATCTAATATCCCTTTACATATATCTTGCTATATGTACTACTATCTAAACCGCTACATATATCCCTTTACTTATTTTGAGACTATGTACTTCAATATATGCCTTACATTTATTCTTTGTTTTCAACTTTATTTAGAGGACGATTGGTTCAGATAGGAGAATGATAATAGGAATGGAAATGAATATAATCAAGAATGAGAATGGATATAATCATTATAATTATGAAGGTTGGTTAAGAGAAAAGAATGATTATTATTACTATTGACAGTGGTTGGTTTGTAAAAAAATTGAGAAATAAAAATTAATTATATTTTAATTAATTATATTGTAATTAATTAATTACAATATATTAATTAAGTAAAATAGTGTAATTAATTAATTAAAATGTTTTAATTAATGAATAAATTATATTTTAATTAATTATATTGTAACTAATTAATTAATTATAATGTAGTTAATTAATTAATTATATTGAAATTAATTAATTAAAATATTTTAATTAATTAATTGTATTTTATTTAATTGTATTGTAATTAATTAATTAATTATATTATTAGTTAAATAATACCAAACCTTACTAAACTAGAAAAAATAAAACATTGCTTTGGGTCATAGGGTGGGAATAAATAATGGTAGCAAAGCTACTATATGGAAGAACAAAGGATATTGGAGAAATGACTCCCATTTCTCTCATAATGGAGAGGAATGGAGCAATGTTCATCGTTTTTGCATCATTTTTGGAACTTTTGTTGCTTACATCTTCTTAAATTCTTTTCAACTATCAAGATCAACCATTGGAAAAGATGTCTACTTGTCAAAAGAACAAGTTTACTTTTCCATAAATTTAAGTTCAACCAAGAAAACTTAGGTTAAAAAAAAGCTATACTGGGTTTTACATAATGAACAACTTATCCTTGGACATTAATTCCAATACAGTAGATGAATTAATTAGTTTCTTAAAAGAATAATATGAGGTTATTAATTTATTATACTTTAACAAATGTTCATGCCGAAGAGTTTCTCAAATAAAATGAGGTTATTAATTCGTTTTTCAAATGTTCATTAAACATATGCTTGTGTGATCCGATAAGTTAATTAATTAAGCATAATCTGAGCTTTTTGACAAACTTTCTATAACACCCCATGTTAAGGGTTAGAATATTAAGGAAATACAGTGCATTATATGCTACGCATATTGAGTATTCATTGAAATGTGCATATGTATTTTTAATATATACAAATAATCGTACATGCATTCATCGACATTTTCTAGGTAAAGTAGATTTATAAATAAGATTAAATTGTGAATTATGGATTATTGGAGGTAAAATTTTATTTGGAGATTATTAGTAATATTTTGAAATTTTTGGAAATTTTAATAATTTTTAAAAAATTTTGGGGTATTTTAGATTAAGAAAATAGATAAATGGCATTATGACATGTAGCTCTTCTACATGGGTGACAAATGGCTCACATGCAAAGGAGCCATGTGTCAAGGAATTAATAAGACTCGTAAGCACGTGGTTTGAAAGGCAAAATTCTATAGCTCTTTATTGTTCTTCAATTTTTGCCTTGTCCTTCATTCAACATCGAAACCCTAGTCTTCACTGTCAAAGATCAGATTTTGCTGAAGAAGCAAGTAAGTTATGTTATATTTTTCTGGATACTTTATAACTGAATTTGATGTTGTTATAGCACCAGAAATGAGTACATGTGTGAATGGATAGCTTCGGTGATGCCCAGTATGTATTATATAAACTTGGTGTGAATTTGAAAATGTGCAAATTATGTATTTAAGATTGTGAGAATATAAGTTTATTGTAATGTAATTAAGTGCAGAAAATTGTGGTATAGAACCATGTGGCTATAGGTTCTGCATTGGTTGTGGTTAGAAAATAAAGTTACAATAGTAAGAGAAAGTTGTAGATGGTGAAATACGGGTGAGATTAATTTTTTAGTAATTGACTTGAATCTTAAGTTTTGAGTTATTCTGGGGTAAGAGAAGTTAGAATGGGAGTGGATAAGTAGTGAGAATAAGTTAGAAATGGTCAAGAAGAAAGATTTAGAAGATGAAGAAAATGCAAAAAATCTAAAAGAGTTACGTGAATAATGCTCTGTTTTGATGCTTGTGTTTAATTTGAAATTTTGGTTTTTGTTGTGGGTTGTGGAGCTGAAATGGAAGTAGAAAAGATGGTTAATGCATTAAATGCATTTATTATAAAGTATAAAAGAGAGAAAGTATGGAAAAAGAATGAAAGAAGATTTAAGTGAGAATAAAAAACAGTATAAAGTTTCAGATTTTTGTTGTTTGAAGTGGAAAATTGAATTTGACTGGTTTAAAGATTGTATTGGATATAGAAATGCAAAATAGATGGTTTAGAAATGAGAAAATCTGAAATAATGAAGAAAGAATCAAAGAAGAAGAGGAAAAATAGGTGCGGTGAAGAAGAAGACTGTGCAGGTCCACTAGGATTGTCGCAGTCGTGCATGTACATAATCGTGACTTTACAAGACCACTCGAAGTGTCACGGTCATGCATGCACATGATCATGACTTCCTTGTTTATCTGAAGGGGTTATTTTCTAAACATACTTTGATTTTTTGTTATAACTTCTTCACCTGATATCCAAATGACTCGATTCTTGAACCAATGGACTCATAAGACATTTTCATCTCCACTAAAAATTATAATCATCTAAAGTGGATTGATTGATGAATTTAAGACAAAAATGTGACTGTGTTGAAGTATGATAATTGAGATTATTTTTACTGAACATACTTTGGTAATTGGACTATATCTTGATCTGTAGACCTCAAAATGAGATGATTATTGATTTTTATTAAACTAGAGACATAAGACTATTGATTGTCTGAAGATATTGAATTCTAATTTTGCCTCTAAGAATTTCAGAATCTGATTGGAAGTTGAGATAATAATTCTGTTGAAGCTTAAGTATAGTCTGAGATCTTTTAATTATAAAAAAAATGTATAAGTTGTTGATACCTATCTTTCTTCCTAGATTTCCAGATTTATCATTTGTTAATTTTTTGGTTTAGTGTCAGCAAAAAAATCCTTTCTATAATTTAAATTGACTAATTTTTAAGATGATACATTCAATTTAAATAAAAAACTCACCGTCACTAATACTCTAACTATATACTACTATACTATAAACAATAATATATATAATAATATAAACTACACAACTTTGATGAATTTAGTAGATCTTTTTAGGAGGCCCCAATGAACTTAGATCGAACCTATCCAATTTTCACAGTGCGATGGTTGGCTACTCACGGACTAGCTGTACCTATTTTAGTATACAGGAACAAATGGAATGGTCTTAGTTTTATAAAAAATTTAAGACATGGGAGAACAACTTTCTAAAAGGAAGTGTTATCAAATTACCTCAATTTTTGGATGTGAATAATTGAGCAAAGAGGACCCGAAAGTTGGTTATTAGATAAATCTGAATTGAAAAATTGAGTACGGTTTGACATGATTGACAATGTGACAAGATTTAGAATAAGAAACCTGAAATTTGTCATGAACATGCATCATACATATTAATTATACATGAATGTGCACTAATGAATTCTTAATCATGCACAATAGTGATATGTGTTTGTACTAAATATTATAGAGAAATACACAGAGCGACCACTTTCAAATATTACCAAGACTTCAAGGCAATAAGCAATAAGGGAGTTTTAGTAAGTAATTTAGATGGGCTCTTTTGTAAGTGATTCAATAAGAAATTTTTGATGGTTTTGCTTTGACTGTTTTGTTTGCTATTTACTGCTCCATTGAATGATTTGCAAAGCCCGCAGTAATCTTTAGGACGCTCACACTTTACTTTATTCTGTTTAGTACTGAATTGAATTGTGTTTTATGCTGATTGTATTATGAACTCGAGCCAATGAATGCCGAATTGTTTGATGCATGTGAATATGATTGACTAATTATTTTTACACATGAAATGAACTTGTTTTGTTTTATAATTGTTAAGTCCTAGTCATGGGTAAATAGGCATGCCTAGAAGAGTTTGCAAGTGCTTCTGGAAACTTCAATGTCGAGATTTCGGTCTCTTTTGGACATTTCAGTGTTAAGACCTCAATCTCTTCTAGAAACTTCGGTGTCGAGACTTCAATCTCTTCTGGACATTTCAGTGTCGAGACTTCGATCTCTTCCGAACACTTCGATGTCGAGACTTTAGTCTCTTCTATTTAGTGATGCCACTCATGGTATCTTTTGTATAAATCTCGTTACCCACTTTTGTTAATAGATTTATAGTCTAACTTATTTTGTACTTTGATCTCTGATAAGCTTTGATAAGAAACAAACCATATTTTTGATTTGATAGGTTAATACCCTATTTTGAAAATGTATTCTGTATTCTGTATGTTCTGTTCTGCTATTGAAATGTTTGACTTTAGCATATGAAGTGTTTTCATTAATAAATCTTATTTTATTATGAATTCCAATATGTTAAGATGCTTTTGTATAATATGATTCAGTATCTGTTGATATCACATAGTTTAGTTATTACTCACTAAGTTATATGCTTAGTACGGTGAATTTGGCCCGTATAGGTTCAGAGAGAAGGACTTAAGGACTGAGACAAGTCAATCGCAATAGCCAAAAGAGTCTAAGTTTTTGTTTTGACAGAAATGTATTTTGAGTTTGATTTTTTGCTTATATCTTGATGTGTATGAAGGGTTTTAATGACCACATTACAGGCTGATTTCTGAACTTATGGTATGTAATGTATGTTTGCTTCAGTTTTTGAAATTTTATGTAATGAATGTTTAGTGTTTTGAAATGCTTCCGCATCGATTTGTTGTTTATTTCTATTTGTGAGTCCGATATAGCATGCCGTATCTTCCCAGGAGTATTGGGGTGCCACATTTTCAACACATGTAACTGAAGAAGAGTTTTTAACACTACAAGAAGATTTGAAAGTGTAATGCTTCGACAAATCTAATATTAGCCCACCTATTTAGAGAAAAGGAAATTCAAGTCAATCCTATATGGCCAAATGCTTACGAATAAACTCCTTATATTTACATCAGTTGAAATCACCCATACTTTTCTACAAATCAACTAAGTAGATTTTCTTGAACAATGAAAAGACTGACCAAAATTTAGCTTATAAATAGATTTTCTTTCTTATTCAACTCACTTCCTAAATATGAGAAACTCAATTTCTTGTTCCATACCTTCTCAGCAACCAACATACAGTTATTAAAATCCTGTACACTTACGCCTAAGCTATACTACCTACAAAAACCAAAATTTTTAATCTCACACAAACAAAGACATAACCAACAAAATGAAAACAAAGAACACACAACTTAACACTCTTAATAAAAAAACTAATCTAATATCAAACTTTGACACACTAACATTCTCTCGAGTAATTACAATTCAATACAACCCAGAAAAATAGAAAAAAAAGGTCATCTAGGTAATAAAATCGCAATACCTGAATAATTAGTGAAAAATTGAAAGTGGGTATTAATTAAAAACATATTTCAAAGCAGTTGTAGGGCAGAAAGATCCCATCTCCATAAAATTCACCATCTTTCTTTCTCTCTCTATTTTGTAAGAGCCAAAACAACTAACTGGTTGTCACTGGGCAAGGAATTAAAAAAGAACCAATCAATTGAAAAGAGAGAAGAAATGAAAGTATTGAGTGAAAAAGACCAAACCTTTCACCTTCTCACTTCATGTATGTGTTGTCTTATATAAATCAAATCACCTAAACCATACAGTAAATAGGTGCTTGAAAATGTAGTGAAGATGATGTTTTGACAAGAGGCAGGAACACGAGGATGAAGGTTAAAAATGATGTCTGGGAGGCGATGATTGGAATACGATAAGGAGGTCGAAAACACAAAGAATACAAAGAGGCATTGGAGGAGGCTAGAAATGAGAGATAGGAGGACTTTAGAGTAGGCTGGAAATGAGAGAGAGGAGGATGGTGGAGGAACTGGAAGCCTGAGAGAGAAGGACGATAGAGGAGGCTGGAAATGGGAGAGAGGAGGATGGTGACGGAGATGTTAGACTATTTTATGTCCCATGTAATTTATCGTATTGAGTCCTATGAAACGCACCCAAGATAATGGTTATTGGGTATTATTGAATGCGTCCCAAATAAGCCACAAACCCTTTTCCTCTCTCTTCTAATTCCAAAGGACATGTCCTTTGTTAATGGTATATAAGTTGTAAAACTTATGAAATGAAATGATTCTTAACCATTGAGAAAATCAGAACGAAAGAAGACGAGAGAAAATAAAAGCGTTTAACAAAATCGACATCTCACGACAAACGATATGGATACGGGTACGCAAAACGAATCGATCCTATAATTGTTTTACAATTGGTATCAAAGCCTGATAATTCATGATTTGTTATCGCCGGTCTTTTCTACCACCTATTGCTATGATTGTATGTTGTTTGTTTTGTTTTTGTTCGGTATTTGATAAAGAACAATTGCATGTCTTGATGTTTTTCGGTTTAACCGAAAGATAATGGTCATGTATGCTTTTGGAAATTAAAGGATGAATAATAACGTCTCAGGAGTTGTTATCTACGGTATACTCTATCGTGAATTGCTATGTATTTTCCAGTGACAAGTCTTTTGCAACTATTTTCCGGTGACTCAAAATGTATTTTCTCTGCGTTTCGTTTCTGTGTATCGTGAATTGCTATGTATGAAACTTATGAAAGATATGATAAGTGATTTTCCAGTGATGATATGTATTGTGTATGGGTTCTATATTTTTTCTACAAGAAACAAAAGTGAACCGTAAGTCTGTTGCTAGATTTTCTTTTATGGTCTAGACTCAGAATAATATAAGAGAGAGAAGCCAAAATACATCCTCCGTGAATGCTCTTAGTAAAGGCTTGGGATAGTTTTTATTTTGAAGAGAAACCATCCTCTGTGTTTATGGTATGAAGATAACCCTGAAAGAAGGATCTATTGTATCATAATAGAAACCCATGAAAAGAAACGAAATTAAAAAAAAAAACCAGAATCGGTAAAGGAAGACGATGAACAGCGTCTGGCGCGTGTGGTGGAGAAGGCGCTGGCGCGTGCATTGCACGCGCTAGACTCAGCCCTCAGCCTTCCAGGCGCTGGCGCGTGTTGTGCACTCGCCAGACAGGCTTCCAAGCCCAGAAATGAGCTTCTGGACTTATTTTTGTTGAAGTTTTGGGCCATTAAGGGTTATATTGAGTTTATGAAGATTTATGGCCCAATGATAATAGATTATTTAACTCATAATTGATTTATACATAATATAATTTTGGAAATTAGTGCCATATTATATATTTCTTTGGTACTTTGAATATTTTATATTATGTAATATTTGGAATTAAATTTTCCTAGCATATGTTACATATAATACATGACATTATGGACATTTATAATAGTTTGTTTGTCACCAAAGTGACCAAACTAGTTATATTAATTTTGTCATGTATGATAATTGTCCAATTAATGTTTATTGCATAGAAAGCTTGTTAGTCACCAAAGTGGCCTAGCTTGAAAATTTTAATCATTTAATTGTAATTTATTTCAATTGTTCAATATAATATGATGCGAAAATGACATAACGGTTGAATTGAACAATTGAGATTATTAATTATAACGCTAGGAGGTCACCCAAAGGTAGACCATTGCTTATAATTAATGACATTAAAGGGATTTTATCAACATATTAAGTTAATATGATTGTATATCCAAAGATAACATACATATTGACTGTAATATGCTTGATTGTCCATTATAGTATTATATATAAGCATCATACTAGGTTATTTCTGTGTATTTAAATTTCACCCAAAGGAGGATTTAAATGCATAATTAATGTTTATTAGTTAGTTTGAATCCATTTAGGTTTACTCAAAGCATTAATGTGAACTATATGTTATATGTGCAGCATCTACTAGTTTGTTCGCTTTAGGAAATGACTTGATTAAATTCAATGGTCTGAACTATGGGGATTGGTCCGAAAAATCCAGTTCCAACTAGGTGTAATGGATTTGGACTTGGCCATAATTTCATACGTAAGGCCTGAAGCCATAACTGAGGCCAGTTCTGAAGCTGACAAGTCTTATAATGAGGCTTGGGAATGGTCTAATAGGCTGAGCTTGAATTTAATGCGAATGACGATCGTAGAAAATGTCAAGCCATCAATGCCTAAAGCGGACAATGCAAAGGAGTTCATGTTGAAGCTTAAAGAATAATCCCAATCAGATATAGCTGACAAGTCCATAGTAGGGACTTTAATGAGTGAGCTAACGATCAAGAAGTTTGAATGGTCACAGCCCATTCACGATCATATAACTCACATGTCAAACCTAGCTGCAAAGTTGAAGTCTATTGGTATGGATGTGAGTGAGTCCTTTTTGGTACAGTTTATCGTCAACTCACTTCCTTTAGAATTTGGCCAGTTCCAGGTGAATTATAACACCATTAAGGAAAAATGGAACCTTCAAGAAATTAAGGCCATGTTAGTTCAGGAGGAAGGGAGATTGAAGAAAATAAAGGACCACTCCATTCATCTCACATTTCATCAAGGTGCTAGTAGCAGCAAGAATAAACCACGAAAGAAAGGCAAAGAGAAGGACAAAGCTCTCAGCAAATTTAATGAGGGTTGAATCAAGAAAGATAAGAGGTGTCACTTCTGTAAGAAGCCTGGCCACTTTCAGAAAGAATATCCGAAAAGAAAGGTACATACTATGTCTCAGCATGTTTTGAATCAAATCTTATTGATGTGTCTAAAAATACTTGGTGGTTAGATTCTGGTGCAACTACTCATGTATCAAATGTTAAACATGGATTCCTTACAATCCAGACCATAAACAGAACTGAAAAGTTCTTGTATATAGGGAACAGAATGAAGGCACGGATAGAGGGCATTGGGACGTACAGATTGATCTTGGACACGGGATGTTACCTAGATCTAGAAAAGTGTCTTTATGTTCCTGAATGTGCTAGAAATTTAGTTTCTGTTGAAAAATTGGATGATGTCGGATTTCAATTCAAGATTGGAAACAATGTCTTTTCATTGTATAAATATAAGTACTATTATGGTTCTGGTACATTAATCGCTTGTTTATATTGTTTCAATCTTGATGTTGATTTTGTTGAATCTCTGTTTCATGTTGACCACATTATAGGAAATAAACGTAGTGCACATAATGAATGTTCTGCTTTTTTGTGGCATAAAAGATTAGGTCATATATCTAAAGAAAGGGTACAGAGGTTAGTGAAAAATGAAATCTTACCTACATTAGATTTTGTTAACTGGGATATATGTGTGGATTGCATTAAAGGCAAGCAAACCAAACATATATCAAAGCATTCAGCCACAAGAAGTAACGCATTACTTGAATTAATACACACTGACATCTGTGGTATTTTCGATGTTACTTCTTGGGGCGACGAAAAATATTTCATTACCTTTATTGATGACTTCTCACAATATGGATATGTTTATCTGCTACATGAGAAGTCTCAGTCAGTGGACATCCTAGAGATGTTCATTAATGAGATAGAAAGGAAGTTAGATAGAAAAGTAAAAATAGTGAGGTCTGATAGAGGTGGTGAATATTACGAAAAATTTGATGAAAGTGGACAATGTCCAGGTCCATTTGCAAAGTTTCTTGCTAGTCAAGGCATATGTGCACAATACACAATGTCTGGTACACCATAACAAAATGGTAAAGTTGAAAGGCGGAATCGTACTTTGATGGAAATGGTTAGGAGAATCATAAGTAATAGTATTGTACCTTTATCATTGTGGATGCATGCAATAAAGACCGTTGCATATCTGCTAAATAGGATTCCTAGTAAGGTAGTACCTAAGACACCTTATGAACTGTGGACGGGAAGGAAACCTAGTTTACGACACCTCCACGTTTAGGGTTGTCCAACAGAAGTAAGGCTATATAATCCACATGAAAAGAAGCTCGATGCAAGAACCGTTAGTGGTTATTTCATTGGCTATCCCAAAAAGTCAAAGGGGTATAGATTTTATTGTCCTAACCATAGTATGAGAATAGTTGAGTCTGGTAATGCTCGGTTCATTGAGAATGGTCAAATCAGTGGGAGTGGAGAACCACGAAAAGTGGATATTCACGATAATAGAGTAGAAACTACTCAAAGTTGAGTAGAATCTGCTACATCAGACGTGATTCCACCAGTTGTTATTCCTCTTGTTGCATCAGGAACACGCAACATACCGGAACAACAAATTAATATTCCAATTCCACAAATTGAACATATTAATGACGAACCAGCTAATAATGATCAAGTTACAAATGATCAAGTAATGTCACAAGATTTAGCATTACGAAGGTCTGTAAGGCAAAGAAGACCAGCTATCTCAAGTGACTACGAAATTTACTCACTTGAACATGAATGTGACTTAAGAATTGATAAAGATCCATGCTCATTCAAACAAGCCATGGAATGTAACAATTTTGAGAAATGGTTCAATGGTATGAAAGAAGAGTTGAAATCAATGGATGACAACAATGTCTGGGAATTAACTAAGTTGCCAGAAGGTGCAAAGCAAGTGGGTTGTAAATGGGTCTTTAAGACCAAATGAGACTCACAAGGCAAAATTGAAAGGTATAAAGCCAAACTTGTTGCCAAAGGTTACACTCAGAAGGATGGTATTGACTATAAAGAAACCTTCTCTCCAGTTTCAAAGAAGGACTCTTTAAGAATTGTTATAGCACTGGTAGCTCATTACGATTTAGAGCTTCACCAAATGGATGTAAAGACTGCCTTTCTTAACGCTGACTTAGAAGAAGAAGTATATATGGACCAACCGGAAGGTTTTGTGACCACAGGAAAGGAACGATTAGTGTGTAAATTAAAGAAGTCAATATATGGACTGAAACAAGCTTCCCGAAAATGGTATCTTAAGTTTAATGATATCATTACGTCTTATGGTTTTATAGAAAATACCGTTGATTGGTGTATCTATATGAAGGTTAATGGGAGCAAGTTTATTATATTAGTCTTATATGTTGACGATATTCTTCTTGCTGCGAATAATGTTGTTTTGTTATATGATGTAAAGAATTTTTTTTCTAATAATTTCGAAATGAAATATATGGGTGAGGCATCCTATGTGATAGGAATAGAAATATTTCGGGATAGATCACAAGGATTGTTAGGATTGTCTCAGAAAGGATATATCGAGAAAATATTAGAAAGATTTCAAATGGACAAATGCTTCACAGGGATAGTTCCAATTCAAAAAGGGGACAAATTTAGTCTAATGCAATGTCCACGAAATGATTTGGAACGTAAGAACATGGAGTCTATTCCTTATGCGTCCGTAGTTGGGAGCTTAATGTATACTCAAACATGCACTAGGCTAGATATCAGTTTTGCTGTTAGAATGCTAGGACGATATCAAAGTATCCTGGACTGGATCATTGGAAAGCTGCAAAGAAAGTCCTTAGATACTTACAAGGCACCAAGGACTATATGCTTACATATAAAAAATCAACTCATCTTGAAGTGATAGCTTACTCGGATTCAGACTATGCCGGTTGTATAGACTCACAAAAAATCTACATTCGGCTACATGCTCCTATTAGCTGGAGGAGCAGTTTCATGGAAAAGTGGAAAGCAGTCCGTCATTGCTACTTCCACTATAGAGGCTGAATTTATGGCGTGTTTTGAGGCCACGGTTCATGGATTGTGGATGTGAAACTTTATCTTAGGTCTTGGTTTTGTTGACAGTATTGCCAGACCGTTAAGAATTTATTGTGATAATTTCGCAGTCGTATTCTTCTCTAAAAATGACAAATATTCTAAGGGTGCGAAACACATAGATTTGAAGTATTTATCTGTGAAAGAAGAAGTGCAAAAACATAAAGTGTCAATTGAGCATATTGGTATCGATCACATGATAGCGGATCCGTTAACGAAAGGCTTACCTCCTAAAACATTTATTGGTCATGTTAAACGTATGGGCCTTATAGATAAGTCCTTGTTAGTATAGTATTCAGACATGTATATATACATATCATTGTCTTTCTTGAATTGTTATGACACTTGTTGAATTCAATTACAGTCTTATGTTTTTGCACACTTATTGCTTATCCACATTATGTTATATACAATAATTATTATTTGTGAGATAACAATTACCGAATTACCCACTTAAAGTTTGATGAGTTGAGTTGATTATGTGATACATGGAAGGAATCAGGTTATATAACTTATGACCGCCATGATCCCATCAGCTTAATTCAATTAAGGGTGACTTGATCGATTCCATGTATTGTGTGCACTTAAAGTTGTTGTATCATTAAGTCGTAACATGGGCCAAGTGGGAGAATGTTAGACTATTTTATATCCCATGTAATTTATCGTATTGAATCCTATGAAACGCACCCAAGATAATGGTTATTGGGTATTATTGAATGGGTCCCAAATGGGTCACAGACTCTTTTCCTCTCTCTTCTAATTCCAAAGGACATATCCTTTGGTAATGGTATATAAGTTGTAAAACTTATGAAATGAACTGATTCTTAACCATTGAGAAAATCAGAACGAAAGAAGACAAGAGGAAATAAAAGCGTTTAACGAAATCGACATCTCATGACAAACGATATGGATATGGGTACGCAAAACGAATCGATCCTATAATTGTTTTACAGGAGTAGGCTGGAAATGAGAGAGGAGGACAATGGAGAAGGCTTCAAACGTGTGAGAGAGGAGGATTCTATAGGAGATAGCTGGTATTGGATTTCATATACCGTCATTTTCATTCATAAACACTGGATTTGGGGGACACTTTCATTAATTGTCGCTAACCATAATCGTCACCAAATATTGATTTTTTAATTCCACAAGTATTACCTATGACGACAGTTTTAAAATTGTCACCAAAGGATGAACACTTTGGAAACGGTTTTTAAAATTGTCACCAAAAGCTTATGTGTACAAATTATAATATAATATACAAATTTATCTATATAATAATATAAAATTTATATATAATAAATAGAATAATATACAATTAAGATATGAAAAAAAAATTCTATTATCTATACATTTATATATCATTATATTAATTACCATATAACATTATAATATTTACAATTATTATCTATACATTCTTATATTATTATATTAATTATGTATATCATTATATTAATTACAATATATTTAAACAATATTTAAAATATCATTAAAATGGAAATTAAATATTAATAAAATTAAGTAGAATATATCAATAGAATTGATAGACAATATATTTGAAACTTCATGTTAAATCTATTTGAAAATTTTGTGACATCATATAAAATTATCAAATCATATATTTTAAAATAGAAAATAAAAGTAAATATGTCTTATAATAATTAATTTTGAATTTATAGTTTTATAAATTTTGAAATGAGATTGTTGTTAGATAAATTTATTTATTAGAATCATTATAAATAATATTATTTTACATTTAAGGCGCTTATATACCTGAAGACTAATTGGTGATAACATTCTCTTACTTCAGGAGCTCATTAACAATTATTTTAAGAAGAAAACCAAAACTAATTGTCATATCAAAATCAATCTTAGGAAAGCCTATGATAATGTTGATTGGAGCTTCATCTCAAATATTCTACAACCTATGGAATTTCTAGGAATATTCATAAGGTGGATTGAATAATGCGTCACAACTTTTTCTCATAGCATCTTGATGAATGGCCAACCTACCAGGTTTTTTCAAAGTAGCAAAGGGAATAGGTAAGGAGATCCCTTGTCTCCATACATCTTCACCATGGTGATTCAAACCGTCTATAAAATCATTGAGTATGTTATGGCACGGACCAAGGATTTCAAATACCACTCTAAATGTGGTAAATTTAAACTAGCCAATTTTTGTTTTGCAGATGATATGATATTGTTTTCAAAAGCTGATGCCACTTCTATCCCTACGTTGATTAAAGCTCTAAAGATATTCCACTTAGCATCATGACTTTAAATAAATTGTTCCAAAAGCAACTTATTTTTGTCTAAGAGTGCCTCGAATTTGTAAGACATGATCTCTACCTTAACTAGTTTTTAGTCACAAGAGTTGCCAATGAAATATTTAAGCATCCTCATCTCTCCATACAGATTAAAGGCATAGGATTATACAGATTTGCTTGATAGAGTACATGCCATAATCTCATCTTAAAGCTCCAAACATCTTTCGTGAGTAGAGAGAGTTCAGTTTATTAACTCATTCCTCAATTCAATTCAAGTCAACCCAGCCTTCTACCATCTATCCTCTTTTCTAGGTAAGTTATTCTTGTTCTTTCCCGTGGGTGATGGGTTTTTGTTGATGGATTTCGATTAGGTGAGGGGTTTTGTTAATGGAGTTATGTTGGACCCTGATTTTTAAGTGAAAATAAGAAATATTCAAAAGTGGATGAGTTGATTGAAATGAAGTTAAATGACAAGAATTAAAAAGAAAAAGTGTGAAAATTTGAAGAATTTAGAAAGTTTGACTTTTGGGGATGAATAGTGATAGAAAGTTTGACTTGAGAGTTGACTTTTTGTTTGAGGCAAAATTTGAGAAAATGGTCTTCTGGAAACTTGTATATCTAGTTAAGAGCTTTCTGTCGCCATAAAGTTTGCAATTTTTCGATATCGGGAGTGAAAGTTATGATCAGTCAAAGTTTAGGTGTGTTATAAGTTGACTTATATTATGGCTGAAGCTTTGACTACAAAATTGACCTTGTTAGAAGTTAATTTAGCCTTGAAGTTCTTCATGAAAGTTTAATATTATGATTTTGATATAAAGTATGGAATTTTTCGATCAAGGAATAATAAGTTATGATTTTTACAAGTTTCTATTATGATTTTAGCATGATTATTAGAGGATAGAACTTTTGATTGGAAAATTGACTTCCTTAGAGGTCAAATTGATCTTTATGTCCTTCATGAAAGTTGTGGGTAACTTTCTAATCTTCGTTTTGATATAAAATATGACATGTTTGGACTTTGGAGTTGAAAGATAAAAAATTTCAAAGTTGAGGTCTTTGTTTAGGAATTTATTATTTGGGCTAAATCTTTGATTAGAAAATTAATCATTTTAGAGATGGAATTGGTTGTGGAGTTCTTCATGGAAGTTATAGAGCTTCCTTCAAGCTTTCCATAGAGACCAAATTTGTTACATTTAGAGTTTTAGAATCAAAAGATATGATTTGAAAATTCTGGAATTTCCTTCAGATCCAGATTTCATCCTTTGGCGTGCCCACGCCTAATCTTTGAATCTCGCCTTCTCTTATAACTTTTTCGTTTGACATCCGATTGACTTGGTTTTTAAAGCGTTGGATTCCTAAGACAATCATCTACATTCTCATATGAAAGTTATGAATTTATGAGATTAAATTAAGAGGGATTGATTAAATCAAAGTGAGTTGGGAAAGTTTCTGAACATAGTTCAGTATTTTGCAAATTTTGGGATCTGTGGAGATCCGATTGTAGTGATTCTTGAGGAAAAATTAAATTAAGACATGGGGCTACAAGTCATATGAAGAAAGTGAATTTCAATTTAGCCCCTAAGACTTTTAATTTCTGAATTGAAGTTTGGATTAGTGTGTAGTTTTGGATTAAGAACATCTGAAAGTATATTGGGCATAACTTTTGCTCTGGTAATAGAAATGAGGCGATTCTTAATTTGAATTAAACTATACAAATAGAGCTACAATTGTTATGAGGACATAGAGTGTCAATTTTAGGATTAAGAATGTCAATTTCTGGATGGAAATAATGTCCTGGAAAATGTTCTAGCATGAGACAAGTCTGAAATGTTTTGAGCATAACTTTTGTTGTAGTGCTCCAAATTGGATGATTTTTGTGGCATTATGAAATTAAGACATAGAGGAACATTTCTCTAGAATGAATTTTTGATAAATTCCTTCAAATTGATAGTACGAATCAGATCCGAAAGTAAGCATGAATTAAAGTAAAGTGCAGGGGCATTTTGGTCAATTGACCCTCATTAAATGACATGACATTATATATAAAAGGGGGATGTTGTTTTTGATTAAAGGAGAGCCAAAACTAGAGTAAATAAGAAAGAAAAGAAGAAGAGAATGGAGGAGAGAGCTTCGACCATGGAGAAAGATGAGGGAGAAGGTTAAAATTCGTTTTTTTCTACCAATTGAAGAGGGCTTTTGAGGTTGTTCCAAGAGAGAAAAAAATGGAGGTATTCGTTTTAGCTATCTGCCACTTCGTTTTCGTTTCCGTCTTTCACTTTTCCGGTTGGGATCCGGTTCCCAGATTGGGTCCCAACAGATATGGTATCAGAGCCCAGTATTAGGATCATACTTGGGCATATATGTTTGTTAAGCGTTTTTCAATCGATTTGAAGGAATTAGTGAGAAAATGGAATTAGTGGAAATGTGCTTTTGATGTGTGTGACCCATCATGAATTGGAATTGTAAGAATGTTTTGATTAAGGTGTCAAATGATGATTTGATTTTAGTAATGTGTTAAGGATAGTGCGACTGAAATTTCTTGATGATGGGATAAATTGAGTTTGATTATGCACTGGTAAGAATGTGATAAGGAAAGTGTTCATGAAATTGAGATTTGAAATTTATGATGAATTAGGAGGATTGAATTTGATACTGAGAAATGTTGGAAAGATGAGTTTGATGATAGGAATATGATATGGGTGGTATGTGATTCAAGAATTAAGAAATATTTGATTTGAGGAGATAATGCTTTTTGATATGATATTAGCATTTGACACAAGAAGTGAATAAGTGCGAATAAGTTGAGAAATATGTGTGATAAGGACAAAGTGATTTATTATGATTTTTGGAAAGAAATTAGTAAGAAAGTATTTGGCTATCTTCGTTTGGAAAGAAATTATATGTAAGGATGTGTTACTTGATGTAAAATCAAATATGAATTTTGAGGACGAAATTTTTTTAAGAGGGGGAGAAATGTTGGAACCCAATTTTTAAGTGAAAATAAAAAATATTCAAAAGTGGATGAGTTGATTGAAATGAAGTTAAATGGAAAGAATTAAAAAGAAAAAGTGTGAAAATTTGAAGAATTTAGAAAGTTTGACTTTTGGGGATGAATAGTGATAGAAAGTTTGACTTGAGAGTTGACTTTTTGTTTGAGACAAAATTTAAGAAAATGGTCTTCTGAAAACTTGTATCTCTAGTTAAGAGCTTTCTGTCGCCATAAAGTTTGCAATTTTTCGATATCGGGAGTGAAAGTTATGATCAGTCAAAGTTTAGGTGTGTTATAGGTTGACTTATATTATGGCTGAAGCTTTGACTGAAAAATTGACCTTGTTAGAGGTTAATTTAGCCTTGAAGTTCTTCATGAAAGTTGAAGATTGTGATTTGATCTTTATTTTGATATAAAGTATGGAATTTTTTGATCAAGGACTAATAAGTTATGATTTTTACAAGTTTCTGTTATGATTTTAGCATGATTATTAGAGGATAGAACTTTTGATTGAAAAATTGACTTCCTTAGAGGTCAAATTGATCTTTATGTCCTTCATGAAAGTTGTAGGTAACTTTCTGATCTTTGTTTTGATATAAAAATATGACATGTTTGGACTTTGGAGTTGAAAGATAGAAATTTTCAAAGTTGAGGTCTTTGTTTAGGTATTTATTATTTGGGCTAAATCTTTGATTAGAAAATTGATCATTTTAGAGATGGAATTGGTTGTGGAGTTCTTCATGGAAGTTGTAGAGCTTCCTTCAAGCTTTCCATAGACACCAAATTTGTTACATTTGGAGTTTTAGAATCAAAAGATATGATTTGAAAATTATGGAATTTCCTGCAGATCCAGATTTCATCCTTAGACGTGCCCACGCTTAATCTTTGAATCTCGCCTTCTCTTATAACTTTTTCGTTTGACATCCGATTGACTTGGTTTTTGAAGCGTTGGATTCCTAAGACAATCATCTACATTCTCATATGAAAGTTATGAATTTGTGAGATTAAATTAAGAGGGATTGATTAAATCAAAGTGAGTTGGGAAAGTTTCTGAACATAGTTCAATATTTTGCAAAATTCGGGATCTGTGGAGATCCAATTGTAGTGATTCTTGAGGAAAAATGAAATTAAGACATGGGGCTACAAGTCATATGAAGAAAGTGAATTTCAGTTTAGATGAAGAAAGTGAATTTCAGTTTAGCCTCTAAGACTTTCAATTTCTGAATTGAAGTTTGGATTAGTGTGTAGTTTTGGATTAAGAACATCTGAAAGTATATTAGGCATAACTTTTGCTCTGGTAATAGAAATGAGGCGATTCTTGATTTGAATTAAACTAGAGAAATAGAGCTACAATTGTTATGAGGACATAGAGTGTCAATTTTAGGATTAAGAATGTCAATTTCTGGATGAAAATAATGTCCTGGAAAATGTTCTAGCATGAGACAAGTCTGAAATGTTTTGAGCATAACTTTTGATGTAGTGCTCCTAATTGGATGATTTTTGTGGCATTATGAAATTAAGACATAGAGGAACATTTCTCTATAAGGAAGTTTTAACAAATTCCTTCAAATTAATAGTGTGAATCAGATCTGAAAGTAAGCATGAATTAAAGTAAAGTGCACGGGCATTTTGGTCAATTGACCCTCATTAAATGACATGACATTATATATGTAGCGCCCCCTTACCGTAGGGTACGCACCGGGACACCCGTGGGTCATCCCAAGACATATCCTATAATAAGGGAGGCTACGAGCAGACAGTCACTACGGTACTCTCATGGCATCAGTAATAAAAGCTGCAATATGAAAGTCACTATATTTTAAAACTAAGATACTTTCTCATTTCAAATAATCAAACAGAAATATAGACAAGTCCATCAGATTTCCACTGCCTAAATACTTTACTCCAAAAAGGTAACTGATACAAAAATCTAACTAGGTCATCCTCAAAACAATCCCAGTTGACCGACCTGTGTGTCATAACTTCTCTTGCCAATGCGCTCGCACAGCAGAAAAATTCTATCTCTGGAGCTAGGAGTCTAATCTAACGATCCTGAAAAATATATTGCAATTTTTGGGTGAGTTTGCGAACTCAATGAGAAACCATCATCGATGGTTCACTCAATTCATGCATTACGCAAATAGCGTACAGCATATCACAATAACACATCCAGAATACCATAGCAATTTACAATTTCTCATACAATCACAGAACTCAAAAACTTCGCAAATTAGTTATCACAATTATAGCATGCACCTTTGCCTATTTTCCATTCACTGAGTTCAATCCATCACAATGTGTATGCAATGCATATGTGACTCTTTCCCATTTTATTATAATGTTGTGACCGAGCGCTTAAATAGTGTACAGTGTTCAGTAGACGTGTCTAGGGAGTAGGAGAGCCCTCTGGGTATGCACTAACTCCCTTCAAGCTTGAGGCTCGTTTCAGTATCGGTGGCGACTCAGGTCACAACTATCATTATCTATTCATGCATTTGTGTATGAAATGCAAAATGCCCCATAATTCACAGTCACATTGCCATTAAAACCTATTTATCACTATTCTTCAAAATCACGTAGCAGTCAAATCCGATTTACCAAAGGTAAACGTATCGATCCTAACCATTCACATGATCATATAATTCACATTCACAGACAGTTTACAGAACATTTAACAATCAAAAATTGAGGAACCAACTAGGTTACTCACTTGTAACTTCCGAGCTACTGTCCAGAAGTCCCAGCAATATCCGTGGAATGACGATCCAACGGTGCCTCTATAACAGTTAAATAATTACCCATTACTAAATGCATAATCAGAACAATTCAATGATGCACATGTCTTTATTTAAAAGATGTACAATGCATGTTCATGACTTTCCGGCGCTATAACCCAATTTCGCTATCTTTTATCCCAATCTAACTTTTCATCAATTGATCAATAAAGACTCATTGCCTTTCTAAAATTTAGTTCAATCCACCATATCAAGTACCCTAGAAATAATCCCAAGAAAACCTATTCATTTGGTCAAATTCACCCATTGAAGACCCCAAGTTATACTCCAATTAACATGAAACTATCCTTAAGTTGCAATAGGAAACCATATTTCACTTTCTTTCAATAATTGAGGTCCTACTAATTTAAATTCAAACTTTCGTTCTTTACCTCAATTGTAGACCTCTCTCTCTAGTTCATAACAAATCAAGAATCACCTCAATTGAAGGTCTACACCATTATTTATGCCCCATAAACTAAAATACTTCACTTCAGAAAAATGGAGCTCGTCGCAGCTAAAGGACTCTCGCCGTGGTGTCAAAGAGGTCGCTCGCCGCGACGTCCCATACGCTCGTCGCGGTGAGGATCGACGGGCTCGCCGCGACGTCTCACCATGCTCGTCGCGACGAGGACTTAACTGCTCGTCGCGGCGAGTACCTATTTACTCGTCGCGACGAGGCCTCTCTCAGACGTCGTGACGTGCGGGCTCCTCCGTCTTCTCCGACTAGATTTTTCGTCGATTCTCTCTCTAAAACCAGTAATAACTCACTGTCAACTACCTAATCTTTCATATTTAACACAATAAATGCATCTCAACAACAATAAAACAACATTAAAGCCAACCACTTACTAATCAAGCCTCAAATCTTCAAATCTTCCGCAACCCTATTTCCTTTCTCTAACACCCACGGTAAGCTCTTCTCCTCTCAAAACTTAAAGCATTTTAAAGGGTTTCTCTAATCTCTTTCACTATACAAAATTATTTCCAGTCTAAGCTGTCGCTAAATTCCAATGGCTCATCATTTTTATTCCTAACATCAAGTATCTATTTTTCCCATTACAATTGGATATTTATTTCAGTATCATTTAGTCAACCAGTCTGTCACTCGAAAAATTTCGGTCCGGACATTTACTCCCAAATTTCCAGAAAAAAATTTCCAATGAGTCGCTATCAACTGACAATCACTCTTAAGACATTCTAATTCAACTATTCAAATCCAATTATTCCATAATTTCCAATAAATCATAATCAAACATAATTATCTCAAAAATTCACCAATCATACCATATTCACAATTAAATGCCATGAATGCATGTACATATAAATGCATGTGCAAAATGACTTATTCCTCTAAAATTAGAAGCCAGAAAAAATGCTCATATCAATAATATGCAATGCCAAATCCTAACCCATCCCAATTTACCAAAATAACCCTCCCGTCAGTGATGGGATGTTACAATATATAAAAGGGGGATGTCATTTTTTATTAAAGGAGAGCCGAAACTAGAGCAAATAAGAAAGAAAAGAAGAAGAGAATGGAGGAGAGAGCTTTGGCCATGGAGAAAGATGAGGGAGAAGGTTAAAATTCGATTTTTTCTACCAATTGAAGAGGGCTTTTGAGGTTGTTCCAAGAGAGAAAAAGATGGAGGAGCACCAGAGCTTCCTTTCAAGCTAAGAAATTTCGAATTTCAGTGAAGAATGAGGTAAGGTCAAAATTTTAATGTGTGAATTTTAAGGAGTTCTTTGTTGAGAAACTTTGGAAATGACATGAGTATGTGATATATGAAGTCAATTTTGATGTATATGCCTTAGGTTATGTTTAATTTTGGATGGAAATTAATTAAGGTTTAGGCTTAATTTTGTGATTGAGGATTTTGTGAATTATTGGTGTAGAATCATAAATAATAGTATGGGTTTGTGAAATATGATATCAATTTTGAAGATGATGGGTTTTATGATATTGAATTTGGATGAATTGGTTTAGGTCACTTGTGGAAGTTGAGGATGTTCAAAATTGTTGATTTAGATAGCTTGGAAAAGTGATGAATTTGGGTTTCCTATAGTTAATTTTGAGGATTATGATTTTTATGAGTTTGAATTTGGATATTTATGGCTTAGGTTATTTTAAATTGGAAGAGAGAGAGAAGCAAAGGTCAAATTGAAGCATTGAACAAGTTTCTACAATCGATTCGAGGTGGGTAATGTATTTATACTTTGAATTATAAGTCAATTATTGATTTTTGAAAATTCAAGGAAGTGAAAAAAAAGATTTTCGAATCTTAATTGTTCCCGAATGATTTTTGAAAAATTATTATAAGCTTAAATTCATTGTTTTAAATGATTTGATAAATCGATAGAAATTTCTGGAACTTCATTTGTTATGAATGCATTGATAAAGTATGCAAATTGTTAAAATCATTGATTGTTTGACTTGATTGTTGAAATCATTGATTGATTGAATTAATTGAATTGTATGAATTATATGAAATTGTGAATATGAACGTGTCTAGGATGACACGCATGAAAAATAAAGTTTCAAAATGTGCCTTCGGGCAATTTGATTTGTATGTATGAAATATGTGATAAGTGGGTTTGGTTAGGTCCCTTAATTGAGTCAGTGCACTGTCTCTATTTGAAAATTTAAGCCTTCTCCCGGTTGCCCGCTAGAGGCATTGGAGCTCCGATTTCGGACTCCCTTCACGGCTACAATGGACCGCTATGCGGAAAAGTGTAGTACGCTCATGCTCACTACCGTGTCAGACCGTTATATGGGAATGTGAAAAGACGCTTCGTTTGGACCAACCCAAACCGTTTGATTTGTTTTATGTGTTTGATATTGTGATTTTATGTGATTTGTGATTTTATGTGTTTGCATGTTTCATTCATGTTTATGAAAAATGGGAAAATTTTGAGAAATGACAAAGTGAGATTTATTCTGAAAATTTTGAAAAACATTGAAAAAGGTTTGAGGAAAATGTTTGAAAAGTTGCAAAGTTTGGAAAATAAGCCTTTAGGAAAAAGTTTATGAAAAATGATTTCTGCTTATTTTTCGAATTATAAATATGTTATCCATTGAGCCGTCGAGCTCACCCCTCCTTTCATCCCCATCTCTGGGTTTTCGAGCATGAGATCGGATGGAAGAATATCAAGACTTATGTCCGATTTTGATTATTTTGTGTTTTATGTATTTGGAATTATTGGTATGAGTATATGGCTTGAGTTGCCATAATGTGTTGTACGGGTTTCTTTTGATGTATGAGAGGATGAAATTGTGTATAATTGAATTTATGTATGATTATGAAATTGGATAATGTAAGTAAATTATGGATTTATATGTTGAGTTGAGGTTCAAAGTTTGTGTATGATGATGGGTTATGGTTATGTATGAGAATGATTGAAGTGTTTAGAACTAAGATTGCGTTTGTTTCTGCTGAAATCCCGGACGGAGGGTCCGGTGGATTTGATGATTGTATGATTGATTGGGATATGTTTTAAAAGTGTATTTTGAACACTTTGCAGGTTTGGGTTAGTAAGAATGCAGTCGTTATGCTGCCGAATTTTTGTAAACTGATTGAGTAAAGAAATAATATTGTGATTAATTAGATTCTTCTGATTCGTGATTGACGGATTGAAACTTTGTATAAGATTGAAAAAGACATTTGGGATTTGTATGGATATATAAGAATATGATCAAGTTTTAAGTTTTGTATGAGGATAAATTTCCAAAAGTGGGAATGAATTGTATTTGATTTGCATTAGTTTGAATAAAGATGAATATAAGAAAAAAAAATTATACCGGATTTCGGATCCGTTTAGTCTAGGTTTCCAACGCGATAAGTTGTCCATACTTTGTGTTTCCAACGGATGTCGGCATTTAATTCAGTTCGATTCGCTTTCTTATTTTATTCAATTCGTTTTCGCATTCAATTCCGATGTGTATTCGTTTTGATATCCAATTTGCTTTTGATCCGTTTTCGCTTTATGATTTGATTTCGTTCTATCCTCTTTGTTATTCGTATCCGATTCGCTTATTAGATTTGTTTCGCTATTTTCGCTTTCGCTTTTGTCTCCGCTTTGTACTTTGTTTCCGTATTTTGTTATTAGTTTTAGCTATCTGCCACTTCGTTTTCGTTTCCATCTTTCGCTTTTCCGGTTGGGATCCTTTTCCCGGATCGGGTCCCAACAAGTTATGTTTTTTTTTTGTTTCGATCGGCTGAGGGATTGGGTTTTGTTGATTCTTCGTAACTTTGATCTTTGCAAGTAAATAGGGAAAAAAAAGCTCATCTAGTTTTACTGGAAAGAGTTCTATGTTCAACAAGTCATTTGGATTAGTACTACATACGAACTTTAGGGCTAAATTCTCAAAAAGTAATGTTTGTGAATACTATACACATATATCATAGATTCTCAAAACTAGTTTAATTTTTGGTCTTGTTGACTTATGTTTCACATATACCCTCATTCCTATCATAATTTTTCAGCCATGCTTTTGATGCATCTATTTGCCTTTTCTCATTGTTGGAGTAATTCCTGTATTTGTGTCTCTCTTTCAAGGGAATAAAACCCATGCCTTTTTGTTTTCTTGTGGCGTCTGCCATCTTTTATCTTCTTTTTTCTATTGTGGATTAAAGATGACAAATGGAATTAGTGGAGTGGGTAGTTTAGGTTGAAATGTGTAATTTGATGAAATACGAATGATGAAAAGTTGTGTTTTAAGTATGTAGTTTGATGATGAAATTGTTTAAAGTGGTTGGTAGTTGAAACAACTGAAATGAAATAATGAATTTTCAATGTTTTAATTGACATTTACCCTTTAACTTTCTTAATAAACTATGCAATTAGGTTGTATGTCTGTTGATACATATTTTTTCAACTTGAATGAAAATGTGGTTGAATCTTGATAATATCTTCTTATTAGTTATTAATTAGTCATGTGTAGAGGTTGGTGACTTGAATAAAATGTTTTAGATGGTTCCAATTTCATTTTAGCTAGTAAAAGTAAACTCCTATATAACATTTTCATGGTGATAAGGATTCATAAATTTTCTTTTCTTTCCCATTTTCTGTATGTGTTCAATTCATAAGGGAGAAGTACAGGGGAGGGGTCGTTTTCCCGCTGCTTCGTGTGCATCATGGCCTAAGATAAAGTGAGTCATGTGCACTTAAGCATTCGAACCACTACAAACTAATCCTGCATGTACTTTAATGCCACTTCTACATGTAGCTACATGATACAATTTAAATGGTAAATAGCATAACATTTTATGTATCCTTTGTAAGAAAATATTTATGTAAATTGTCAATTTCAGTAACTTTGAATAATTTTAGGTTTTAATGATCAAATTATAGTTATAAATGTAATAAAAACACTTTAGTTATAGTTCTAAGTTTACACTAATTTAGTTTGATATTGCAAAAAGTTTATTTTTAGATCAAGAAAAAGTTTTAAAAGACCATTTTCTAATCTTATTTTGTAACTTATAACCTTTTTGTGACATACAATCCCTTGAGAGATATCCTAAAGAAAAATCAAGGATTGCCCATAAGACCTTTTTGTCTTAAATACAAAGTCCCAATCATCATGCTCTTTTTGTTTCTAATGTATGGAATTATGTTGTGTGGTGTGAATCCTCAAGGACCCTGTTAATTATTTAACATTTCCTACAATAATTTATTAGTTTTATTAATGACAAAATTTTGCATGTCCTTGAATAATGATTGAATTTTATTACAAGTGTTCATTAATAGTGGCATATTATCAAATTTTGAGTTTCTTCAATTTGAATATAATAGGGTTTTTGAATTGGAGAAACCAATTGAGAAGTAAGAGCTTATTTTAAAAAACATGCTAATAATTTCTCTTTTCCTAAAATGTTACTTTTATAAAATTGAGTTTTATTTAAATAGTTGATTTATTACATGATAACTGAAAAATAAACATAATTTGTTTAGAAGTGAAACGCTTTTTTTTCACAGTTCACGCCAAATGAATCTTTATACTAGCACCATTTTGTCTTCATTTGCAAGTCTACAACTAATCCTTTTATTATCTTCCAACATCCTATGTTTCCATATGTAGTGTTATGTTTTTAAAACAATGGATTGAATATCAAATGAGATACTTGATTTTCCAATGGATATAAACAAATTTATCCTCTTTTAATGAAATGTTTTAGTTTTTGATTTTCCAACTTGAAATTATGCTTTGGCAGTACATATTTGACATCTCATATTTTAATTATCAATTACGCCATTCCTTTTAATGCTTTTGTGGCTAATTTAAAATGTGTTTCTAACTTTGAAGCCCTCCAATCAGCTATAAGGTATGTCTATTCTTGTAGTTTTAAGTTTGTCCAACATTTTTTGTCCTAAATTTAGTTTAACTTTTAAACTGACTAATGTGACTTTAGCTTGTTGCTTTTCTTGAAATCAATGAACTGTAGCATCTGTTATCCTTGACATAGTTTATGCATAAGAGATTTGAACCGTGAATCTTCCCGTTTGAATAAAGTTGCGAACTAAGTTTATTTTACCATACTGCTTTTACTGAATTTGATCTTTGATAATTTTGAGAACTATGTCAATATCAAGAACTTATTTAATGCATTTTGTAAGTACGTGATTGATAGGAAAGAAGCGTAAGCCTCTAAAATCAAAGGCCTGTTGACGTATTTTCCTTTTCTGACCCATATGGAAAAATGGGATAGTATCCACTAACAATTATGCCATACTTTTCTAAGGACCAACTTCAGAAATAAAAATTTATTATTTTGGAGAATTGACCAAGGCTCAAGGTTTTCTGTCTATGGTATTTAGGTTATTCTCCTTTGAACAAAAGAATGTATGAGACATTTTATTTATAATTTTGGAATGTTACAAGTCTTAGTCTCAAATACTGTTATGATACAAACTTTTTAGCAAGGCAACAAATTTTGGAAGATTATTATTATTTCATCTTTGTTCTCTTACATTTTACATTCATACTATTTTGAATTATTTCATGGTTTCTCTCTTACATCGTATATTGTTTGAACAAATTTATGTAAATACACTATAAATTTTATTTTTTGCAGTCATGGCTTGTTTGAGTTTAAATTTATGTAGAAATGTCGAAAGAACAAAAATGAATGTGATTGTCTTGATTGTATGGTTGCAATTGTGTAACGTTGTTAGTTGGCTATTAAGTTTGTTGGCATCGGAGGATTCTGTCTATAGTTATAAGTTAAAGGTTAGAAGTTATTTTCTAAATTTTTATACAAATAGAGATTATATGAGGCGAATTGTGCGTGACAATGATGAATCATGTATTTTAATGGTTAGGATGAATAGGCAAACTTTTTTAAAACTATATGAAATGCTATAAAGTATAGGAGGATTAAAGTCAATAAAAACATGCTTATTGATGAACAAATAGGAATTTTTTTACATATTATTACTCATCATGTTAAAAATCGAGTTATTAGAAAAAAATTTAGAAGGTCAGGGGAGACAATTAGTCAGTGTTTATATAATGTTTTAAATACAGTGATGCATTTGCAAGATCTTTTGTTTAGAAAACCTGAGCCTTTGCCAACAAACTCTTCAGACCATCAGTGGATGTGGTTTAACGTAGATAATTACCCTATTACATTAAGGCTCCTCATTATTTTTTATTTCATTTGAATTGTAGAATTGCTTAAGTGCTCTAGATAGGACAAATATTAGGGTTAATGTGCCAATTAAAGATAAGCCTAGATTTCGAACTCGTAAGGGCGACATTGCAACAAATACGTTAGGTAAGTGCACACCTAACATGCAATTTATTTATGTTATTCCTAGTTATGAAGGGTTAGTAGCTAATGATCGAGTTCCTCGTGAGGCAATTACTAGGAGACATGGACTAAAAGTGACTTATAGTAAGCTTTCCTATATGATATAGGAAGGTTGTTTCAAATTTTGTATATAAGATAATGTAAATTGAATAACTTATGTAGTGTTTTTTATATAGTTTTCTATTACATAGTTGATGTAGGTTATACAAATTGTGAGGGCTTCCTTAGACCTTTTAGGGGTCAAAGATACCATTTGAATGAATGGAGTCAAAGTTACCATGTAAAAATTCCAGAGAAATTTTTTTAATATGAAACACACGAATGCGCGCAATATAATTGAGAGGTGTTTTGGGTTATAAAAATTAGGTGGGCTTGTAACATCCCACCCCCGACAGGAAGGGTAAAATAGTAATTTGGCAAAGGTCGAGAATGATTAGGACTAATTGGATAATGTTATGCAAACTGGTATTGGCCAAACAATGAAATTGTGCACATGCAATAACTGTACATGCATTCATGATTATTTCCCGGTATTGGGCCTAAATGGATTTTTATTATGATTAATGTGGAAATTGTATTAAAAAAATTATTGGACTGCGTTTTTGTGTGTTTTATATTTTTAGGGAAGTTCAAGAATTTTTCTGGAATTTTTTGAGGTACTTGCCCGGACCGGAAAATCATCCTAGGACTCATTACTTTATGTCAATGAAGACATTCTTCATGATATATATACTCCGGCCAGAAATTTCCAAGTAATGACCCTGACAAGAGGCCATGGGTATCATCTTCTGCTATCACAGAAATGGTGAATCCTCTATTGGCTACTGAATTACCTTCGAATACTTCAAGCTGTACCTAATCACTACCCTATGAGCGACCTCTGTAAGGCAACAAGGAATGAAGTTAAAGCACAGAATCAGTATCCAAGATATCCTTAAGTACCTCAAGTCTGAGGATACTTGCACCATTGCTATGATGAGATTATCACTGACATTAGAATAGGACATCCATGTGATAATCTCATAGTAGGTCATTCAATGTACTTACTACCTCTAGTAAGCATTCACATCTCAACCCTAAACATCTCATATTTACAGTTTCTGAGATCCACTGCTTGATTAAATCAAGGAGCTTGAGATGTGCTAGTCTCCGGATTACCGATGTCCGGCCAGAATCCTACGACTAGGGATAATTTAGATATCGACATAATTGTACATGATAGGAATCTCGATGAGTATAATCACATCACAATTTCCTTCATGCTATGTCATGTACCATGGACTTCATTAATTTGCTTATAGATCAATATCAATTCATAAATAATGAACACCAAATTAATGAAATATGCCTTACTTTATTTATTCATAAAGTATGTACACAACATTGTATAATGCGCGCTAAAGGCGATTGCCTTTAGGGCACTACTCTAACATAATGTAGTCTCAAATAGTGAACAGACAATTCTGAACTGAACAGAGTAAAGACAGATATTGGGGTTTCCAAAGCTAGGACACTGAAGAAGGCAAAATGTCACGTAGAATATGGGGCAAAAGGAAGTGTTGCGAGAACATTGAAGTTTGTAGAGAGTGGAACTGGATAGAGGTAAGAAAGTTTAAGAGTTCAGGAGTCAAACTGGTGATTTCTGTACTGAATTTGAATATTCGAGTGTAATCGGAAGAAAGGTATTGGGTGATTCAAAGAAGAAGCATGTGTACCCGACAAAAGTAATTAAGTAAAGGAATTGGTAAGCAAAGAAATTGATCAATCGAAGCTAGACATTCTAGTAAGAATACGGGAAGAGTGAAATTGAGTTACTACGGGTATAGAACGAAGTGATTATAGGTTCAAGTAATTATAGGTTTAAATGTTCCACAGGAAAAGTGCTTAAGTGGTTTGGGCTTTAGAGGATCATGACCTTGATATATAGTTTTGCCCGAATGACTATAGAGCTATTGGTGACCACAAGAAGGGATTGTACATGTTTGCATTACACTGAACAATGCCTAATAAGAGTCAAAGAACAAAATTGAGTCGAGATACGAGTAATGAGTGAGACAAAGGAAAGTGACTGAGGAAAGCTGAATGGGTTAGACGAGGTGACAAATGAAATAGCATAAAATGCATATCCGAATAGAGTACGTGAACACTAAAGAACAATGAATTAATAAAGGAGAGGAGAGCCAATGGAATAGAAAGAATAAATGCGTTAGGCGAATTATCACCGGTTATAGCGAACTGGACATAAGTGTCACTGTGTTAGTAACAAAGGAAAGAGAAGTGGTAAAGACGAGACGAAGGGTCTTTTTGTAAGTACCACTTTGGTACGGTGTACTCTAGTCTGCATATTACTGGAGAAAAAAGGTATTGGATTGATAAAATGTGATAAGTGAACAGGTTCGGAATTAATGACCTGATCCATAACATCCGAAATAAAGTTGGTGTCTATTCTGAAATAGTATAGTGAGATAGTTAAGATAGTAAGATTTGCCAAATAAGTGACTGAAAGACTGACTGAGGTTGTTTATTGTGATCTTGCGAAAAGTGAGTCATTGAGTGACAAAGTGTATGAGAAATGTAAGAACATATGATAACTATCATAGTGAAACATCGACTGAGAATTTCGAGGACGAAATTTTTATAAGGAGGGGAGAGTTGTAACATCCCACCCTCGACAGGAAGGGTAAAATAGTAATTTGGCAAAGGTCGAGAATGATTAGGACTAATTGGATAATGTTATTCATACTGGTATTGGCTAAACAATGAAATTGTGCACATGCAATAACTGTACATGCATTCATGATTATTTTCCGGTATTGGGCCTAAATGAAATTTTATTATGATTAATGTGGAAATTGTATTTTAAAAAATTATTGGACTGCGTTTTTGTGTGCTTTATTTTTTTAGGGAAGTTCAGGAATTTTTCTGAAATTTTTCGGGGTACTTGCCCAGACTGGAAAATCTCCAACTGACTGACTGAGTGGGTTTCCTGTACTGGAAATTTCTGTCCAATGACACTGAAATATTGGGTACATTAAATTGGGACTGCAATTAGAGCCATTGGAAATTGGATAAATTAAAGATTTCATTTTTTGGTACAATCTTATTAATTTGATTCCTTCTTTTCTTATAAAGTGCCAAGTGTCATGACACTCTTTAGCAAATTAAATGCTTGTATTTCCCCTCATTATTCTCGAGACTTCCATTTGAAAGAAAAACAAAAGTGAAAGTTGGCTTGCTTCTCTCATCTGTAGCTTTCCTCTCTTCTCCTTCAATAGTTTCTCCTTCTTTGCTTATTGGTGTTGCTACTCTTCTTCACCCATACAAGAACTCCTTCTATGGAATGTGCTCCCTCTTCCTTTGTTCACAAAGAAAAAAAATCCTAAGCTAAGCTTTGAGAGTGGATGGTGGTATATGATAAGGAAAGTTGGAGAGTTTGTGAGAAGTTAGGAAGCTTGGAAGATTGAAGTTTAAATGGGTAAGAGTTTTGTTTTATGTTAGTTAAATACATTATTGTAACATCTTGTACATTAATTGCATGAAAATTTTGTTTGTTGAAATGGGTAGGATGTGTTCTTGATTGATTAAGAATAAATGTAAATGAATGAGTGACTATGTTTTGGGATTGGTCTTGAAATGGTGTAATTGTTTTGAAGTGAGTTTAATGATGTTAGAGAAATAATTTTTGAGAAGGGAATGATTGAGTATGTGTGCTGCCCTTTTATGATTTAGTGATGAAATGAAGATTTTGATGAAATTTTGGTAAATTACTTGACTAATTGGGATGTTTATTGGTTTGGAAAAAGTATGGAAATGATAGGATTGGGTTTAGGTGTGACATCTGGAAAATGCAAATTGATCATGGTTTAATGTTTTTGCCATAACTAATTGTGTGGTTAAACAAATGAAGTGAGGTTTGTCTTAAATTAAAGTTGAGACATGTGGCTACAATTTTTGTGGAGGAAGTGCTGACCAATTTTGATTAGAAGAGTGTTGAATCTTGCTTTAAAAGTGAAGTTTAGGTGCAGTATGAATAGTACCCGGATTGATGACCTAATTGTTTTGATGATTTTTCTAGATTAATTTAGAAGGAATTGGTAAAAATGGTCTTCATGGAAGTTGAAGCCTATATTGTTAGCTTTCCATTTCCACTGATTTTGCAATTTTTCGATCTGTATATTGGGAGATATGAACTGTTGCCTATTGACTGAATTTGAGCATTTTGGTGAAATCTAGCCTAAGTGTCGGTTTTGTGAGCATTCTGATTGGAAGCAATTTTAGCGAATTCTGTGAATTGAATTGGCTTGAGTTATCTTCTGAAGAGTTGTAGAGGAAGTAATTATCTTGAAAATGGTATATAACATGCTATTTTTAGATATCATATTTGGGAGTTATGAGTTTTCAAAAACTGAATCTGAAATAGGTCATTGACTGCTGATTAGGGCAGTCACTTACATGACAGTTTTGAACTTGTTAGGGATGGAATTGGATTTTGAATCCTTCATGAAAATTGAATTATGAGATCTTATCTTTCCATTGATATAAGATAGTGATTTTTCTGACATTTGTGCTAGGAGATATGCAGCTTTAAAATGTATTGTTTAGATTGGGAAATTTCAGTGGGCAGATGCTTTGGTGAATTGTTTGGCCTAATTAGCAAATGAATTTGATTTCAGTTGTTCATGAAAGTTGTAGATAATATTGGGATATTTCTGTGCACATTTATTGTGTAATTTTTGACTGAGGAACTGGAAAGTTACGGATTTTATAAACTGTTGCACTGTTTTGAGAGGCATTGTGAGGGCAGTAACTTTGATTGCATTTTTGACACCCTTAGAGGTGAAATTGGCTTTTGTGTCCTTCATAAAACTTGTAGAACTCTCTTTTCCCTATAAAATAGACATCAAGTTTGTCCAATTTGGAGTCCGGAGTAGGGAGTTATGCCCTGTGTAAGTTGGGATGTCGGAGGACGTTTGTTCCAGATCTGCTATTGTATAGCATAAGTCGACTTGCACCCCATATAAGTCGACTAGTACATACACAGTAGCATAAGTCGACTAGGATTCTTAAGCAAGTCGATTAGGATCATATATTTTCCTTCTTTTGCTTATAACTTTTCCGTCCGACGTCCGATTCACCTGATTCTTGAGGCATCGGATTCGTGAAAGGTTTAATTTCATTGTTATGAGAAATTGGGAATTTATGGATGGAAAATTGACGTGGGTCCGGTTAATGATTCTTTAGTCACTGTTTTATTTATTTTTGGATCTATAGAGGTCCGAATTGAGTACCGTTAGTGTCGATAGATTTCTAATTTTTATACGGATTTTTTTTATGATAGAAAATATTGGATTAAGGCCGGAAATATCATGAACATGCATTGTGCACCTGCAAATTGCTACATGTGCATTATTAAATAGTTCTGATTGAGCAATTGGTAATGTTTATATACTGTAACTATTTTAGAGGTACATTTGGAGCATTGGTCCACCGATATCACTGAGACTTCCAGGTATTAGCTCGAAAGTACAGGTGAGTGACTGACATGGATTTCGTTCAATTATTATATGTTTAATGTGGAGAATAATGGAGGGATTAGGATTGCGTTTGTTCTGATTATGGATTCAAGGCGAAGGGCCCGATGTATGGGGAATCATGACATAGAAGTGTATTACGTGAATCAATTGCTTCTACCGTGATCAATTTTGAGATCTTGATTATGATCAATTGTGGTGTACCGTGATCCTTTGTGATATACCGTGATCGCTAGTTATCTTGTGATCAATGGCTATACTGTGATCCATTGCTTGCTACATCAGATCGCATTTCGTCGCCTCTCTCGGGGCATCGTTTTATATCGATCGTTAAATTGGGCATATGCATTGCATACATCAATGCATAAACCGATAATAACAATAGTTGTGACCGAGTCGCCACGGACATCGACATCGACATCGAAAAAGAGCTCGAGCTCGAAGGAGTCCTACTCCTAGACGCTAAGCGCCCATCAAATCTTATTCACCGCTTATCTTTTCGGTCACAACACGGTAATAAATCGGGAAAGTGTTACATGTGCATTGCATACATCTTGGATTGAATAATCGAATGCGGAATGCCTTTTTTTTGTATATAATGATATGATACCGACTTATTCTTATGTGGATCAGATTTGTTTGTATGATGCATGAATTAGGCGAACCATCGATGGTGGTTCTTCACTGAGTTCACAAAACTCACCCAAAATTTGCATCTATTTTTCAGGTCTTGAAGAATACCCCGGTTGACACGGGAGTATGTCTACTGTAGGCAAGTGAAGGATAGAGGTCGGGATCGGGCCAGGTATCGCATTAGGATCACATAATTGTATTCTGAACTTTCTGTAAAGGATGCTTGTATTTGTAATGAGCCCAATTTAGTTATGGCTTTTTGTACAATTAAATGATTGTAACTTATTGTTGAATGATTGAAATAACTGAAAATGTTTATTCTGAAACTGAAACTGTTTATTTCTGAACGTGGGCTCAGATTATTACTGTCTATTCCGCGCAATTGAATGGTTAAAAAAAATCGTATACTGAGTTTTGACCGACTGATATAGTACGTCACTCTCGCGGGACACGGACTCGGATATCGCCAATGATATCGGGTTCGGGTCACACGGGGGTGGGGTGTTATAGGGCTATTCTTAGGAGTCCATCATTTTATCCAATAAAGACACACAAATAAATTATTATAGCTTATTGTTTGCTTCATAATTTTATTAGGCAGGAGATGAGTTTTGATCCCATAGATAGTGATTTAGGAGATTATTTTCATACAAGTCCAATTGTTGAGGAGGATTCTATAACTACTATTAACCCAAACTAATGCCTGGACAAATTGGAGAATTGAATTGGCACTCGAAATGTTCAATGAATGGCGGGCATCTAGGCAAAATGAAAATTGACATTTTTTAGGTGTTCTGTTATATTTAAATGTCAAGGGGTTTTATATTATTGTATCTGTAAATTGTTGTACTCGTTGTTCTTTATGTTATACGCTATTATTGTAGACTATGTTGTTCTCATATGCTGTTAATGCTTAATGTTAATAAAACGAAATATTTTATGAATGTAGACTATGTTTTTCTCGTAAGTTGTTGATACTTAATGTTAATAAAATGAAATATTTTGTTAATTTTTTTATTTTTCTTTATTATGATGATTATTTTTTATTTATCAAAGCTGCTTTAATTTAGTAAATAAGTATGTCGAGGAATTTCCTGTCAATTATTGATTCTCAAAGTTCAAAAGGAACAAAAAGAAAATGGAAATATGAAGAGAATGTTGTCCTATTTTCCTACATTGTTGATTTGCATAATCTGGGAACATACAATGGTGATACTGGATTTAAAGTTAACTGTCTCACTGAATTAGAAAGAATCGTAGCAACAAAGTTCCTTAATTCAAACTTAAAAGCCAGACCTCACATAGAATCTAGGATTAAGACTTTAAAGAAATAGTAGAGCATTGTATATGTCGACTAATACCATGAATGAGAATGGAGAAAATTTGTGTAGGAGTATTGAGACTAAAACATATATTCAACATAGAGTTGAACAGTTAGATGGTGCATTGGGTGAGATAATGGGACTCACAGATGATAAAAGGGATACTCCTTTAGGCAAAATTCCTGATCATCCAACACAAATGCTTGTGTTTTCTAGTCTTGTGTATTCTCAAAGACTTAAGTAGGTGAGAAGGCTTCTTGTCACAAATTAAAGATTATGTTGAAGTTTAAATATTTTGTCTAGTTATTTAACATAGGGGTGAAACTTATTTTTTCAACTGAATAACTTTTTAGTAATTTAAAGCCCTATATTAAATTTATTTTCATATCGTTTCATTGTTTTTTTATCTTGTAATTGCAACTATATAATGAATGTTGACATAAGTAAGACTAAATTTACATATGAAGGAAAAATTAACCACTACAAAATGTTGGAAAGCTATATGATAAGAAGAAAATCAATAATAATAAAGAATTTAATAATAATAATAATAATAATAAGAAGAAGAAGAAGAAGAAGAAGAAGAAGAAGAAGAAGAAGATTAACAATAATAAGGAATTTAATTAATAATAATAAGAATGATAATAATAAGTTGAAAATTAATAATAATAAGAAGAAGATGATGATGATGACGACGATGATGAAGAATAAAATAAATAATAAAATAAGAATAATTAATAATTAATATTAATAATAACAATAATAGAAAAGAAGAAGAAAATAGTAATAATAAGAAATTTAATAATAATATTAAATAAATAAATAAGAAGAAGAATAAAATTAATAATAAGAATAATAATGTGAATAAGAATAATAAGAAGAAAATTATTAATAATAATAATAAAATAATAAAATAATAAAATAATAACAACAATAATAGCAACAACATCATCATCATCATCAACAACAACAACAACAATAATAATAATAATAAGGAATTTAATAATAATAATAATAATAAGAAAATTAATAATAATAATGAATTTAATTATTAGTAATAAGAAATAAATTAAAATTAATAATAATAATAAGGAAAATAATAATAAGAAGAAAATTATTAATAATAATACTAGTAGTAGTAGTGGTAGTAGTGATAGTGACGATAGTAGTAATAGTAGTCATAGAAGTCGTAATAGTAGTAGTTGTAGTCGTAGATGTAGTAGCAACAACAGTAATTGTTGTTGTAGTAGTGATAGTCGTAGTTGTAATCGTAGTCGTAGTCATAATGGTCGTAGTAGTAGTGGTAGTCGTAGTGGTGATAGTAGTCATAGTCGTAGTTGTAGTTGTAGTAGTCATAGTTGTAATCGTAATCGTAGTTGTAATAGTAGTAGCAATAGTAGTAATAATAGTGGTAGTAGTAGTAGTGGTAGTACTCCTAGTTGTAGTGGTGATAGTAGTAGTAGTAGTTATTGTTGTTGTGTAGTAGTAGTTATTGTATTAGTAGTAGTAGTAATAGTAGTAGTCGTAGTAGTAATAGTAGTAGTCGTAGTAATCATAATAGTAGTAATAATAGTCGTAGTAGTAGTCACAGTAATAGTTGTGGTAGTCGTAGTCGTAGTCGTAGTAGTAATCGTAGTGGTAGTAGTAGTAGTCATAATGGTAAAAGTAATGGTATTAATTGTAGTAATAGTTATAGTAGTAGTAATTGTGAAAGTAATAATAGTAGTAGTCGCAGTCATAATAGTAGTAATAGTAGTAGTAGTAATAGTAATAATAATAATAGTAGTAGTGGTGGTGGTGGTGGTGGTGGTGGTTGTAGTAGTAGTAGTAGTAGTAATTGTAGTCTAGTAGTAATAATAATGTAGTTAGTGATGATTATAATAGATATTTTGGTCTTTTTGTTAATTATTCCTTTGTCATTCTAAATTTACGTTTTTAAACCAAACATTGGAATAGAAATTCTTTAGCAATAAATCAAACAAAGTAATATTCATTCCATTCTATTTCTAAGAATAGGTATTTCATTCCTTATATATTCCAGTAGGTGAGCCAAATAGGCTGTAAAGACTTCAATCCCCTTAGATGCGTCAATTGCTACAGCATTACAAAGCAAAGATAAAATTCAGAGCTCAACAATTCCCAGTTATCTAGCTAAAGAAATATGTGGAACTTATTGCGTTGCAACACTAAAACAGCTAAATTCATTTGGAGACACTTATCTGATGGCAGATGCTCAAATTCCTTTTGTAAAGAGATATTTTTCAAATAACTTCTCAAGCTGGCATGGACTAAAGACACATGGTTTAGTCATCTTCAACCTCATGAAGCACTCACTCTATGGATCACGACGAAGGGTGGATTAAAAAAAGTTAATAAGATAGCCAAACACACGCAGTTCACCAATTGGTGTTGTTCATGTAGAGAAGCAAAGGAAACTAGTGAACATTTATTCTTCAAATGTCACTACATTAGAAACATATGGAGGGAGCTTCATAACTAATGCATGTTAAATGTTGTGATTGACAACTTAGATAGCATCCAAACTCGATGGATGAACTATAGAAACAACACCATATGTAAATGCTTTTAGATAGTCTTATCCTCAACAATCGCAGCCATATGTGACGAGAAATTTCAAAAAAATTCAAGACAAATGCACCACTCAAGAGTAGTTTTATAACAAATTAGTACAATATATCAGGCTTGAAATTAGCTTACTGAGATCGAAGCTCCAATACAGATAATACCTATTTACATATTAGAATGTGTGAGTTGCTTAGAACTATGGTGAATTAGTTTAATGTTAAAGTCAAGACATATTGAGTCTGCTGATAAAAGGATCCACAGAAGGATTTTGATATCCCAGATGTAACTACAGATGATATAGTGAAATGATAAACAACCCTGTAAAGTTTTTATACTATTGATATGCAAGATGAGTTGCCAATGATGTACATGGTGGGACGCATATAGCTATGGCAAATAGAACTCGATGAATTGAGTTTTATGGTTATTTGTGTGCTGGAATTTATTTCACACTAGGCATTTTTGTTACTAGTCCAGATGTAGTGCATTTATTGTCATAACTAAAGTTGGTCGGCCTTCTGCTAATGTTTAGAGCAATTATTCTTTATAGCTTTCATCTTTAATTTTCACAATGATAAATTATTCCTACTGAATTTCTTAATCATAAATTCGGTCATCATTTCTTCTATCCTAAACTACTTGTTCTAAGAGAAAAAGCTCCTACTATTTCATGTAAACATGACTTCCACTTGTGAGTAATACCAAGCATTTTCACAAAGTGAATAATATCTAACTTATTTTTTATATAAAGGATCTGTTATAAGTGCCAACTACAAAGCATATGGTAAGTAGGTATATACACCTAACCTAGCTCTAATAGCACTTATTGGAATAATGACCTGAATAGATTAAGATTGCAACTCATTTAAAATTAGAATAATTATAAATCACATAAAATATTATTATAAGTGAAAAGAAAAGTTATAATACAAATGCTTTCTATCTATAATTTACAAATAATAATATGGAACTTAGAACCTATATGATTAGAATTCTCACAAGCTCTGCTCTTAAGTGCTTAAACTTGTTTCTTGGTACATGAGAAGAAGATAGATAAATATTTATAGGTGTATTAAGTTAATTATAGTCACACATTTTAATTAGCTATAATTACTAACACATTCTAATATTTACTTTTTCCGATAAATTATTTATCTTTGTCGATATATTTTGTAAATATCTATATTCTTCTAATATTAATTATATTTAAATACTGTGAACAACATCTAAATTCCTCCACTCATTAATCTCTAACACATGTAACCTAGGTTTCCTTCTTCCACCTTTTTCATGGCTTAGACCTTGTATTTCTCCTACTAGGATTTTCTCTTAATTTAATCTATTTTTAGAAAGCATAGCCAATTGATTATAAACACACACAAAAAAAGCATTATGCGAAACAAGGTTAAATTTCTTCGGCTTTCAATGTATTTCAGCTCGACACACAATACACATTCTTGAGGCATATTTAATTATCTTGAATTCCATCTCTGTATCTAACCTATAGATCTTTTATGAACAATTCCAACTGTGTATCTCCGCACACAAAAAGTTGTCCATAAATGGGCATTAAAGCCTATTTTTATGCAAGACTGACCAAATAGCTACTGATGACAACATTGTGTAGTTTTATACAAAGTCTCTATCTCCATTAACATCCATCTTTCCCTTTCCATTCCTCACCACAAAATCCAGGTTGTACAACACTGGAACCATAGTAACGGAGCACAAGAATACCAGAACAGGCCCAAATATCCATAGCATGAGAGGCATTGCAGCGTAGAACAACCTATTTCCCACGGTATTTAGAAGAAAACCCTTCTCTAGGAGCTCCGAAACGTACTCAGGAGTGACAATGGACATGGGGTCTGGAGGTGTGTTGATGAGTATGTTAACCTGGTTCACGAACCTGATCGACAGAGAATGGCAAAAGAATGAGAAGAGAAAAATGCTTAGAAGTGTCACATATTTCAAGGCTACCATGAACTCGCCGTGAGCTCCATAAACGGAATCATTTAGTGGCTTCTTTACACTGTATGTGCTGCTTACAATGGCTGCCAAGCCAGCCGACAGAAGGATTGAGGTAGTGGCCATTAACGTTGATCCCATAATCAAGTTCCTAAGGGATTGTACGGCCAATATGTTCTTCTTGTCGTTGTCCTGTCCAATTATGTCACCACTTTCGTTAGCCTTACAGTGAAATTGTTAGCACTACAACTGACTTTAGGTCATGTCACTGTGACGTTTGGTACAACAAAACTATAGATTATGACCCAAAACTTTTAAAGAGTTTATCCATTGATACTTAATTAAGCATGCAATCTATAAGAAAACCTTGGTTGGTTCAAGCCAACTAATCGTAAAAGGTTACGAAAACAAATTAGTGTTTGGTGTAGTAAATCGTCTAAAGGTATGGGCACAAAAGTGTAGTGGCCAATACACTAATATGTTATTGAGCTACCCTTCTGTCTTCTTTCTAATTTTCTATTTTTCTAGATATCCCACTTTAGTTCGATCTCTCGAGCTGACTTCCAGCCAACTAAATGGATATCTTTTTGCGGAAATTGATGAAAGAAAGTTGCCACCATTGACATTTTTTAGTAAGATATGAAGATAGTGGAGTGAAAATAATTAGGAAATATAACCAGAAACATTACCAAATTAACTAAGAAAAAGCGTAATTGAATTGAAATGAATGGTCTATTTTGGTATCAAGTATGGCATTTCATTTGACGTCTAACCTTGTAACGCAGTATAATCAATTGTTTATTTCACCTAAGCTCTACAGTAAAAGCCACGAAGTATTTAAATTGCTCAATTTGTCATACGTTAACTGTTATAAACCTCCACATGTAAGCGTTTGTTTCTCAGACCAAGGAACTTCCAACTTGATACCAAATTAATCATGTGATCACAACAAGCACTACATTCGAGCGTAACGGCTCAGGAAATATAGCAAGCATATCCATGCCGCATGAATTCCATCGTGAATGTAATTATATAAGACTCTTGTTTTTTAAGTAAAAAGGAGAAAAGAACAATGCGAGAATCAACACTCGTTTTCCTCTATTAATTCCAGTCGCGAATTAACAGTGGCTATATAGTCCACAGAGACTATTCTACCAGATGTGTAAGGGAAATGACTTTCGTCATTATAACTTCTTTTCTTCATTTAGATGGTGTCACCTTGTCATTAGGCTTAATGAAACTTTTTATATTTCTTGTACGTATATGTATGGTACTAGAAAGAGATAAAAGTAGCTTACATATGATATGAGTTGTCGCTTTTCAGGTGATCCTTATATACATACCTTCATCATGGCGGAAACCCAGTAACGGCGACCGGTGGCGTTTGTTCCGATGATGGTAGTCAGGGGCTGGACTCGGACCTTATGCCACAACCAGGCGTGATAAGTTATGGTGATCAGAAAGCTAAGGGGCACCAGCATCACATCCAAATAGCATTTCCTCCATTCCATCTCTGTCTTGCTCTTTATTACCTGCTTTGGTGTTGGTGTTAATCTCAGTTTTTGATAATGTGCGTCCTGAGCTATACCGACTGCTGAATTGAATTATATATATACTCGGTGGTGAGAAGTGGATGGTTGTTATATAAACAGACTGCCAGGGAATGTATGTGGACTTGTTTGAACTGGCCATTCAACCCACTAAAACCAACAAGAAAAAGGCTATGTCCTACTTTATTATTATAGAGAAAAGGGCATTTAATATATAATTAACCTAATTACAGTTTAATATTGTCCCATTAATAACCCTTTTTTCATAATTTATAAAAACAACTTTTAGGTATTCAAACTTTTACTCTTAAGGCTTTTAATATCCCACGTACAATGGTATACATAATATCAAATATATTTTTATGTTACATTCTTGAAAATAAAAATTCTATTGACAAAAACTCTACTGACGTAAGTCCATCTAAATAAGCATTTAATGATGTAACATTTTCTTCGCTTCATATTGATATTATTGTCTCACACGCATGTGCTCGTTTGGGATATCTTTTACAATGTTTGTGTTGGATCCAATCCGATAGATTGCCAATCTTAGTCATATGTATTAACTATGCATTTCCTGCTGCAAATCGGACAATTAGCGATTATGGTCTCAAACCCTGATAAAATATTCAACACTAATTTATAATATCCAGAAAGCACAAGGTCGTCACATTTGTCTTGCTTCCAAAGAATATGCTCAATAAGGTGTGAGGTTGCAAATGGTAATTAGGAAAAAGAATAGGGGCGTTGAGATAGGGAAAGGATAAAGAAAAAGGGGAGTGATATTCTGACAAAGCGCGCTCCAAGAGTAAGAAATTGAAATTGACAAAGAAAAGGCACGCCATTCTCATGAGACAGTGAAGACAACGTGTACGCGCACTTCCACTATATATATATATATATATATATATATAATGCAACCGTTTCCTTTCTCTCAAATTTTTGCCATGGAGTTGCGTATACCTTTTAACAAGAAAAATGGAAATGGGCTCTTGCTCTTACTTGCGTCACAGTATTGGCATACACGTGGAACAAACTATATGTCTCCCAATTATGTCATCTCTCTTAATTCAACTATGTTGGATTGTCCAGTAATTGCAACAAAAGGAAAAGAAAAGACTAGACTATAATTTTAGGAACTCAAAAGGCATGGTTGAATTATTCTCAAATTTTATCAGGTGGAAATACGGAAAAACAAAGTTTTGGAATCATATTCAGTATGCATTACAATATTGCTAAAATACCAGAAATCCACAAGTGGGCATTAACCACCAAGAACACGCATATCTGATGAGCAAATCATCATACCTAATTAACCACTTTTCGTTCAATTTTATTTGTAGGATATTCGATTGCCGACTCGATAGATTCCGTAGTTACCATGATTCTCAATTGATATTCTTATACTATTGCACGTTTCCTTCCCGTTTCTTGGCTGAGGGACAAGAATATTAGTGTTAAGTGATCATTTCTTCGTAATGACTTAAGCTGTTGTGTGAAGCCAACTTAATTAGTTTTATATATTCTCTAACAATTAGCCTGATTTGGTTTTCACTTTTCATTACGTTTTGTAAAGGTGAATTTTAGTTACTCTTGTCAAATGGGTGCATCACTCGGGATTACATCGATCAGTAAATATATGTATGCATGTATGATGTTCACATGGGTTTTCTACGGTTTAACCATTTAAAGTTTCTTTGTAATATGGTACTTATAAATCAATCCTTGTTTATAAGTATAAAGATACTTGAACCGGTGATTCATGCTGGCCAGAGGCACTAGCAAACTCTATATCCATGTCCTAACGCTTTTATTTAGATGCTCCTTTCCTTAAGAAACCAATCATGTTATAACATTTTGGTTTATTGAAAAATTAAAGTCGCTAATGAGAATCAGCAACTGGAGTGCAATTATTGAGTTCCAACTTTGAAAAGCTAAGTTTGACCACCCCTTTTTGAATTACCTTTATTTTTCGAGGATTTGCCTTTCCAACTGCAAAAAAGAATCACTTTTTCGTATGTAATAAAGCTTCAGCATTCCATCTTTAATCAATTGACTGAAAGTTAATAATTTAGTTATGAATAAGGAAAAATAACTCTGTCAACATTTAAATTGGACACAAATTTTGTTAGTTTATTCCCTACAGCCAATCGCTTTTATTATAGTTTGGTAATAATTATTTAAAGACATTTTTTATCTTATACATGTTTAGATATAAAGTCTATGAGATGATTGTACATTACAAATGAAATTATAATGAGATTCATACTGTATTTATATATTATCTTTAAATTGTTCTTAGTTATTGTTCTATTAAGATTGGACATTAATAAAATACAAAAGACTAGCACTCATTATGTTTTTCCTTATAAAGGAATTAGCCGATCTCATAAACTAAAATATGAAGATATTTAAATAAATATATGGGTGAAATTAGAGAAAGTTTCTTGAACAAACCCGATATGAGAAATTTATTTAAAACATTACTTTTATGTTTATAGAATTCTCATTTTAATGATTGTATAAGTGATCATTTGACTTAAGGTCATCAAAGTTATTTTATATAAGAATTGCTATATATTTGGTACAATTGTTGATCTATTTAATCATGGGTTGGTCAATGGTAGTCATTCAACATGCATGTGAATTATATGGAGGTAGTTGTGTGATCAAAATAGGATTCATCACCCTAAAGTAATTAGGGAGAATATTCTAGTATTCTCGATTAGTATTGATTCGAAAAATCATTGACTAAGGTAGAATAACACTTTGTAAATAGTTTACAAATATCATTAATTGAATCGATAGCTAATAGTAGAGAACAAATATAATTGGACTCAAGAAGAATAAAATTAATTATATTATCTTTAATAAGAACATTACAAGATCAAAGAATTGAATTATACAAAAAATCATGCACGAAAAGGGTAGTCAAAATCATTTTAAAATTTCTAAATATTTTGATGGTCATGATGCGTACTGAGCTAGACATCAATCTTGATCTATGATTATAAATTGCTTATGTGGAGAATAAAAGAAAAATTAAAAGGAGTTTTAATTTATCTAATTATGAATTATAATTATAATTTATAATCATTGACAATATACTAAGAACCTAATGAGTATAGCATAAAGAATGAGTTCAAGAGAGCAAAAGTATTTTAATCAAAGTTAGACTTGATTGTAAGATTTGAAAATTTTATAATTAAATATAAGATATTTAATAAATAAGGATCAATATGAGATATTGAATTTTATTTGAGTATAATTGGTATTTATAATTCTAATTAAGGTTTAATAGAAATTAGAATTTAATTTCAATTAAATTATTAAAATGTTCAAAATCTATTATAAATATGCTTAAGCTTTAATGGAGCTAGAACTTCTTGCTTAACCCTCTTTGTAAAAGTTACAAATTTCTCTCAACCCATTATGTAGATACCGTTAGAAGCCAAATATTTATGCAGATATACTGGTTGAGATGAATTGGTTTTAGAAATGGTTTAAATGATACTAAAAAATTTTGTAATTATTCCACTGCGACTAAAATTAGATCCTGGTTCGATTTTTCACCAGTAGTATCAGAGCTGAATTTTAATTCTATAATTTGATTAAAAATATGTGATTGTTATTGGATATAATTTTTTAATTGAATCGCAAAAGGTTTACAACTTAAATTTGAAAAGGGTTACAGATTAATACCAAATAAATCCTAATCTACTAAATTAGAAATCCAAATTATGGCTTTTTGAATTTTTAGTTCATTTATTCTTGTTCTTGTATTCTGGAAATGTATGTGCCTATTTTTTTTTCTAGAATTGATGCTTATGCACGTGTGTTTTTATCTATTTTGTGTAATATTGACTATGTTTGTTGTATTTTGCGGTTGGGCTATGGTCGTCGTTAGACACTGGCTAGGTGACAGTCGTGTTGGGAAATCAAGTTAAGATCTGATCCCTACTGCAGCGGAATAATCACGAAACTTTTCGTGACTTTTGATTTCTTGAAAATCAAGATCTATTTAATTCTATAAAATGATTAACATGAATGATAATAAAACGGAAATTTAATTCGTACCTTATTTTGAAGTTTGATCTTTGTCTTGTTATATCCCTTGAACCGTTTTCAAAATTGATTCGTCTCAACCATCATAACTGCACAAGTGTCCAGCCTCTAATAGTATCCACAAAACAAGAGAGAGACCTCTGTAATTTTTACAGAGAGGATTAAGCATGAAGTGCTAGCTCTATAAAGCTCAAGCCTATTTATAATAAACTTTGGACATTTTAGTAACTTAATTGAAATTAAATATTAATTTCAATTAAACTTTAATTAGAATTACAAAGAATTCTAATTAAATATCAATTATGCCCAAATAAGATTCAATATCTTATATTGATCCTTATTTATTAAATATTTTATATTTAATCATAAAGTTTCTCAAAGTTTACAATCAAGTCTAACTTGATTAAATTTATTTTTAACCCATTTTATATGTGAGACCTATTGATTCCAAAATATGTTAGCAATAATTATAAATTCTAATAATTAGAATTAGATAAATTAAAATTCCTTTTAATTTATCTTTAATTCTCCAATTAAACAATTTATAATCATATATCAAGATTGGCGCCTAGTAACGCATCATGACCCAGATATTTAGGAATGTTGAAGTAGTTTTGACTAACCTTTCTATGCATTATTTTTTTCGTATAATTCAATACTTTCATCAATCAATGTTCTAATTAAACATAAAGTATAAAATTAATGTCTACTCTATTTTGAGTCTAATTATATTGGTACTCTGTCATTAGCTATTGATTCAATTAATGATATTTGTAAACTGTTTATAAAATATCATTCTATCTTGGTCAAGGATTTCCTGAATCAATATTAATCGAGAACAATGGAACATTCTCCCTAATTACTTTAAGATGATGAATCATATCTTGATCATTCAACTATCTCTATATAATTCATACTACATCCAATGACTACACATTTAACGACCTCTGATAAAATGGATCATAAGTAATGTCAAAACATAGCAATCTTCATACAAGATAACTTTGATGACCTCAAGTCAAAGGATCACTTATACAATCATCACAATGAGAATTTCATAGACGTACAAGTAATGTTCTAAATGGATTTCTCATATCGAGTCTATGTAACGAACTTGTTTTCTAACAAGTACTACATATTTGTTTAAGTATCTCTATATTTTAGCCTATAAGATCGATTACTTCTTTCATAAGAAAAAACAAAATGAGTGCTAGTCTTTTTATGTTATATTAATGTCCAATCTTAATAGAACTATGACTAGAAACGTTTAAGAATAATACATAAATGTAATATGAATCTCATAATTATAATCTCATTACAATTTCATTTGCAATGTAAAATTATCTCATGAACTTCATCATATACATCTGAACATGTACAAGATAAAGAATACCCTTTAAATAATTTGTAATTAAACTATAACTAAATTGATTGACTGTAGAGCATAAACTAATAAGTCGTCCCTGGCTAAGGCGACAGTTGCCCTTCGTTATCGAATGTTGTTAGCTTGCAATTGTTACTGGTTTATAGCAATTTAGAGAAGACAGCAGTACAGAGATGGCAATAGTGGTAACTCTACTGATATTCACGCTAGCGGCGACTGTTAGTAGTTTCTATGTGTTGGTCGAAGCAACTCTATGAGATGGGCTTGTCTTTAGTAACATAGGCGTCAACAGATGGGGAGACGTGTCCAAAAAACTACCAATTGTAGTAGATGTTCCGTGAAATTGCAAGTGGCCAATGTGCAGCCTGAGTTGCACAATGAGCATGAATGATGTGGTGGCATGCAAATTTTTTCAAAAAACCTAATCACACACGCCCACTTTAAAACAAAGTATGAGGGAGAGATTCTGTTAGTGCGTGTGCTACACACACATACAGTTTCCTTTTTGTTTTTGACCCTTTTAATTTAATAGTTTAATTGAGATTAAGAGGTTTAAATCCCTAATAAATTTAGAAAAGTGTTTTCTAATTGTTTTCTAAGGGTTAATTCTATTAGGAATATTTCAAATTTAGTTGAATTTTTCAAAGATTTGAATCATTAAATTATATTAATTATCAAATTAATTCCAAAATTTTCAATAATTATTTTTCTTAATATGATTAAGATCAATAATTAATTTAACTCTTGATTAATTTTAGTTGTTTCTAAAATTAAAATTAAAAATTTCAATTAGATTGAAATTAATTAATTAAGAAAATTTGTTTTCTTAAGTACTTAAGAAAATGTCTCTTAATTAAATTTATTTATTTTAATATAATTGAGATCAATTAAATTTATTTATTTTAATATAATTGAGATCAATTAAATTTATGATTTTACTTATTTAGAGAATTATTATTTAATTTATTTAGAAAATGTTTCTTTATTTATCAATAATAATTTTTAATTTTTAGAAAAGTATTTTTTGATTAAAATTTGAAATGTGCTTTCATTTATTACTTAAGAAAATTGAGTTTTCTTAATATTTTTGAAAAATAGTTTTCTAACTTATTAAAGAAAGATTTTTTTATTAATTAAGAAATCACTCTCTAATGTGCGATGTGTGAGCAATGTGCGATGTGCGAGCGATAATAGCAAAGAAACCATAACTTTCAAGATCGCCGGTGATTCTTCTCTCCTTAAACCATAACTGCGTCTTCTTCCTTACCTTCCTCTCCTCGTGTTACCTTAGCCTAAAACATCGTTCCCTCTCCTAGGTCTTCACCCTTGACTCTTACAAAAAACCATAATCTCAACCACAATATAGTCTAGAACCTTCAAGGTTCTTCTTCTTCTATGGAAAATCAGTCAAATGTTGGAGAGCAAAAACAAGTTGAAAAGCCTTCTGAACTTGAGACATCCTTAAGCAATCAAGCTCCTAGAGTTATGGAGAAAGCACAACTAAAATCTTGGAACTCAGTAGTGGCAAATTTAATCGAGGATTCCTCAAATGTGAAGGCCTTGGCCTATTACCCCCTGGAGATCAAGGATGGTCAAATCCTCTTCATTCCTCCGCCGAAATTAGCGAAGAAGGGGGCAGCCAAACTGCGACATGCTCTAATTGGTTTTTTTATTAGTAAGCGTCCTACCTACCTAGTGGTTTATAGAACCCTCTCAAAAACATGATTTGTGTTTGGTTTAACTGAAACACTAATTACTAGTTCTAATAAGTTTCTATTCAAGTTTGATTCTGAGTTAGGTATGAATGAGGTACTGGAGAATGGCCCTTGGCACATTCAAGAAAAGCCCTTATTATTGAGAAAATGGAGCTTGAATGTAGGAGAACAGGAGGGGATTAGGTTTGCTCTAGTATGGACTAGATTCCACAATACTCTATACGAATATTGGAACAATGAAGGGTTAGGTAGGATAGCTAGTGCAGTAGGACATCCCTTATTAATGGATACCCAAACAGCTAGAATGTCTCGAATCCTTTATGCCAGAATGCGTGTTGAATTAGATTTGGAAAGGAATTGGCCTTCGTCTTTTCAATTGGCCACTTATAATGAAGAGGGAAAAGTATCCTTTAAGGAAATTAAGATATAATATGAATGGAAACCTAAGAATTATGAACAAAAGAAAGGGTGGAAAACTACAGGCACAATGTTTGAAATTGGAACGCAATAAGAGCTAGAAAAGGAGCATATTTTACTACCTATATATAAAAATCAACTTCAGGAGTGTGGTCAGGAGCAAGGCTCTTAGAAGACTCAAGAAAGTCCAAAGGAAAGCAGGCACTCTGAAATTCCTCAGGAGCAAAGTAAGGGCAGAGAAATTTAACTAAAGCAGGATGATCCCAAAGGAAGCCTGGAAGATGTTGACTATCCTGCTATGAGTCCAACAGGTATTCCTATTTCCTCCCCTAACTCTGATGCGGTTCCTAATGCTTCTAATGAATCTTAGAGTCCTAGTTTGGTGGAAGGGGCAGAGGGGGATTTTACTGTTAGAAAGAGCAGGAAGTCTAGAAGGAAAAAGTAGTAGGTTTCTTTGTTCTGTATAGTGAAATGGATTTAGGTTTTTGGAATATTAATGGTCTCAAAATCCCAAAAAAATTGTTAGCTTTTAAATCTCTTCTTAAGTTGTTGTCTGTGTGTTTGATATAATCTAGGATTAAATCTTGTATCCTTTTGAATAATATGTGCCCTACTTTGTTTTCAAGATGGAATTATTGTAGCAATTTAGATCAAGCTGCTTGTGTTAGATTAGTGATAGCTTGGAACCTAGATAGGTTTTTTTTGTTCCCCTCTAATTGCAAATGATCAATTGATTCACTTGGAGATGACCGCCTCTTCTTTTTTTGTCACTTGTGTCTATGGGTTGAATAATGTTAATCATAGGAAAAATATTTAGGCTACTCTTTCAAATATCAAACCTATTGTTGGGAACCATCCGTGGATCATAGGAGGGGACTTTAATGCTATTCTGTTTGCTCATGAGGCTAACCCTTGGTTCCTTTGTTATTAATGGTATGTGTGACTTTAGGAAGTGTGTAGAGGATTGTAGTTTGTTTGATTTAAATGCTAGTGGTCCTAGTTTTACTTGGACTCATAGACAATCTGGTGACCTCCACATAGCTAGAAAATTAGACATAGATCTTATCAATTTTGACTGGAGTCCTAGGTTCCCTAGATCCTATGGAGAGATTCATAATCCTAATATCTTAGATCATTCTCTGCTATTGGAAATCAAAAATTTGGGGAACTCCTATGTTCTATGTGGTGCCAAAGCTTAAAATAGTTAGAAAACCTCTTAAATCCCTAAACTCTGAACAAGTAGGGAATGTAAATGTTAGAGTTGAGACTTGTCAAGTAGCCCTTAAAACAATCCAAGACTAAATGAGACAGGACTCAACTGGTAGTAGAGGAAAATGAGGCCATTTCTAACTTGATTAAAGCTCTAAGTGATCAAGAGTCCTTTTATAAACAATCTTCTTGGATAAAATGGCTTAGGGAAGGGGATAGGAACACTAAGTTCTTTCACAATGCACTCTTATCAAATAGAAATAGGAACAATATTCACTCATTAGCAGTGGGTAATGATCATAGGATTACTGAGTTAGATTAAATTCAAAAACTGTTCCTGAATCTTTTCGAAAACACTCTTGGGAATAAGAAAAACCTAGGCCCTTTTAAGGAGTATGTGACTACTCTTTTCCCCTCAACCGATCCCTGAAAACCATAGAAACATCCTTTCAGTTGAAGTCATTATGAAGTATTTAGGAGTTCCTTTATTAACAGGTAGGTTGTCTAGGAGAGATTATTTGACACTATTGGATAGAATTGATTCAAGGGTTGACAAATGGACCCATTCTTCATTTCAGGTCTTTTGGTCTAGTCAATTCATTCTTCCCTCCTCCATCATTAAAAAAATAGAGTCTAAACTCAGGGATTTTTTTATGCTCAGGGAATTTGGAGTATAAAGCTCATGCAAAAGTTAAACCGAACAACCTTTGTAGATATAAAAAAGAGGGTGGTTTAGAGATTAAACATTTATTAGCCTGGAACAATGTTTTGTTAGGAAAAAGAATCTGGGTTCTTTTTAATGATATAGAAGCCTTGTGGGTTAAATGGTTACATTCCATTATTCTTAAAAGGAAAAATTTATAGAGTGTCTTATCGAATAGTAATAGTTCTTGGAGTTGGAGAAAGCTTCTTTATGTTAGAGATCTCATTAGGATCCATTTCAGATTTAGAATAGGAAATGGGAATTCTACTCTTTTATGGAAAGATCTTCAGCATCCTAGAGGTATCCTAAAGGATCTATCAACTCCTAGAGTGATCAATGCTTCAGGACTCCCGATGAATGCAAAAATAGCTGATGTTATCAGAGACAATGGATGGAGCTGGTAAGAGGCTACAATTGAGACCATCCATATGCTAAAGCCACTAATGTATCTTCCAGATTATTTTGAGTTGATAAATTGGAAAGGATTGCTAGCCATTCAAAAAACATACACAAATGTTTCAGCTTATAATGTTATCAGACCTTCTCTTCAGAGTGTGTCTTGGCATAAACTAGTGTGGCATAAAGGTTCAAACCTCAGGCACTCTTTCATCCTGTGGTTAGCTTTTCTTAATAAATCATAAATAAGGGATAAGCTCCTTTATACTTTTGTTCCCAATCATTGTTCTCTATGCTACCTGGAAAATGAGTCTGTCAACCATCTCTTCTTCAAATGTCTAGTCTCTAAATCAGTTTGGTTACATTGCCTCAACCACTTCCAGATAAACATTCCTTACCTGTTAAGCCTCCAATCCATTCTAACCTGGTTCAATCAGATTCAAAGCTTCAAAAATTTTGATCCCAACATCTCTATCATCCTACTTTCTATTGTGGTGTGCAACTTATAGATAGAAAGGAACCACGGATCCTTTTGAGACATAGTGATGGAAGTGGGTAGAATTATCACAAGATTGATCTTCCAAGTTATGGAATAACTCTATGCAAACTCTGAGAGAAGGTAAATTGTGGTTTTTGTTTTCTTTTATCTAATGAAAATTGCAAGTTGGTTTTAGGGTAAAAGAGCTCGAGTAAAGAGGCTTCAACACTCTTTGTTGGTCGTAGTCATCAGGAATATGTACATAATTGTCGGGTTTATTTGGTTAAGTTGTTGTGTGACTAAGTTGATACTCCTGGAAGTATTTTCAAATGCCTCATAAGAAGAATGGGGTACGGATGCATTGGTGGCATGAACCAGAAGGATAGATTGTACTTATGTATTTTGTAAAGGCTGTTTCCTTTCAGGTAGAAGTTGACTTCAGTGAAGGTTGGGCTCAAACAAGTGTTATAAAAAATCATGTAAAGAAGACGTTACAAGAGTGCAGTAAACAAAATGATAAGTTTAGAAAAGGAGATATACTCAATACTGTGTATGAGAATTGTCAATACTAGCATGTTTTGTTTATGGACTTATCTAGTTTCATTTCATGTGTAATGCACTGTAGAGCATGTATTTATTTTAGATTGCTACTTTTAGCTAGGATATTTAGGGTGGGTTGATTTTGTTCTGGTTAGGTATAAGATCTTTTAGATAATCTCTACCTATGTATATATACCCTTCATTCTCAATTAATTATATAACTAATTTGTCAAAAAAATTAGAAAGTAGTTTTTAATTAAGGAAAAGTAATTTCTAATGAGATTAGAGATAGTTTTCTAATTAGATTAGACTGTTTTACTTATATAATTTTGGAAAATGAGTTTTCTAAATTATAATGAGTAAGCTTAATAATTTATTGAAATTAGTTTTCAAATAAATTTTGTTAAAGGAGTTAAGATAATTGGAAATAGTTTCCAATTGGGTTTGAAAATTGTTTTCAAATCAAATTAAATTTCTATTTGGAATATGAATTTAGTTTCTTTAGGAATCAATGGTTTCAATCTAATTTAATTTTTCCAAAGAGTTGGAAATATTACTTTAGATTATGAGAATTAATAACTAGAATCAATCGAAACTTGATATTTTATGCATATAATTTGATTATTAGTGCATAAGTTGCATACTTTATTTATATGGTTGATATATATATTAAATGTATATTAAAATTGTATGTTTAGCATATTTTACATGCAATTTTGTGTTTGATGAGACAAATTAAATTAAAATCTCTTGTTAAAATGTTAAGTATATGTTGAGAACATGATTGTTTCCTTCCATTATTATATGAATAAACTAGAGTTCTGTTTATTGTAGACTTGTTGAACAAACTCAAGGTTGCTTTAATCCAAACATGTTTAGTCTTATGACAATGGGTGCTACTTAACTAAATTTGTGTGATTTGGATGAGTAAACCATGATCATATGAATTTTGAGGCAAACTAGTAATAACATATAAGACACGTTTTGGCAAGAGTTATTACCTAACGAATATAAGAGACATATGACATATGATTGATAAAGTTGTTATCTAAGTAATTTAAGTTTAGTTTGTTTGTTGAGCAAACTCAAGATCAATTATATTTAAATGGGATTCTAGCCTACTATAAAGATTAAAACAATATTTTTGAATAGTAGTGAGGGGTATTATTTTGAAAAAAATAATGGGAGTAACTAAATACATGATTAAAATCCTAATCTCATTTGGTAGTCATGAAATATAATTAATTGCTTGCTTTTCTTACATTTATGTTTTCTTTTAATTGGAATTTACCTTGTTTAGTATGGTTGGTACTGAGAATTAGTGAACCAAATTTCTTGGACATAAGATATGTTTGAGAAGAATTCTCAAAGTTAGATAGAAAATTATATGCCAGTTATGCAATTTCGCTATAATCCATATTGAGGATTTGGTGACAAAGTTTTAGACAATGTCAAAATCATATAGATGACAAAATGTGTTGACATTTTAAGTTGACTAATATCTCATAAACTTTGACAATAAGATGTAAGATGTATATCAACAACATGATAGCAAGATGCAAGAGGTTGCATAGAGTAGAGTAAAGTTGAAAGGAATAGTAACTTAATGAAATTGTTTCACTTAATTTGGCTTACTAAAAGCAAAAATATGGACATCAATTAAAGGCATTTGATATAGTATGATAATAGTTATCATAAAAAGAAAAATGATTGCATGACTTTTCTTGCCTATACAAGATATGATTGAGATCATATATATTTCTAGTTCATACTTATGAGTAGTTGATACTAAATTTAGATTCAACATTATTATAATGTTCAATATATGATAAGAAATAGATTGTTAAGTAAAATTAGTTGATCCAAGTTTATACAAATATTTTGTATGTATTGGATCAAAGGAGACTTATGCTTAACATATGTGGCAAGAATAAAAAGTTGGATAACCTAGACCATCTTTTACGCCTTATCAGTTTAATCAACATAACGAGAATCATAAAGTTACATATAAGGATAAATGTATCCTTTTGATTATGAATCATATGGAACTTGTGAAACTTATAAAGTTGAAGAATAACCAAATCAACCTTTGGTGAAAGGATGATGATGGTATTGAATTGTTAAATCTTATACATGGGATGTATTAGATGGAATCAATTCATAAAATGATAATACTTATATTTCATTATATTACTAACGACTTTATGTGATATAGTCATATGTATTATATGAAATGTTGATTTAAAATTTGAAAATTTCAAATTGTTTAAATCGAAACTAAGCATTAAGAATGTTGAAGCACTTGATGAGATCATTGTGGTAAGTTTTAAATTTTGGTTATCTATAAGGAATAAGATTCTTTAGTGAATAACTTTATAATAAAATTTCGTAAGAGTTTGGATTTCTATAAGGAAGAAAGATACAATATGAGATATTGTATGATGCAATATTATTTCTTCTATAGCTATGCCTAATACAATGAATTATCTTCTATAATAAAAGTTTATGAGATATCTAAAAGGTTGGATATATTCTTACAGACCTGTTAAACAAATTGTTTGTTTCAATGGATACTTATAGGAGAATGGTTCTCAAGATAAGTAGTGGGAATACGATGAAATTTTAAAAGTTCAAATCTCATGATGAAACATTTAAATGGACTTATTATCTTTATTGATACATTTGATGTATAATTGAAAGACTATGAGACGTTGAAAGACTCATTTTCATGTGAATTCAAATAGTTTATTTTTTAGATGATTGTGAATTTATCATATCTACAGGAAGGTTAGTAGGAATATTGTTGTGCTCTTCAGTGGGAGTATGTAGAGACATATTCTCACAGAGAACAATAATTATAATTTTTAGTTGTTGAAAACATAAATGTCTTAAAACAACTCTTTTTATTATAAAAAGGTAACATCTTAATTATGGGAATCATATCTATATAGATAGATTGGAAGTTCTTCACCTATTCTAAGCCCAAGTATATAGATAGTGTACCAAAAATGTTTAGTATTTGAGATATTTGATACTTGTGAAGAACTAAAATATCAATTATTCTATGTACGAGTTGATATTTGAGTTCGAGGAGATAAGGATATTTACTTTATAAGTAAATCCCTATTAAGGTTTATTAACTTAAAACAATATCGTTCAAAATTGAAAAGGTTCCAATGTAGTGATGATTACTAATTAAGCCATAATACATTTTTCAATTAGGGAAATGATTAATTAGATCAATAAGTTCTTTAGTGAACTTGATATAGTTCCTTGTATTGTTTAAGACAGTAATGTATTGTAGAATATTAGAGCCATTAGGCATGTATAAGGAGCAAATGTCTCATAAAAGTTTTAAGGATGTATTTAGGTAATTTTTCTTAACTATGATGATAATTAAGATGAAAGTTGTAAGATTTAAGTAAGCACTCACTATAGAATATCTTGGAGAATTCTCTTATTAAGCCATTGTCTCAGTAGTAATATGATCATCATATGGTTATATATTATATGATACTTAAACAATTGGCTTGGTGAAAGTGAGAGATTGTTAGTTTATATTCTATAGCCGATCGCTTTGGTTGAAGTTTAGTGAAAATTATTTAAAGTCATTCTTTATCTTGTACATGTTTAGATGTATATGATAAATTCCATGAGATAATTGTATATTGTAAATGAAATTATAATGAGATTATAACTATGATATTTATAGATTATCCTAAATTTTTCCAAGTCATTGTTTTATTAAGATTAGATATTAATAAAATACAAAAGACTAACACATGTTTTTCCTTATAAAGGAAGTAGTCGATCTTATAGGCGTGTGGGTGCTTGTTAGAAAATAAGTTCACTGAATAGACCCGATATGAGAAATTCATTTGGAATATTACTTGTATGTCTATGTATTTCTCATTGTTATGATTGTATAAGTAATCATTTGACTTGATGTCCCTAAAGTTATCTTATATAGGGATCACTATATTTTGATATTATTTATGACTTATTTAATCATAGGTGGTTAATCGATAGTTATTAGATGTAGTATGAATTATATGGAGGTAATTGTATGATCAAGATATGATTCATCACCTTAAAGCAATTAGGGAGAATTTTCTGTTGTTTTCAATTAGTATTGATTCATGAAATCATTGACCAAGATGGAATGACACTTTGTAAATTGTTTACAAATGTCATTAATTGAATTGATAGCTAATGGTAGAGAACTAATATGATTTGACTCAATAAGAGTATACACTAATTCCATGTTCTTTCTAATCAAAATATTATATGATGAAAGGATTGGATTACACATAAAATTATGTATAAAAGGTTAGTCAAAATAACTTTGACCTTCCTAAATATTTGGATGGTCATGATGTGTTACTAAACGCCAATCTTGATCTATAATTATAAATTGTTTAATTGAGAATTAAAGATAAATTAAAAGATTTTTAATTTATCGAATTCTAATTCGATTATGAATTATAATTATAATTTATAATCATTGCCAACATATTTGAGAACCGATAAATCTCACATAAAGAGTGCAAAGATATTTTTATTAAGTTGGACTTGATTGTAAAATTTGAAAATTTTATGATTAAATATGAGATATTGAGTAAATAAGGATCAATATGAGATATTGGATCTTATTTGGGCACAATTGGTATTTAATTAAAATTATTTGTAATTTTAATTAAAGTTTAATTGAAATTAGAATTTAATTTCAATTAAATAACTAAAATGTTTAAAACTTATTATAAATAAGATTAAGCTCTAATGAAGCTAACATTTCTTGTTTAACCCTCTCAATTAAAAGTTACAAAGTTCTCTCAACCTATTTTATAGATACCGTTAGAGGTCAGACATTTGTGCAGCTACGGTTATTGAGACGAATCGGTTTTGAAAATGGTTCGAGGATATGATAAGAAAGGGAACAAGCTTCGAAATAATGAACAAATTAATATTCTACTTTACTATTATTTGTTTTAATCATTTTATAGAATTAAAGAGATCTTAATTTTTGAAAAATCAAAGGTTACAAAAAAGTTTCATAATTATTTTGTTGCGGTTGGAGATCGGATGTCAATCCGATTTCCCAACAACTTTGGCATGGCTTGCATCTATTATTGATTGTCTTAATTATTTTAAAAAAGAAAACTATATGGGGTTTGGGTTGAAGACTTGGACGGGTTGACCAATTAGGTTGTTAGTTGAGACTTTAGCATTTCATAAGTTAAACATTTCCTTTAGCATCTATGCTCCACAGCAGGAAAAACCTAACTTGTGTGTAATGTCTTGGTACGCACGAAAATAGCAATAAAGAACACGTTGAGTTAAATAATACACAAATTGCAGCTAAAAGTATGGCATTGGGACCTAACAGATAAATTCCGTACATATTTTTTATTGATCGAAAAAGCATGTAAGGTTAAATGGTGGATAGAATAAGAAATTCCAATTGAGGATATGCTATACAACTAAAATTATACGCGAATTTAGAAACTATTTGTTCAACTACAGAGTTAAAATTTTAAATTAACAAGTGGACGCTATTAAGTGACCAAATTGACTCCCCACTTTCTTGATTAGGATTGCGAAAAGGCTTACAAATAAAGATACAAAACGCAGATACGACAACAAAACAAAGTTCGGAGGCGTGTTATGGACAAAACCCAATCAAGTGCAAATGGAAACAAAATAAAGAAGCAAAATAAGGTACATACTTTCCAGAAGTTAGTGGCCAACAATACTTTTGTATTTATTGAGTTATGAAATCCACATAAGACTATGTTCAGATTGAATTACACCAAGTGGTGATAATATAATGGTCAGACCATATGCACAAATATCCACTACCTTGTTGTTAGGTCATTTCGATTGTGTGCATTTCCAAGGGCAACAATTCGCGTCGTTAATTAGTTTGGAATTGTCTCATATGTTATTGTCACATCACTATATAGAAAGGTCCATATTTATGCTAGCATTTTCTCCATGTACAACCATTGAATGAGATGATCCTTACAACGTTCTCTTAATTTAAAAAACAAAAAAAAATGTTAATGGTTGTAGAGTTTCATCAGCTTAAAAGCATTTCTTATAAACATAGTAAATATATTAGTAAAGTTTTTTTGCACATTGAGTATTGGAAATGGACAAATCACTATTTGTATATTTGAAATTAAAACACTTTGTAATTAATTGAATGCAATTAACTTGTATGGTTTAATCAGTTTTAAAATAATCTAATTCATTAATTAAACATTTTATCATCCCTTAATTAATTATTCACAATTTTGCATTCTATATGTTTTAAAATGTGTTACCCTTTACTCTTGATTTTCATTGAGGTTTTATTGCTAATGTAAAACTTTTTTCTTTTTCTATTCCTAAAATTGAGCTTTCAATTGCATATCTTTATTAAGTTATTTTTAGGTACTTGTATTATTTTCATCTTCTCTCTAAGTATTTCTTTTAATTTGAATTTTATTCAAACAGAAGACCTCAATTTTATTATCTTTTCTTTTACATTAAAATAGAATAAGTTAGGCTTGCTCTACCAATATGGTAGGTATGGCAACTTTATTAAATAACATGGAAGTACATCATGATCACAACAATTAGTAGGATTTAAATGCATTAAGCTATTGGGGTTAGATTTATACATATCTATATATTATCTACAAGTTAACCACAACAAATACCTAAGAGAAAGAGATAAAGTAGGAGTAGATTTTATGAAGAATATAACTTCTATATTACTCCCCCTTTAGTTGAGAGTGGAAAAACTGTCAATTTGTTTGCACATATTGAATGCATCCCTTAAAAGTGGTGAGCACTTGATCAAGAGTGGATATGTTAATATATGTAGATATCATTTGTTAACTAAATCTTGAACAAATTGAATTTCTATCCAGAGATGCTTATACCAAGAGAGAAAAATAGGATTAACAGTAAGATATACTATTCCCAAATTGTCACACCAAACTGTAAGAAGTGTGATGATTAAAAACCAATTTTCATGCAGCAAAGAACAAAGCCACTAAAAGTCACTAGTAGCAATGGCAAGTGCTCGATATTAGGCCTCAGTAGAAGAGTGGGAAACTGATCATTGCTTTTTTTATGCTCAGGAAATTAAATTAGGTCTAACAAAAATGACAAATATTACGGCAGACTTGACTTTTTTGGCAAAGTTTGCTTCTTAATTTCAAGTGCTTTCAATGCTTGAATAATAAAACTCTAATTTATAGTATCAAAATAATTATGGAAATCTATTTTCATAACACAATTGTGTGAAACTCCTACTTTGGTAGCCATTGGACCGTTACTGAGCCAAAAGATTGTTATCCCCCAATTCTTTTAACTTTAATGAAAGCTCCTTGAGATTTACAAATCAAAGATTTGTATACAAATTCGAGTCTAGAAGTAATGATATTTTAGTTAATTTTGCAAAAAGAGATGGGTCTAAACTCTTTAAGTGAGCTAGTGTTCCAGGATTTGGGTAAAAGGCAAATATAAGTCATATTGAATTGTTTAAGGAGCTCACTATCTTGAAGAATGCCTAAACAACTTAATAAACATGATGTTTGATGAAATGCCATGATACTTAGAATAATTAAGTGTTAAACATATCTAGTCCAAGTACTTTAATAGGATTGAAACTAAACACAACCATTTCAATCTCAACTTCTTTATTTAGCTTCATAACTTGACTCTAACAAATGGACTTAAAATTAAATTCCCTAAGAGATAAAGTATAAGTACTATAAGAAGTGATAATATTAAAAAAATTTGAAAATAATTAAATGACATATCCTTTAGTTGCTTTTGGTCCTCTACCTTGAAGTCTGCCTATCATAAAGACAAGTTTACTTTGTTAGAGTTACTTTTGGAAAGGATAGACTTAAAGAAAAAGAAAACTTCTTGTCCCACCTATGACAACCATTAAGCCATTTCCTTCTTTTTAAGAATGAAAGCTCTAATATGGTTATAGAGAGCTACTTTCTCCTTCTTAATTAAAGTTAAGTTGGTTGGGTGAAGTTGGAGTTGAGTTTGTATTTTAGCAAGCTTGCTCTTAGTGATCTTTATGTATCGACGTCTATTAGTGGAATTCTTCAAATGAAGTTCCTTGAGACCAAGTTTTATGGAATGGAATTTCTTGAAGCACTTAAATTATTCAAAGCCTTCCACCTCTAAGTCCATTTTTCCCTTAATGACCTCCCCAAAATCCTCCATCTTTGCTAAATAGTTCAAGAGCCCAAATGGAGCCAAAACCTTATCATTGCTAGGGAAGTGATACATTTTTATATGAGTGTGGTCGGAGTATAAGGAACTCTTGAATTAACTAGTGCTAGTTCGTAAGAACCCTGACTAATTTTTTTTTCTCATAATCTAGTTTGATGTAATTCTCTCCTTGAGCCTCCATAAAGAAGAGTTTGTAGTAAAAATTACCGAACATGATCCATAGAATTGACAAGCTATAACTTCTTATAAGAAGGTATTCTATAGGTTAGCTCTTTGAAAGCAAAAATTAAAGTTGCAGATAAATGAAAAAAGGCTTTATAATTATTCTTATATGAAATTAGTCAACAAATGAATAGCTTGTTCATTAGTAAAGGATCTAGTAGCTTTAATCTTATCTGGATAAAAATAATAACTTATTTTCACCTTTAAGTGAAACTGATGATTGGAAACAAATTACTAGCCATTTCTTTTACTAAATCAAAGATCTTTACAACTAGAATCTTTGAGTTTTATTTTAAAAAGTATAAAAATCAAAGGTTTAATTTAAGAAACATAATTAGCAATAACTTATTATTTATTGGGGTTGTTGATACCCCTACTAATGTTCTGAAACCCGGATTGGTCATCGAATCGGTGGCCTTACTGGTCATCGGTTTGATCGGTTCGATCGGTCCAACCACCGGTTGAACCGGTGTGACGTAATAATTATGCAGTAATTATATTTAATTATATATAATATTTAAAATATAAAAAAAAATAAAAAATAGTCGAACCGGTCGAACTGGTCGGACCGGACCGATCCGACCGGTCAATTGACCGATTTTGACCGGTTCAATTCATTACTGATTTTGAGAAATAAATCGGACCGGACCACCGACCAGTCGGACCGGCCGGTCCGATCCGGGTTTAAAAACAGACCTACATTCCAAGCCATAATAGTCATAAAGAAGGGTTAGAAGAGCATTCCCGCTTACCACTCTTACCTTTTACTTTCCTGCTATATTGCCTTTTGACAATAGGGTAAAGGAGATAGAGTTACCTGAACTAATTGATTGAGTAACCATATCAACATTTTTACTAGCACCTAAACACTAGAGTTGGGAGCCTTAAGAATCAAATCAAGCTTATTCTTTTAAAACAAACTAGTTTGCCCTGAGTATTCTCCATTTGTTCTGAAGAGCTCGCACAATGATTAAAGAAAAAAAATCCCTATATTAACTAAGCCACTAAAGGCAACGTTAGGCAAGTTCGTTAACCAGATCAACTCATTAACAAAGGTATTAGCTGCTTCAAAACATATAATACTAGTTCGGGCATCATGTCACATATTCCTATCAAGGCCAAATTAAACATTACTTACTATCAAGTTCACTTTATTCACAATAATAGATTACTTATTTCTTATTGGTTTATAGTTTGAAGATGGGTTTTGGGGGGTTTAAACTCATTAATTCATCATAATCTTCGTTTTGAAAAGTTTTGCCAGTCCTTCACCTTTCTTTACCCAGGATATATGGAGTCAGATTCCAATGGTACGTAATACAAAAAAAATCCTCTACTGACTCTTTTTGATCATCCAATCACATCAAGGGAATTACCTCAGGCAACTTCCTAGACATTTCCACTACCTAACCACACAACTTAGTGAACCTTATTCTCTTCAAGGAGGCTACATATTCATCTATACAAAGAGGTTGACCTATATAACTAGCTAAGTAGCTCAGACTAGTTATGGACAAATATTTAAATGAACATTATAAATACTAATCCATGATAAAACATGTTTGAACTTCATGTAATCCATCTTCATCCCCCGATACTAACTTTATAGAAAAATTAGATTATCCTTGATGTGCCAAGGTCTATGTTTAAGACTTTGTGAACTTCTTCCATAAAGTTAAACTTAAAGATAAATAGTCCTTAAAGGATGAAGAGTGTTTCACGAAGTCCTATTTTAGCTCATTGAATCTTAGACCATGCAGCCATAGCTAAAAATGCATATCGCTTATTAAAGAAGAACCTACTAAGTTGGCATTCTACTTAAGTGCTTCTTGTAATAAAATGTCCTTAGGGGATAGACAAGTGTATGACTATCCTTATATGAAGGGGGAAACTATCCCAATTTAGCCAAAAGGGAGAGGTCACCCACCACCTAGAAGCAAATCTTCCTAGAGGGGTGGTCTGAAGGGTTGACAAAAGCATTAGGAGCAACAAGAGTTTCCTTGACCAACAAGTGAATGTTAATTAAGGTGGAAGAGGAAGGTTGGGGCTCAACCAAGGCTTGGGTAGTAAAGACAAGTTCTATGTAACTTTCAGAACTCTTCTCACATATAACCTATGTCCAAGAAATTAAGGTCACTAATTTAGTATCAAATATATTAAACAAGGTAAATTCCACTTAGAATAAAATATAAAAGTAAGAAAATCAAGTAATTGATTGTATGTTATAACTACCAAATAAGATTAGGACTTCAATCATATATTAGTTATTCCCACTATTTTAGTCAAAATAATACCCCTTGATACTATTCAAAAGATTAATATAATCTTTCTATATTGGGCTAAGATCCCATTCAAATTTAGTTGAATTTTTTTCTCATCAAACTAACTATACTTGAATTAGATAGATAACAACTTTATCAATCACATCTCGTATGATTTCTAGATTTATCGGTGACAACTCTTGAAAAAACATATCTTATATATTATTTCTAAACCTGCCTCTAAATTCATATGATCATGACTTTGCTTATCCAAATAAAACAAATTTAGTTAATTAGAACTCATTATTATAAGACTAAATATATTTGGGTTAAAACGACTTTAAATTTGTTCAACAAGCCTAACAATAAATAGAAACTTTGATTTATTCTTATAATAATAAAAGGCAACAATCATGTACTTAATATTTTTAACAAGGGATTTAATTTTAAATAGTCTCATCAAACACAAAATTGCATGTAATAATATCACATATATAAAACATGCAATTTAATATACATCCAATATAATATCAAACATATAAATAGAATATGGAACTTATGCACTCATATTCAAATTTTATGCGTCATATATCAAGCTTTATTTGACTCTAGTTATTAATTCTTATAATCTAAAATAATATTTCAACACTTTGGCTAATTAAATAAGATTAAAACTATTGATTCATAGATAAATAAAATTCAAATTTCAAATAGAAATTTGTATTGATCTAGAAACAATTTTAAAATTCAATTGGAAACTATTTCTAATTATCTTGATTATTTTAATAAAATTTAATTGAAAACAATTAAAAAGAAATTAAATAAATTATATTTATTATTATAATTAAAAACTCCTTGTCCAAAATTCAAAAATCAATAAATTCAAAAATCAATAAATTCTAATCCAATTAGGAAACTATTTCTAATCTAATTAGAGATAATTTTCCTTAATTATTAGAAAACTATTTTTAATATTAAAAGGAAAATACTTTCAAAATTAAATAAATCACTCTAAAATCAATTAAGATAGTCCTTTATACTATTTATTTAGAGATTAATTTCTTAATTCATCAAATTTTTCCTTAATAAATTAGAAAAATATTTTAAAAATATTAAAACTAAAATTTCTCAATTAATAAATGAAAACGCCTTTTCAATTTAATTAAGAAAATATTTTCTAATAAATCAAGAAACTTATATTCATAAATAAAGAAACAATTTCTAAAAAATAGAATAAGAATTCTCTAAATAAATATAACAATACATTTAATTTATATCAATCAAATTGAAATAAATAAATTTAATTAAGAAACACCTTTTTGATTATTTAATAAAATATTTTCTTAATTTTAATGAGTCAAATATTAATTTCAATCTAATTAAAAATATTAATATTAATTTTAAAACTACATTTCAAAAATTAATCAGGAATAAAGATAATCATTAATCTTAATCAAATTAATAAAAATAATTAATATAATTTTGTAATTAATTTTGAATTTTGAATTCTAATTGGAATAAGGCTATTTTTATAAGGGTTAGTTTGTTTTGATGGGGTTTTATTTAGACTTGGATTACAGTAATCCTTATCATTAAACAAACCAAAATTATACCTTTATTCTAGTAGCCAAATAAGTTTCATTACGACTTAAGGATATAAAAACCTTCTTTTCAAACAAGTCATATTTTCCGTATTAAGAATTAACTTATCCCTAATATAGAATATGTTGTTTCTGTGTCCAAACACCGTTATTCAGACTTAAGATTGCCTTGTCGTTGTTGCCAAACACCCCGTCATCTTCTTAAACAAACCCTAATCACCAAGATTGAAACTCTAGAATCCCTAACAACCATTTATGTTGCCGCTGATGCCATTCACTAGCTGCCGCCGACCAGTCCTTGTGTTGTCGCAAGCTCCTATGTCAGCCTACTTCTACCACCTCCAGCAGTCGCCTCTTGTTCCAATTGTCACCAGCTACTATCTTCTCCTAGGCTACTGTCAAACATTATAGCCATGGGAGAAATCGTTAACGTGACATCCACACATTAAGTTACTCCTCTCCTACCAATTGGCGACGAAAAACAAACTATTGCAAATTACCGACAGAATTTACTTGTCCATTGGTAAATGTGTCTAGAAAATTTAATTTAGCAATGGAACAATACTGTCGGCAACTAAGGCGAAAATTAGTGGCAAAAATGAATTATTGAAATTTTCTTCATTTATAAAGATATCTTGAATAGTTCTTTAGTGTAATTTTCTTCATTTACTTCATTTTTTTGATTTGGAACTCAAGAAAGAAGTTAAGTTCTCCTATCATACTCATCTTGAACTTCCTAATCATAAAGTTAGGAAATTATTACATATATTGTCATTAATATCATAAATAATAACATCATTGTCTTAAATTTGAACAATTACGATATCATGCTTGTATATTTTAATAAAGAGCTTAATGTCAACCTTGCCTTTAGAGAATCCATTTTATAAAGGAAATGCACTTAGTTTGGTGTAGGTACTCAAGTCTACACTTTATTCCTCTCAAATTGATTAAACTCCACATTCATAGCAAGAGCCTAACTTTCATCATTAAGGACATCTTTTATTGTCTTAAATTCAATTTAATAAATTAAGGTAATATGAAAAAAAATCTTTAAGTTGAGGTAGTGATTACCCCTTATTAAACATCATCTAAATTTTGATTTGGAAGATGACTTTTCTTTCAATTCCCAATCTTGTGGGAGTTCCTCATCCTACTTGTTTCCCTCACTTGGTTCAACAATATTCATGATTGATTTGTTGGTAATCACTTTTAATCCCAAGAAAGGCTAATGACTTTAGATCTTTATATATACCTATCTCATCTCTTCAAAATCATTCTTGGAAATTAGAGGGTTATATTCATAGAAAAGACATGCATAGACTCTTCAATTGTAATTTCTTCCTATTAAATGCCCTATTAAATCTTCACAAAGTTTTCAAACCTTTAATGTTTAAATTCCCTACTACAGTCACTCCTAATAAAGGCAACAAAACATTTATTTTCTTTTTGTACCCTTTTGATAAATTTGGCAAATGCCCTATAGCCTTCATCTTTGTTTACTAAGCATAAGACCAAAGTAAATGTACTAAAATTATCAATTATGAAGAAAGAAAAAAAATTAACTGCCTAAACGAGCAACCTTAGTCGTTGTAAATAAATCCATATGAAGTTATTGTAAAAGTCTAGTGGGAGTTACCGATTTTTTACTTTTGAATGAGATTTTGGTTTGTATTCTCATTTGACAACGAATACAATTCTTCTTGAAGTTTGGCCTCTAGAAGCCTATTTACATGTTGATTAGAGATGAGGTTGAAATAGAGGCCCATACTTGCATTCCTAAGTCTCCTATTCCAAATCCACGTGCTTTCTCTAATAGACATTAGACACTTCATATCTTGGTTAGAAAAATCATCAACACCTTCTCTTTTTCCTTAAAAAATGTAATGCACGATATCCCTTTATAGTACAATTTTAGCCTTTATCATGTAGTAGGCTCACATTTAACAAGTTATGCTTCAATCCATCAACTTAAAGTACATTATCAGTAATTTTGTGATCTTTCTTACCAACTTTATCAATGTAAATTATCTTACACTTGGTATTATCTCCAAAATTGACGAATTCTCCATCTTTGTCTCTTAGAGTTGAAACTTAGGACCATGAGCATTCATAAACCTTGAGTGTCCACTATCCATGTATCATTTGTTCCTCTTTTTCTTAAAATACCTATAAAATAACCCAATTAATGTGTTTTAGGTACCTAAATAGCTTAGTTATTTAGTTGTTAGTCTCCTTCTTTTTAACCCACTTGCTTTAGAGTTTATTCATTACTCTTTGTTTCGAGAAGCAAAATTTGTTAATATGCCCATATTTACCATAAAAGTAACATACTATGTCATATGATTTAATTGTATGACGATGAACAATATAACTTAATGTAAACATACATTCTTTATTCTTCAATATACGTATGGGCCATGGAAACTTTTGCTTTATATAAGTGATTGGATGGTCTCTTTAAATAATGAAAAGCAATAACATACTTTTATGTTCGAACATATATTTCTTTCATTGTAATGACACTTGTGTGGAGTATGAAAATGTCATATAATTATGCTTGGTGTAAGCCAATGTGATATGAGTGGGATTGCATGTTATGTTCTATATTGGTATATAAGTTATGCATATTCTTTTATTAAGAGTGTTAAATTATTGGTCTAGATTGTGAATGATCTATGAAAGCTTAAGGTTTGCTCTTAACGTGAGCCTTAGTGGATGTGTCATATGTGTGCATAGATATGGATGCTCCATGTTGATTTTTCATTGTACGCATTGGTTCTTTAGTACATAAATGTTTTCCTCTGATAAAAATAGTCTTAAGTGTTGTAAGCATTCTCATGACTATATTTGATTCTATACCTACTACTAGAACTCTTTTGAGCTTATAACATGTTCTGTAGTTTCTCACTTCCTTTACTGAACTTAGACAATGAGTCCTTGAGATAATCAAATACCTTCATGCAACTCTACATTCTCATACTTTAAAGTGTCTAAATTATGATTATTGTAATCATTATGTACTCGCGAACTTTTTTAATTTTTATTAATATCCTTTATTTCATAGCAAATATGGAGTCGTTGGTAGGAGTATTGAACATCACCTGAGGCAATGTCTATCTTAGGGTGTAACTCCACCAACAGATGTGGAGGTTTGGGGGAGAGAGTCTTCCAGTACGTACGAAAGGATCAATAACCTACCACGAGCATGCACATAGACTTGTAAGTATCTAAACTTGACACTTATATTGTAAATGTTTTATTTTGTTGTATTACGGATAATGATAATGGTATAAATGTCTAATGCTAATATAGTTGTGTTGAGTGATTTTATTTGTTCAATAGGGGGAACTATCATTAAAATAGAGTAAACTTTGCCAAAATTTTTATAAAATATAGTTCACATCTAACATTTTAGGTTAAATATGCAAGAAAAGTCTATGAGCATGAGGCATACACCTATTCAGGTGTTATTGCACACTCGCACGAAGAAACATGACGGTATGACATTCATCAATAATCAATGCAGAGAACTGAAAGTATGTGAAATTAACACTTCGATATTATTTCTTAATAATTACCACTTACTAATATAAACATTGCTTCCTAATAAGACCAAGTGAAATTAACGTTTCATTATTATTTCTTAATAATTATCACTTACTAATATAAACATTGCTTCCTAATAAGACCAAATACAAGAAACCATTCAGCGACAGTCTTAGCAGGAACAACCTGTTAATGAGAGTCAGACGTATTTTGATGTTGTGGGTGGTAGGACCGTCATGAAAGGATCTTTGGGCTAGGTTCATTTGCGAACATATGTTATTTGCAATCCTCCGCGTCCAGTACAGTAGTATCGAGTAGACGATCGCAAACTAATCAAGTCATTCAGCTTCAAACAATAGTGGACACATTGATTGTAACATCCCATCACCGATGAGAAGGGTAAAATAGTAATTTAGAACGGGTTAGGAGTGTTTAAAATTGTTTTGCTATGTGCATACATTCATATATACACGTGAAAAGTGAATTTTGCACATGTAATGATTACTCATGCATTTATGGCATTTCCTGGTATATGTGTCATTAATGTGATTATTGTGAAAAATATGATTTTTGTGCTTGAAAATTTAATTGGAGTGGGTCTTTGTGTGTTTTGAATTTTTGGATAATTTTAGAAATTTTTCTGAAAATTCTTGGGGTACTTTTTCGGACTAGGAAAAATGTCAAGTGGTAGACTGACTGGTTAGTGGTAGTAAAAAGTATTGTCCAATGGCACTGGAAATTAGATACAGGATTTTAGGAATTTTAAATTTAAGCCATTGAAATTTTGGGGAGAAATTGGACTAGAAATTGGAAGTGAATTGGAACAAGTTAGGTGAGCAAATGAGAGGGTGACATGTGGCAAGTGTCATTTGTCACTTGCCTAACATGCCACCTTAGTTGCTTAGGTTAATAAAAAAAAGCATGTCTTGTGAGTTGTACGATGCTCCTCCTTTGAAAGAATTAAAAGTGACTTAGATGAAGTTCCTCCTTCATAATCTGTAGCTCTCTCTTATTCTCTCTTGTTTCTCCTTCGTTGGTTCTCCACGTTACAAGAAAGCTCTTCTTTGTTACTTGCTTACTCTTCCTTTATTCACACACAAATCCAAACCTAACCTTTGTGATGCTAATAATCGTATATGTGTTGGAAGGAGAGAAGTTGCTGTCTTGTTGAAGAATTGAAGAAAGTGGAAGCTTAAGTAGGTAAGGTTGTGTTTTATGTTCTCAATTGGTAGTTAAATGCATTAATTGTGGTGCTATGTAAACTAATTTCACGGAATTGTTCTTTGATTCTATGGGTAGGTTATTTTCATTGGTTGATTTATGATTGATTGAGGATGAATGATATGTCATGTGGGATAGGTGAATTGAGTGTTTTGGATTAATTTTAATGATGTTAGATGAGTGTTTATTAAAGGAAAATGATTGAGTGTGTGTGCTGCAATTTTGTCGATTACTATTCAAGGATAGTTTGTGAGTTATTTATGGTGGATATATGAAGAGAATTGAGTGTTGATTGGTTTAGAAATGGTATGGAAGATGTAGAATGTGAGTTAGGTTGTGAATCTGGAAAATTTGCTTTGTGTATGTTCCAATGATTTGGTCATAACTTTTTATATGGTCATGTTATTGAGATGAGATTTGACTTGAATTAAACTTGAGAAGTTTGGCTAGAATTTGTATGAAGGAAGTGCTGTCCAATTTTGACTTGAAGGGTTCTGAATTTTGCCTTGAAAGTGGGCAATATGTGCAGGATGGATAGTGCCATGTTTGTGATCCTAACATTGAAAATTTGTGACCTGAAACTTTGGAGAATTTTTCTAGGCTAAATGAGACAGATTTTGTGAAATTGGTCTTCATGAAAGTTGAAGATTTTCTTGTTAGCTTTCTATCGCCACTAAGTATGACATTTTTTGATTTTGAGGTTGAAAGTTATGACTTGTTAATTTTCAGATGGTATTTCAAAGTATTAATGTGCTTTGTGTGTGAAATGTCTCTAAGTATGGATTTTGTGGTTACTATACTTTGAAGCCAATTCTAGACTATTAGGGTTTAAATTAGCTCAAGTGGTCTTATGGAAAGTTGTAGAGGAATGTCTTAGCTTTGTAATGATGTATAATATGCTATTTTTGGATGTAAGAATTGTAAGTTATGGATTTTTAAAGTATGGATATGGTTTAGGTGATATCTTTATTTAACAATCTTTAACAGGGCAACCACAATCATGTGAGAAATTGACCTAGTTAGAGGTGAAATTTGTTTCTAAGTCCTTCATGAGAATTGTAGCATGTTTTTTGATATTTTCATTGATAGAAAGCATGAAATTTTTGGACAATGGGATAGGAAGTTATGAGTTTGAGAAGATTGTGGTACCGTTAGGATGACATGTGCAGGGCAGAAACTTTGATTGAGATTTTGACCCATTAGAGGTTGAATTTGCTTTCAAGTTGTTCATGAAAGTTGTATAATATGTTCTGATCTTTCTTTTGATATAAAGCTTGAAATTTTTGGCAAAGGGAATGGGAAGATATGATTTTTTGGAAGAATGTTGTACTGCTTTGGAAAATTGTGATTAGGCAGAAACTTTGATTGAATTTTTGACACCCTTAGGGATGAAATTGGTTTGTGAGTCCTTGAAGGAACTTATAGGGTTTTATGTGATCTTTCTAATGATACCCAATTTGTCACATTTGGACACTTATGTGAAAAGTTAGGTTTTGTGTAAGAAGAGAGGGAAATAGATACAAATGTGATTTTCTTAGAATTGTATTTTTTTTTGTTCTAATTTGACCCTTTTGCCATTTTTTGTGTATAATTTTGTCATCCGACCTCCGATTGACTTGATTTTCGAGGCGTTAGATTCATAAGTCATTTAATTGCTCTCTATGAGAATTTGTGAATTTTGGAGATTAAATTGAAAGTGTTGGATTAAATCAAAGTTAGAGGACCGAGCGATTATTTTCTAGTCCGTGTTTTAGCAACAATTAGACCTATAGAGATCCGAATTTAGTGATTTTGGTGTCTTTGGATTTTTAAAATTTAGAGGAAATTTATGTGATGAATATTGATGGAATAATACCGGGAATGTCACGAACATGCATTGTACACATTTTAATTTCTACATGTGCATTCTTGAATATTTCTGATTGTACACTTGGTAATATTGGTGTATTTTAATTGTTATAGAGGCGCGTTTGGAACGTTAACCCACAAACGTTGCCGAGACTTCCAGGCATTAGCTTCGGAAGCTATTGGTAAGTGACCTAGAAGGTTCTCTCAATTATTGATTGCTTATAATTCTGTGGTGATTAATGGTGGGTTTGAGATTGTTTCTGATTGTAGATTTCGGACAGAAGGTCCGATGACTGAGTATTGGGGAGCTATGACATAGAAGTGCTACTTGTATGTGAATTTGTGAACTACTTGTTTATGATGTGATACATTGTGACACATGGGTTGATTGTGATATATATATACTGCTAAATTGTGACATGTGCATTCCATGCATGAATGCATGATCAGATAATGACAGTTATGACCGGAGCAGCCACCGAGAGCTAAAAGCTCAACGATTGTATGTGGGCCTCAAGCCCTACAGTGATTTAGAGCCTCAGGCTCAACGATTAATGTGCCCATATTGGGACAGTTCAGGCGCTCAGTCACAACACCGTAATAAATTGGAAAAAGAGTCACATGAACATTTCATATGCATTTGCTTACATATATTTGATTGAGTGAAAGACAAATTGCCTTATGCTTATGTGAAAATAAAATGTATTACTGATATGATCATGTGATACTTCTGATTGATGTGAAATTAAGAAATACCATACTTGTGACATGCTTGATTGTTGCATGAATTAAGTGAACCATCGATAATGGTTACCTCACTGAGTTCACAAACTCACCAAAAATTGCAACCTATTTTCAGGACCGAGAGTAGACTCCTAGCTCCAGAGGAACTTTTCTTGCTGTGTAGATTGTGTTGGCGAGAGAAGTCATGCCTCACAGGTCGGTCAGCTGGGACTTTTGGGATGATCTAGTTAGAGCTGATGTATTTTCCCTATTTATATAGCATTTTGTACTAGGTTTTTGGAGTGATGTACAGACAGTAAATGATAACAGATGTATAAACCTCTGATTTTGATGAAATGAAATAGGGAAAATTTTGGTTTTAAAAAGTTGTTATTTTGTCCTGATGTTTTATTATTTTGATGCCATGTGAAGTCTAGTAGTGATTGTTCGTAACTCACCCTTATCGTAGGATATGTATCGGAATGACCTACGGGCGTCCCGGTGTGTATCCTGTGGTAAGGGAGCGCTACATTAATAGACACCATAGCTCAGCTAACACAAGAGATGGATGCGTAGAAGGCAAGCGGTAGCACCTCAGGGCATTGGTGGTCACCCGAGCATTAGGATTGTTGTAGTCATTTCCTTTGAATTGCAAACACTTATTATGTACACTTGGATGTTTTCATTACCAATAAGATAATTTTAACTTTATATCATTAAGCAACTTTCTATTTAAACAAATTAAATATATAAACGAACAAATTTATTATGCACAAATAATTTATAACTATTGAAATTTAACTATTGAAATTAAATATTATGCATTTATCATAAGATAGTGAAATAAAATTAAATATTTCGGATTTTTTTAAAACATTTCTTAATTTTATTCACCGACGAATATAAAGGACCGTCACAAAAATTATATTACCAACGGAATATATTAAACTATCGGTAAATTGGATGATATTTACCGACCGTTTTTCTTCTTCTGTTGGTAATATTGAAACCTTTTGCGATTATTTAAACTACGATTTATTGACCATTCTTTTTTTTTTTCCATCGGCAAACAACAGAAATAATCTTTTGTCAGAAAATTTACCGACGTTATGTCTGTCCGTCGGTATATTTTATTGATGGATAAACACATGAAAAGTCCGTCATTAAATTTATCTACGTCTGTATTAACGACGCTTTTGTCCGTCGTTAAATTCTGTCGATAATTTGTTTTACCAACGGAATATAAGCATTTTCCGTTAGTGTTTATCGTCGGTAATCTATAGTTTTCTTATTGTGTATGTGTGTAACCATTGCTTGCTTCAAGCTATTAGCCTCATATGTCGATGATGGAGCAGCAACAAACCAAACCACGCGAAGCTATCCATTATATTGGACCCCAAAAATTTTTTAATTATTATTTATTTGTTTATTTATTTAGTTATTTAGGTTTTGATTGATTATTTAATTGTTTGATTATTTTTTATTTAGTCATTAATTTAGTGGCATGAATAGAGATTTGAATTTGATGGAAGGATTAGAATTAAGTTAGAATTAATATGGGAAGGTTAAAATTAAGTTAGCTTAAGGAGTTAGTAAAGGAATAAATGAAAGAGGGGCAGATTGGGAAAGACCAAGTAAGTGCGGGGTATAATTGCTAGAATAAGCTAAGATTGTGTCTTGAATTAGAAGAAGAAGGGAGAAGTGTCATAAGAACCAAAGAGAAAGAAGAAAAAAACGTGAAAAGGAGAAGAGAAGAAGGAAGATCGTAGGAAACTTGGAAGGAAGAAGAAAGAAGAAGAAAAAGAAAAGGAAATTAACTTGTTGGAGGTAAGTTTTCATCTTTCTTCTAGCTAGGTTCAAAAAGGGATTAAATAGAGACTAGGGTTTGTATTGAGAATGAAGGAAGAAAGAAGAGGAAGATGAAACCAATTTGATTTTGCGTTTCTAAGAAAGGGTTTTGGTTTTTCTAGTCTAGATGGGCTATGGGTAGGTTAGGTTTAAATTCAATTTTAACATTTCTTTGATTCTTGAAGTTTTATGAAGTTTCATTTGAATATGGATTAAATAGAAAATGGTTTATTTGAAGGGAATCAAAAAAACCTTACTCGATAGCAAGAGGAAAGGCAATCTTGAGCTTAGATTTTAAGCAAAAATTAGGTGGGTAATATGTTTATGGTTGTTGTGTGATGGGCAAATGCCCTATTTGTATGTTTATGCTTAAATTTCGTGAATTTGAATTTTTTGAAGATTTAAAAATGCATGATGAATTATGACCATGTTATACTTTGAAAAAGGTTATAACATTTTGAATTGAATGAAAAGAAGAAAAGCATGAAATATGAGAATTTGATGAAACGAAAGAAACATGAGAGTACGAATTTGTGATTCAATAAATTGAGCATAAATTTGTTTGTGATTGAGCAAGAGAGGAACCCGTTTCGTTAGTCACGTGCACATTGATCTATAGCATTCTCCCGATTGCCCTCTTGAGGCCATGAGATCCTGAGAAATCGAACTCATTTTGTTCACGATGTAAACTTCGGTTTCTCCATTTTGTTCCACGAAACTCTCGACCATTTGTTGTGCATATCATTTTTGCTGTATTGAGTATGATGCATAATTGACTGTTATGCTTTGGTAGATAATTACATGATATGCTTTATGTGATGACATTTTTTTAATTATAAGTTATGAGATGAATTGTGAATTATTGAATCACTAGACATATGTGTATAGATGTTTGTTTCTTTGGCTCATTGCCAATGGCTATAAATGTATTAGCCACTGAGCCATGTAGCTCATCCAACTATTCTCTCCCCAAGTGAAAAACAAGATGAGCGTTGAACCTTGCAAGGCATCGGAAACTCCAAGACATTAGATACATTTGTAACTAAGTTAGTGGCTAGACTTTTGGATAACTTTATAAGCATATCAATCATGAGTTTTGTATTTTGTATTAAGTTTGATGTGTATGTTGATATGTAATTAAAGCTACGTATGAACATTTATTTTGTTTAGAAATGAGAATGAGAATTTAAGGATTTCCTTTTGTGTATGATTATGCTATTTTATAGGTTGAGTATGATGGTTGTGGAAGAGAAATGAGTATGTGCACATTCTTCCTTGTTGAAGTTGCAAATGGTTAATTGTTTTAGAGTAGCATGTTGGAGATTGAAAAGGTTGTATGGGATGAGTTACTTGAGGTGAGGTTCAAGAGTTATTGAAAGGTATTTAGTAATGGATTAATATGAAGAGATATTGCATTTAGTAAGCTTTCCTAGGTGTAGAATGGTGTTCAGAATTCAAAGGAAAAACTGTATCAATCTAAGTAGAATTAGCCAAAGCTATCTTCTTAAAAGTTGTAGTTTATCTTTCTAACTTTCCAATGATATATAGTATGAGATTTTTGGATACCGGAGTTGGGAGATATGATTATTAGAAATTTGTGATGCTGCATAGGGTGGTCTTTCGAGATAGCTTCTTTGTTTTGAAATTTTGACCCTTATAGAGATAGAAATTGTTTTTAAATTTTTCATGAAAGTTGTAGATCTTTCTTTTAGCTCTCTATTGATATAAAGTTTGCAAAATTTGGAGTTCTAGATCAAAAGTTATGAAGATTTAAAGTTGGGTATGCGACATTGGCATTTGAAGGACGAAAGTCCAAAGGTGAAAGTCGCTTTAAGGGTGAAAGTCATTATCATGCAAAAGCATAATAGCGACTTTGGAGTTTTAAAGGTGAAAGTCGTCATCGTGCAAATGTATGATAGAGACTTTGAAGTTTTTAGGGGTAGATGAACATCCGATGGTTTTTTGGCCATAACTTCTTCGTCCCACCTCCAAATGACCTGATTTTTAAAGCATTGGATTCCTAACACATTCCTATACATCTCCAAAAAACTTTATACTTTTGGTATTAATTTGAAAAAGATGGATTGAATCAAAGTAAAGGGATTAGTTGGAAGAGTACTAAACATGCTTCAGTATTTTGGTGATATCTTAATCCATAGATCTGTAAATGTGATGATTCTTGTCTCTAAATACACTAGAGACATAAAGTTGCAAATTATCTAAAGGAATTAAATTTTAATTCAGCCTCTAAGACATTCAATTTTTGGAGTGAAATTGAGGATAGTGTACTACTTCAGTATAGCAACAGTCCGAAAATGTTTGGGCTAAAACTCTTGGATTTCTGAACCAAATTAAATGGTTTTAGTGTCATTAGAAGATTAAGACAATGGGGAACAAATGTTATGAAGAAGTCAATTGAAATTCTAGTTTGAAGTTTGCCCAAAATCTGTTCTGAAATAGAACAATGAGTTTGCTCACGTTTTTGTGACTTCAAATGTTGAGCTCCAGAAACGGGGGCCAACACATCAAGTTTCTAAGCCTCTAGGCTTTCTCTTGCTAGCTTTAACAATGCATAAAATTAACTTGTTGTTCCAGTATCCAATGATATTGCCTGCCTTAGTGTCCATGGACGGATGCACATCAAGGGCAAGTCTGCACCTAAAAACTTTTATATAAAAAATTATTATTTTAAGTTTTGATCCCATAAAAAAATTTAAAATTTTGCCCCCATTAATTTAATTGGTGAAAAAAATACTAAAAATTATAGATATATTAAGATATAAAATAAAAAATAAAATATGAGCTCATCTATTTTTATTAAGATTACTATTATTTGGGCCCGTGACTTTTTTAAATGAAAGCCTACAAATAGAGAGATAAAAACTACATGCTTAATTGATTTTTTTATTCAGATTTTTTATACCCTTTTGGATTCTTCATCACACTACTTTTTTTCTTTTTGGCTTCTTCTTCCCCTAACTCCATAAGGACCACCACACCCAAAGCAAAAAACAATAATATATAGTGTTGCTATTGTTATTGAGGAGGGAATAGGTATAACTAAAATATTGAATGTAATTGTGGAAAGGATTCCCCCACAGGCCCCACCCTGTTCTATTGTTGATATGTCGTTGAGGGCTTTAATATTTAATAGGTAAATTCCTACTTCAACTTGGTGATTGGATTTATTGATGTTAGCAAAATCTACTTTGGTGCAAAATGGTTTGATATATATATAATTTGGATTCTGAATGTTTACCTCAAATGAAACAGGAAAAAATAATCTTTTTGAAATTTTAAAGTGGTTATTGAGTTGAATCCTCTTCTTTTCTTTGGAAGAATGTGTAGTACGTATAATTTAGAGATGGGTTCCTGTAAATTGTAATAGAGTTGGTACAGTTTTAATCTTTACATTCTTTTAGACTTTTAGTGAAGACGCAAGATAAGATTTCTCATTGAAACTTTTACACAAAGACATGAAAATATCAAGGGGAGTTGAACAAAGTGATCCGTTAGTCTTGGTCTTTTCAGAAGTAAAAAGTTGTAATAGATAGCAAATTGAAGGTTAACAAGGTAAGGATCAAATTGTTAGAAAATACAAACTTGTAGATGAAAAATCGTAGCATATAAAATTGTAAAAATGAACAAAAATAGTACTAATAAATTATAATGAAGTTTCTAGCGAATCTGTTATGCTCAATAGAGATATGAGTTAAGAAAACGAGAGTAAAAGCACTCAACAACATTCCAACTCGTAGATGACTTCGTATCCCTATTTAAGGATCACATTAACATCTAGTATCAATTTCTTTTTTACTTTGGAAAACATGATGTGTTGAAAGTATATATGAAAATTTTACTTTTTGTTTGTATATTTCAAAATTTGCACCTGTGTAAAGTGTTTTTCAAATAGTTTAATTAGTTAATTTTTTTGTGAATAAATAATTTTTATTTATTTTGTATTCAATTTGTCCCTAATTACTTAACTTTGATTTCAGTTATGGACAAATTTCTCAAAAGGCCTCTTACAAATAAGGATTCTAGCCCTAACCCTTTAAAGCATCCTCATTTAGAAGTCAATTTAGATGATCTTTAATCTGATCTAGGGTTGCGGAAAAAAATTTAGATTATCATCTTAATGACCGTGATAGAATACAAAGAGCTTATTTGCAAAAGGGTCCATGTCAACCTTTTGAGCATGATTTTTTACAAAGAAAACTTGGAAACATTTGTAGTAGATTTTTTCCATCTTTGTTTAAAGAATATGCCAATTGGTTAGAGTATAATGTTACAAAAGATGTAACTTTTTGCTTAAGTTGCTATCCTTTTAGGCCGGGCATTGGAAGTCAAGCAAATGGTGATAATTTTGTTACTAATGGATTTAACAATTGGAAGAAACAAGATAGATTTCATATTTATGTAAGAGGTCATAATAGCTCTCACAATATAGCTTAGAAGAAATGTCAAGATTTGATGAATCAGAAACAACATATTAAAGTTGTTTATGTTAATCAATTTAACCAAGCTCAAAAAGACTATCGCACTCAACTCACTACATCAGTGGATTGGGTTCGATTCCTTTTACGTCAAGTATTGACTTTTTGTGGTCATGATGAATGAGAGACTTCTAGTAATAATGGTAATTTTCTTCAACTTTTACAATTCTTAGCTGATCATAATGAAATTATAAACAATATTGTTTCAAACAATGCTCGCGGAAATCTTAAAGTCATTGCTACTGACATACAAAAGGATATTGTCAAAGCCGTTGCAATTGAAACCTCTAATGCCATTATTAATGATCTTCAAGGTGGATTATTTCCTCTCCTTATTGATGAGTCTCGTAATATCTCAATCAAAGAAAAATTGGCTATTGTTTTACGTTATGTGAAAGCAAAAGGATGTGTGTTTGAGCGATTTATTGGTATTATTCATATTAGTGATACCACCTCTTTATCACTACAGTTTGCAATATATTAATTGTTTTCAAAGCATTGATTGAGTATATCATCTCTACGTGGGCAAGACAACGATGAAGCTAGCAATATGCAAGGAGAAATTAATGACTTGAAGACTTTGATTGTAAAAGAAAATAATTTAGCTCACTATGTTCATTGTTTCTCTGATCAATTGCAATTAGCATTTGTAGCAGTGGCCAAGAATCATGTACATGTTGCTTTGTTGTTTAACGTAGTCTCAAGCTTATCAAATGTAGTTGGAGGTTCTTGTAAAAGAAAAGATCTTCTTCGTGAGAAACAATTTAGTAAGATTATTGAAAGGCTAAAAAATGGTGAACTTTCAAGTGGTAAAGGTTTACGTCAAGAAACTTATCTTCAAAGACCAGGTGACACACATTGGGGCACACATTGTGGATCATTATCAAGCTTAATCGTGACTTCATAGTTGATGTTCTAGAGATCATTATGGAAGAAGGCACAACTTCATAGCAAAAAGGTGAAGCATATGCTTTGCTTGCTTGATTCTATCCAATCTTATGAATTTGTGTTTAGCTTGCATTTGATGAAAAAAATCTTGGGCATCACAAATGACTTATCTCAAGCATTGCAAAGGAAGGATCAAGACATTATCAATGCAATTTCTTTGGTTAAAGTTTCCAAACAATGACTACAAATGATGAGGGATGATGAGTGGCAATCCTTGTTTGATGAAACATCTTCATTTTATGAGAACCATGATATTGTCATTCTAAATATGGATGAAAATTTTGAACATCGAGGAAGGTTAAGGCAAAATGCACAAAAAATGGCAAATTTGCATCATTATCAAGTAGAATTATTTTACATTGTGATTGATATGCAACTTCAAGAGCTCAACAATCACCTCAATGAGGTAAATACTAAGTTTCTTATTTTTTTGGCATGCTTGAATCCAAGTGACTCTTTTTATGTTTTTGATAAGCAAAAATTGATTCAACTTGCTGAATTTTATCTTTCTGATTTCTCTAAAGTAGAACTTATTACTCTTGGTGATCAACTTGACAATTATATTGTTGATATGCAATGTGATGATCAATTTTTGATATTAAATGGGATTAGTGATCTTGCCAAGAAGCTAGTTGGAGAAAAAAAGGATGTTGTGTACCCTTTGGTGTTTTTACTTGTGAAATTAGCTTTGATTTTGCCTATTGCTACTTCATCAGTGGAAAGAGTATTTTCTGCAATGAAGATAGTGAAAAATTGTTTGCATAATTGAATGGGAGATTCTTGGATGAATGACTATTTGATCACATATATTGAGAAAGACATCTTCAATTGTATTGACAATGAGAAAATTTTACAGCGATATCAAAATATAAGGACTCGTATGGAACGCTTGTAATAGGTTATATGTAAGAAGCTCAAGACAATGATGTAATTTTTTGTTTATCAAATATACAAATATTTGTATCTTTTTCAGTAATATAAGAGCACTTTAAATATTTTATCCCCACTCAAAAAAATTTCTGGATCCGTCCCTGTTAGTGTCTCGACATCTCTTATTTTACTAGCAATTCTCTAGCAATCATTAATGTATTTAGATTACTAAATTCTAGTTTCTTGGATTTCTAATGATTCAGGGCTTTTAAGTTTGTAAGGCATGGATAAACTGAACTTTTCAGATTTTATGAACTAGAACAATTCTTGTGAATTATTTCCTAAAAAATTGATCTAGAATGATGTTAAGAATTAAAGTTGAGATGAAATTGATTTTAAGATTTGTGGTTTATAATTTCAATTTCAAATTTTGATCAAAAACAATTAAATAATTTAATTAAGCTACATCGTTAAAGTTTGCTCTGGTATCATTCTTGGGAAGTCAATGCAAAATTCAATCCCTCATGCAATGTAGGATTTTTGGATGTCAAAATCACTTAATTTTTATAAAATGATTAACATATAAATCATAATAAAACATGAATATTAATTCATTCCTTATTCTTAAACTTTGATTTTTTTTCTTGTCGTTTCTCTCAAATTGTTTTTAAAATTAGTTAATCTCAACCACCACAATGGCACATGTTTTCGGCCTCAAACAATATCCACAAGAGGTTAAAGAACTGCAACTATGGTAGAGAAAAATAGGTAAGAAGTACCAATTTACTTAGAACTTAAGTTTATTTATAATAGGTTTTGAAATTTATTTGAAACTAAAATCTAATTTCAATTAAAATTTAATCAGAATTACAAATAATTATGGTTAAATACTAATTATACTTAGATAATATCCAATATCTTATATTGATTCTTATTTATTAAATATCTAAGATTTAATCACAAAGTTTCTCAAATTTTACAATCAATTCCAATTTGATTAAAATATCATTTCTCTCTTCAACTCATTTTTTATATGCACTCATTAAGTTCTTAAATGTGTTGGCAATCGGTATAAATTATAATCCTAAGTCATATTTAGGATTTGATAAATTAAATTTCGTTAATTCTATAATTAAACAATTTATATTCATATTTTGATAAATAGATTTTAAACATAAAGCACTTAAATTTCAAAATAATTATTTATAAAAATTTTAATATCATATTTGATTCTAAATGGTAATATTAATTTTAATTATTTAAATTTTATATTAGATTAATATTAGTTTATAAACAAAACTTACAATTTTAAAATTATTAATTTTAAATAAAATTGTTAATTTTATGAATTAAAATATCATTCTTTTCAAAATTATTATTTTATTTTAATAATAAAGTTGTAATTGAATCGATATTAAAAATCAAACATATTCATTTTTTTAAAAGACCATAAACTAAAATGAGAAATGAAAACCAAAAATTATAAAAAGTAGAAGCAACCGACTCCTGAAATGCTTTTAAGTTTTTCTCACCTTAAAATATGCTTTAGAGGGAGTAGAAGTTCAATATAACTATGCAATTAATTTGCCCATATGATATATAAGCAACTAGAAAATTATCATTTGTTTTAATTTCTTATCAAAGGACTACATATTAATGTAAAATGGATATTTCCGCTCTACCTCCTTTTTGGGTTTATGGGAAGGACATAGAGGAAAAAGGCCAGTTATTGATCATTCACAAAAAAAGTATCAAAATGTTAAAATCTAGCATCACTATAAGAAAATTAAAAAAAAAAAAAGTAGCCCTTAATGATAAGGATATCAAATCTATAATCACAAAAAATAGAGAGAAAAACTTATAAACTCGAATATCAAGGGATTTCAACCAAACATCCTAGTAAAGACAACGTATTTTTCACTGTATATGGAAGCATATTGCCATGGGTTAGATAGAGAAAATCTTCTTCTTTCTCTCTAACCTCCTCCTCCCTTTACCTCCCTTGGATTGTTTATCCTCCTTCTGAATCTTTCGGTCCAATCCATCTCCTCTCCCTGCTGCCACTTCTTACCCTTTGCCTCTCATTTTTGCTATCCTTTTAGTTTTGTCCTTGATTACATTCCTTATTGGTACTCGAGGTCTCCTGGAAAGTACTTTAAGGGTAATTTGAGAATTTTACTCCTTCCCCCTTCTCAAGTTACTATTTTTGGTAACTATTTTTTGAAAACCCATTCCGCTAGCATCAATAGAGGGACTTTTTTTTTTTGATAACTCAGGGTTCGGGTTTGGCCCGACTACCTGGGACTTATGAGTCACCCACTCAAACTCATAGATAGATAAATCTGGGTCTGATCCTAATCAATATCAGAGGTACCTGCATCAAGGATAGGTCGTCATTATCAGGAGGATTACATCACTTCAAATAGAAGCTGCTACACCCAAGGTTCGAACCCACAACCTCTCACAATCCTCTCCTCCTTTCTACCGCTAGGTTACCCCGTGAGTGGGTAATAGAGGTTGGCAAAGAACGTAGGTAGTTTTGATACTCTTTTAGGGATAAACATAGCTTGTCATATGGTTATTGTCATTTGTCAACCTTGATAAATTGATATAAAATAAATTAGTTAGGAATGTCAATAAAGTTTATATTTCCATGTGGTGGGGGAGAGAGTGGTTAAAGCATGAGAGGAGGAGGAGAGAGTATAGCCTTTAACTAATAGCAGAGGCACCTCAAGTACAAGAGATGACATCGAAGTACAGAGATTTCTTACCTATACTATATCAATTGTTTTAGGAGAGGATGATAAAATCATTCTTGACATTAAAAAAAAAAAGAAATAAGGACGCAACCTTATGCTATAAGGGATGTAAAGGAAGTTAAATAAGGATAATGGTTATGACGAATGGAGCAGTGACTATCTGACTATTTTTAGCATATGGGGTACTATGAAAAGCCTCCATAACCTTTAATGATGCCAAAGGTAAACAATGATCATAATGAAGAGCTTGCTAGGCTAGAGGGAACCAGATCCTATTTGATTCCCTTAACCCAGAGCTTCCTCGAGATGACATTATAATGACATTATTTTGGTCAATGATACAAAAATAAATTTATTTTGGTGATACGACTTAGGCCTTTTAAGTATTTTAAATAGGACTAAGTCAACTCCTAGGTCATAGCCCAACCTAAAGACTAGTTGATCTTTGTCTAGCTCGTTGACTTCAGGCCAACATTAGTTAGGATGGTCTAGTTTAGGCTAAAAAATGTCATCCTTAGCCTGATGTGGGTTATTATTTTGATGCCATGTGAAGTCTAGTGGTGATTGTTCGTAGCTCACCCTTATCGTATGATATGTATCGGAATGACCTACGGGCGTCCCGGTGTGTACCCTGCGGTAAGGGAGCGCTACATTGATAGACACCATAGCTTAGCTAACACAAGAGATGGATGCGTAGAAGGTAAGCGGTAGCACCTCAGGGCATTGGTGGTCACCCGAGCATTAGGATTGTTGTAGTCATTTCCTTTGAATTGCAAACACTTATTATGTACACTTGGATGTTTTCATTACCAATAAGATAATTTTAACTTTATATCATTAAGCAACTTTCTGTTTAAACAAATTAAATATATAAACGAACAAATTTATTATGCACAAATAATTTATAACTATTGAAATTTAACTATTGAAATTAAATATTATGCATTTATCATAAGATAGTGAAATAAAATTAAATATTTTGATTTTTTAAAACATTTCTTAACTTTATTTATCGATTTGAATATAAAGGATGTCACAAAATTATATTACCAACGGAATATATTAAACTATCGATAAATTGGATGATATTTACCGACCGCTTTTCTTCTTCATTGGTAATATTGAAACCTTTACGATTATTTAAACTACGATTTATTGACCATTCTTTTTTTCCATCGGCAAACAACAGAAATAATCTTTCGTCAGAAAATTTACCGACGTTATGTCTGTCCGTCGGTATATTTTATTGATGGACAAACACATGAAAAATCCGTCATTAAATTTATCTACGTCTGTATTAACGACGCTTTTGTCCGTCGTTAAATTCTATCGATAATTTGTTTTACCAACGGAATATAAGCATTTTCCGTTAGTGTTTATCGTCGGTAATCTATAGTTTTCTTATTGTGTATGTGTGTAACCATTGCTTGCTTCAAGCTATTAGCCTCATATGTCGATGATGGAGCAGCAACAAACCAAACCACGCGAAGCTATCCATTATATAGGACCCCAAAATTTTTTTAATTATTATTTATTTGTTTATTTATTTAGTTATTTAGGTTTTGATTGATTATTTAATTGTTTGATTTTTTTATTTAGTCATTAATTTAGTGGCATGAATAGAGATTTGAATTTGATGGAAGGATTAGAATTAAGTTAGAATTAATATGGGAAGGTTAAAATTAAGTTAGCTTAAGGAGTTAGTAAAGGAATAAATGAAAGAGGGGCAGATTGGGAAAGACCAAGTAAGTGCGGGGTATAATTGCTAGAATAAGCTAAGATTGTGTCTTGAATTAGAAGAAGAAGGGAGAAGTGTCATAAGAACCAAAGAGAAAGAAGAAAAAAACATGAAAAGGAGAAGAGAAGAAGGAAGATCGTAGGAAACTTGGAAGGAAGAAGAAAGAAGAAGAAAAAGAAAAGGAAATTAACTTGTTGGAGGTAAGTTTTCATCTTTCTTCTAGCTAGGTTCAAAAAGGGATTAAATAGAGACTAGGGTTTGTATTGAGAATGAAGGAAGAAAGAAGAGGAAGATGAAACCAATTTGATTTTGCGTTTCTAAGAAAGGGTTTTGGTTTTTCTAGTCTAGATGGGTTATGGGTAGGTTAGGTTTAAATTCAATTTTAACATTTCTTTGATTCTTGAAGTTTTATGAAGTTTCATTTGAATATGGATTAAATAGAAAATGGTTTATTTGAAGGGAATCAAAAAACCCTTACTCGATAGCAAGAGGAAAGGCAATCTTGAGCTTAGATTTTTAGCAAAAATTAGATGGGTAATATGTTTATGGTTGTTGTGTGATGGGCAAATGCCCTATTTGTATGTTTATGCTTAAATTTCGTGAATTTGAATTTTTTGAAGATTTAAAAATGCATGATGAATTATGACCATGTTATACTTTGAAAAAGGTTATAACATTTTGAATTGAATGAAAAGAAGAAAAGCATGAAATATGAGAATTTGATGAAACGAAAGAAACATGAGAGTACGAATTTGTGATTCAATAAATTGAGCATAAATTTGTTTATGATTGAGCAAGAGAGGAACCCGTTTTGTTAGTCACGTGCACATTGATCTATAGCATTCTCCCGATTGCCCTCTTGAGGCCATGAGATCTTGAGAAATCGAACTCGTTTTGTTCACGGTGTAAACTTCGGTTTTTCCATTTTGTTCCACGGAACTCTCGACCATTTGTTGTGCATATCATTTTTGCTGTATTGAGTATGATGCATAATTGACTGTTATGCTTTGGTAGATAATTACATGATATGCTTTATGTGATGACATTTTGTTAATTATAAGTTATGAGATGAATTGTGAATTATTGAATCACTAGACATATGTGTATAGATGTTTGTTTGTTTGGCTCATTGCCAATGGCTATAAATGTATTAGCCACTGATCCATGTAGCTCACCCAACTATTCTCTCCCCAAGTGAAAAACAAGATGAGCGTTGAACCTTGCAAGGCATCGGAAACTCCAAGACATTAGATACATTTGTAACTAAGATAGTGGCTATACTTTTGGATAACTTTATAAGCATATCAATCATGAGTTTTGTACTTTGTATTAAGTTTGATGTGTATGTTGATATGTAATTAAAGCTACGTATGAACATTTATTTTGTTTAGAAATGAGAATGAGAATTTAAGGATTTCCTTTTGTGTATGATTATGCTATTTTATAGGTTGAGTATGATGGTTGTGGAAGAGAAATGAGTATGTGCGCATTCTTCCTTGTTGAAGTTGCAAATGGTTAATTGTTTTAGAGTAGCATGTTGGAGATTGAAAAGGTTGTATGGGATGAGTTACTTGAGGTGAGGTTCAAGAGTTATTGAAAGGTATTTAGTAATGGATTAATATGAAGAGATATTGCATTTAGTAAGCTTTCCTAGGTGTAGAATGGTGTTCAGAATTCAAAGGAAAAACTGTATCAATCTAAGTAGAATTAGCCAAAGCTATCTTCTTAAAAGTTGTAGTTTATCTTTCTAACTTTCCAATGATATATAGTATGAGATTTTTGGATACCGGAGTTGGGAGATATGATTATTAGAAATTTGTCATGCTGTATAGGGTGGTCTTTCGAGATAGCTTCTTTGTTTTGAAATTTTGACCCTTATAGAGATAGAAATTGTTTTTAAATTCTTCATGAAAGTTGTAGATCTTTCTTTTAGCTCTCTATTGATATAAAGTTTGCAAAATTTGGAGTTCTAGATCAAAAGTTATGAAGATTTAAAGTTGGGTATGCGACATTGGCATTTGAAGGACGAAAGTCCAAGGGTGAAAGTCGCTTTAAGGGTGAAAGTCATTATCATGCAAAAGCATAATAGCGACTTTGGTGTTTTAAAGGTGAAAGTCGCCATCGTGCAAATGTATGATAGAGACTTTGAAGTTTTTAGGGGTAGATGAACATCCGATGGTTTTTTGGCCATAACTTCTTCGTCCCACCTCCAAATGACCTGATTTTTAAAGCGTTGGATTCCTAACACATTCCTATACATCTCCAAAAAACTTTATAACTTTTGGTATTAATTTGAAAAAGATGGATTGAATCAAAGTGAAGGGATTAGTTGGAAGAGTACTAAACATGCTTCAGTATTTTGGTGATATCTTAATCCATAGATCTGTAAATGTGATGATTCTTGTCTCTAAATACACTAGAGACATAAAGTTGCAAATTATCTAAAGGAATTAAATTTTAATTCAGCCTCTAAGACTTTCAATTTTTGGAGTGAAATTGAGGATAGTGTACTACTTCAGTATAGCAACAGTCCGAAAATGTTTGGGCTAAAACTCTTGGATTTCTGAACCAAATTAAATGGTTTTAGTGTCATTAGAAGATTAAGAAAATGGGGAACAAATGTTATGAAGAAGTCAATTGAAATTCTAGTTTGAAGTTTCCCCAAAATCTGTTCTGAAATAGAACAATGAGTTTGCTCACGTTTTTGTGACTTCAAATGTTGGGCTCCAGAAACGGGGGCCAACACATCAAGTTTCTAAGCCTCTAGGCTTTCTCTTGCTAGCTTTAACAATGCATAAAATTAACTTGTTGTTCCAGTATCCAATAATATTGCCTGCCTTAGTGTCCATGGACGGATGCACATCAAGGGCAAGTCTGCATCTAAAACTTTTATATAAAAATTATTATTTTAAGTTTGATCCCATAAAAATTTAAAATTTTGCCCCATTAATTTAATTGGTGAAAAAATAATAAAAATTATAGATATATTAAGATATAAAATAAAAATAAAATATGAGCTCATCTATTTTATTAAGATTACTATTATTTGGGCCCGTGACTTTTTAAATGAAAGCCTACAAATAGAGAGATAAAACTACATGCTTAATTGATTTTTTTATTCAGATTTTTTTATACCCTTTTGGATTCTTCATCACACTACTTTTTTTCTTTTTGGCTTCTTCTTCCCCTAACTCCATAAGGACCACCACACCCAAAGCAAAAAACAATAATATATAGTGTTGCTATTGTTATTGTGGAGGGAATAGGTATAACTAAAATATTGAATGTAATTGTGGAAACGATTATCCACAGGCCCCACCCTGTTCTACTGTTGATATGTCGTTGAGGGCTTTAATATTTAATAGGTAAATTCCTACTTCAACTTGGTGATTGGATTTATTGATGTTAGCAAAATCTACTTTGGTGCAAAATGGTTTGATATATATATAATTTGGATTCTGAATGTTTACCTCAAATGAAACAGGAAAAAATAATCTTTTTGAAAATTTAAAGTAGTTATTGAGTTGAATCCTCTTCTTTTCTTTGGAAGAATGTGTAGTACGTATAATTTAGAGATGGGTTCCTGTAAATTGTAATAGAGTTGGTACAGTTTTAATCTTTACATTCTTTTAGACTTTTAGTGAAGACGCAAGATAAGATTTCTCATTGAAACTTTTACACAAAGACATGAAAATATCAAGGGGAGTTGAACAAAGTGATCCGTTAGTCTTGGTCTTTTCAGAAGTAAAAAGTTGTAATAGATAGCAAATTGAAGGTTAACAAGGTAAGGATCAAATTGTTAGAAAATACAAACTTGTAGATGAAAAATCGTAGCATATAAAATTGTAAAAATGAACAAAAATAGTACTAATAAATTATAATGAAGTTTCTAGCGAATCATATGCTCAATAGAGATATGAGTTAAGAAAACGAGAGTAAAAGCACTCAACAACATTCCAACTCGTAGATGACTTCGTATCCCTATTTAAGGATCACATTAACATCTAGTATCAATTTCTTTTTTACTTTGGAAAACATGATGTGTTGAAAGTATATATGAAAATTTTACTTTTTGTTTGTATATTTCAAAATTTGCACCTGTGTAAAGTGTTTTTCAAATAGTTTAATTAGTTAATTTTTTTTTAATAAATAATTTTTATTTATTTTGTATTCAATTTGTCCCTAATTACTTAACTTTGATTTCAGTTATGGACAAATTTCTCAAAAGGCCTCTTACAAATAAGGATTCTAGCCCTAACCCTTTAAAGCATCCTCATTTAGAAGTCAATTTAGATGATCTTTAATCTGATCTAGGGTTGCGGAAAAAAATTTAGATTATCATCTTAATGACCGTGATAGAATACAAAGAGCTTATTTGCAAAAGGGTCCATGTCAACCTTTTGAGCATGATTTTTTACAAAGAAAACTTGGAAATATTTATAGTAGATTTTTTCCATCTTTTTTTAAAGAATATGCCAATTGGTTAGAGTATAATGTTACAAAAGATGTAACTTTTTGCTTATGTTGCTATCCTTTTAGGTCGGGCATTGGAAGTCAAGCAAATGGTGATACTTTTGTTACTAATGGATTTAAAAATTGGAAGAAACAAGATAGATTTCATATTTATGTAAGAGGTCATAATAGCTCTCACAATATAGCTTAGAAGAAATGTCAAGATTTGATGAATCAGAAACAACATATTAAAGTTGTTTATGCTAATCAATTTAACCAAGCTAAAAAAGACTATCGCACTCAACTCACTACATCAGTGGATTGGGTTCGATTCCTTTTACGTCAAGTATTGGCTTTTTATGGTCATGATGAATCAGAGACTTCTAGTAATAATGGTAATTTTCTTCAACTTTTACAATTCTTGGCTGATCATAATGAAATTATAAACAATATTGTTTCAAACAATGCTCGCGGAAATCTTAAAGTCATTGCTACTGACATACAAAAGGATATTGTCAAAGCCGTTGCAATTGAAACCTCTAATGCCATTATTAATGATCTTTAAGGTGGATTATTTCCTCTCCTTATTGATGAGTCTCGTAATATCTCAATCAAAGAAAAATTGGCTATTGTTTTACGTTATGTGAAAGCAAAAGGATGTGTGTTTGAGCGATTTATTAGTATTATTCATATTAGTGATACCACCTCTTTATCACTACAGTTTGCAATAGATTAATTGTTTTCAAAGCATTGATTGAGTATATCATCTCTACGTGGGCAAGACAACGATGGAGCTAGCAATATGCAAGGAGAAATTAATGACTTGAAGACTTTGATTGTAAAAGAAAATAATTTAGCTCACTATGTTCATTGTTTCTCTGATCAATTGCAATTAGCATTTGTAACAGTGGCCAAGAATCATGTACATGTTGCTTTGTTGTTTAACGTAGTCTCAAGCTTATCAAATGTAGTTGGAGGTTCTTGTAAAAGAAAAGATCTTCTTCGTGAGAAACAATTTAGTAAGATTATTGAAAGGCTGAAAAATGGTGAACTTTCAAGTGGTAAAGGTTTACGTCAAGAAACTTATCTTCAAAGACCAGGTGACACACATTGGGGCACACATTGTGGATCATTATCAAGCTTAATCGTGACTTCATAGTTGATGTTTTAGAGATCATTATGGAAGAAGGCACAACTTCATAGCAAAAAGGTGAAACATATGCTTTGCTTGCTTGATTCTATCCAATCTTATGAATTTGTGTTTAGCTTGCATTTGATGAAAAAAATCTTGGGCATCACAAATGACTTATCTCAAGCATTGCAAAGGAAGGATCAAGACATTATCAATGCAATTTCTTTGGTTAAAGTTTCCAAACAATGACTACAAATGATGAGGGATGATGAGTGGCAATCCTTGTTTGATGAAACATCTTCATTTTATGAGAACCATGATATTGTCATTCTAAATATGGATGAAAATTTTGTACATCGAGGAAGGTTAAGGCAAAATGCACAAAAAATGGCAAATTTGCATCATTATCAAGTGGAATTATTTTACATTGTGATTGATATGCAACTTCAAGAGCTCAACAATCACCTCAATGAGGTAAATACTAAGTTTCTTATTTTTTTGGCATGCTTGAATCCAAGTGACTCTTTTTATGTTTTTGATAAGCAAAAATTGATTCAACTTGCTGAATTTTATCTTTCTGATTTCTCTAAAGTAGAACTTATTACTCTTGGTGATCAACTTGACAATTATATTGTTGATATGCAATGTGATGATCAATTTTTGATATTAAATGGGATTAGTGATCTCGTCAAGAAGCTAGTTGGAGCAAAAAAGGATGTTGTGTACCCTTTGGTGTTTTTACTTGTGAAATTAGCTTTGATTTTGCATATTGCTACTTCATCAGTGGAAAGAGTATTATCTGCAATGAAGATAGTGAAAAATTGCTTGCATAATTGAATGGGAGATTCTTGGATGAATGACTATTTGATCACATATATTGAGAAAGACATCTTCAATTGTATTGACAATGAGAAAATTTTACAGCGATATCAAAATATAAGGACTCGTATGGAACGCTTGTAATAGGTTATATGTAAGAAGCTCAAGACAATGATGTAATTTTTTGTTTATCAAATATACAAATATTTGTATCTTTTTCAGTAATATAAGAGCACTTTAAATATTTTATCCCCACGCAAAAAAATTTCTGGATCCGTCCCTGTTAGTGTCTCGACATCTCTTATTTTACTAGCAATTCTCTAGCAATCATTAATGTATTTAGATTACTAAATTCTAGTTTCTTGGATTTCTAATGATTCAGGGCTTTTAAGTTTGTAAGGCATGGATAAACCTGAACTTTTCAGATTTTATGAACTAGAACAATTCTTGTGAATTGTTTCCTAAAAAATTGATCTAGAATGATGTTAAGAATTAAAGTTGAGATGAAATTGATTTTAAGATTTGTGGTTTATAATTTCAATTTCAAATTTTGATCAAAAACAATTAAATAATTTAATTAAGCTACATCGTTAAAGTTTGCTCTGGTATCATTCTTGGGAAGTCAATGCAAAATTCAATCCCTCATGCAATGTAGGATTTTTGGATGTCAAAATCACTTAATTTTTATAAAATGATTAACATATAAATCATAATAAAACATGAATATTAATTCATTCCTTATTCTTAAACTTTGATTTTTTTTTCTTGTCGTTTCTCTCAAATTGTTTTTAAAATTAGTTAATCTCAACCACCACAATGGCACATGTTTTCGGCCTCAAACAATATCCACAAGAGGTTAAAGAACTACAACTATGGTAGAGAAAAATAGGTAAGAAGTACCAATTTACTTAGAACTTAAGTTTATTTATAATAGGTTTTGAAATTTATTTGAAACTAAAATCTAATTTCAATTAAAATTTAATCAAAATTACAAATAATTATGGTTAAATACTAATTATGCTTAGATAATATCTAATATCTTATATTGATTCTTATTTATTAAATATCTCATATTTAATCACAAAGTTTCTCAAATTTTACAATCAATTCCAATTTGATTAAAATATCATTTCTCTCTTCAACTCATTTTTTTGCGACTCATTAAGTTCTTAAATGTGTTGGCAATTGGTATAAATTATAATCCTAAGTCATATTTAGGATTTGATAAATTAAATTTCGTTAATTCTATAATTAAACAATTTATATTCATATTTTGATAAATAGATTTTAAACATAAAGCACTTAAATTTCAAAATAATTATTTATAAAAATTTTAATATCATATTTGATTCTAAATGGTAATATTAATTTTAATTATTTAAATTTTATATTAGATTAATATTAGTTTATAAACAAAACTTACAATTTTAAAAATTATTAATTTTAAATAAAATTGTTAATTTTATGAATTAAAATACCATTCTTTTCAAAATTATTATTTTATTTTTAATAATAAAGGTGTAATTGAATCGATATTAAAATCAAACAGATTCATTTTTTTAAAGACCATAAACTAAAATGAGAAATGAAAACAAAAATTATGAAATGATTTTAAGTTTTCTCACCTTAAAAAATGCTTTAGAGGAGTAGAAGTTCAATATAACTATGCAATTAGTTTTTAGGTATGATATATAAACAATTAGAAAATTATCATTTGTTTTAATTTCTTATCAAAGGACTACATATTAATGTAATGTTGGACCCCGAACTTTTGATGAACATTAGAAATATTAAAATGAAATTAAATGAGAAAAAATTGGTGAGACAATGTAAGAATTTAAGAAAATTTGATGAAATTTATGAGAAATGAATTGTTAATTTTGAGAACTTTGATATTTGAGTGAACTTATATGGATTATTAGAAGAAAGTGGATGAGTTGATTGAAATGAAGTTAAATAGCAAGAATTAAAAGAAAAGTGTGAAAATTTGAAGAATTTAGAAAGTTTGACTTTTGAGAGAGAATGTTTGACTTTGAGAGTTGACTTTTGTTTGAGGCAAAATTGGAGAAAATGATCTATATGAAACTTGTAGATTATGTCAAGAGTTTTCTGTAGACATAAAGTTTGCAATTTTTCGATATCGGGAATGAGAGTTATGATTAGTCAAAGTTGGCTTGAAAGTTTGACTTTTAGGGTAAAAGTTGACTATTTGATTTAGGTCAAATTTGAGAAAATGATCAACGTGAAATTGTAGCCTCTGTCGAGAGCTTTTCGTGGACATAAAGTTTGCTATTTTTCGATGTCGGGATTGAGAGATATGAATTTGGAAGATATGCTTTGTTTTGAAAATGTTATTAAATATAGATTTGCATGTGCTATACTTGAGGCCACTCGTCGTATGGATTTAGTCTGAATTGGAGTAAGTAGTATTACTGAAAGTTGTAGCTCAGATGTCGATCTTTCCGACGCCATAGAGTTTGTAATTTTCGATATCGGGACTAGGAGTTATGATCGATTAAAAGCTGGAAGTTGTGTAGGAAAAGTTGATTAGGATAGAATCTTTGATTGAGTTTTGACCCCTTTGAGGTGAAATTGATTTTCTGTTCTTCTGGGAAGTTGTAGAGCTTCCTTCAATCTTTCTATAGACACCAAATTCGTCAAATTCGAGTTCGAATTAAGAGATATGATTTTGAAAAATTCAGTTATAAGTGGGTATTTAAGATTTTGTAACTTTTGCTTGAACTCCACCCTTTTGCAATCTTTTGTTATAAATCTTTGTCCGACATCCGATTGACTCGATTATCGAGCGTTGGATTCCTAAGACAATTAATGTCATTTTATTGAAGAATTATGAATTTTAGGAGATTGAATTGAAGGTGATTGATTTTAATTAAGTGAGTTGAGAAAGTTTCGAACATGGTTCGGTATTTTGTAAATTTCGGGAGCTGTGGAGCTCCGATTAAGTCGATTCTTGAGGCTAAATAAGTTAAGATATGGGACTTCAATTATGTGAAGGGCTCAATTTTAATTCAGTCCCGAAGATTTTCAAGTTCGGAATTAATTGCGCTTTTGGATTTTGTTCAGTCTCATTAGTATTTCGCCTTAACTTCTTCGTTTTAGATCCGAATTGAGCGCCGTCAGTTGCGTTGGATTCGTATGATCGAGAGGAACAATTCCCTAGTAGAAAGTTTGTCCAAATTATTTCGTTAAGTTGCCCAAAATTTGGAAGTAAGTTATCAGATTTTTAACTAAAGAGAGGGGCATTTTGGTCATTGCACCCTCATTTAAGTGACATAGCTTAAACACAAGGGGCAGGGTCGTTTTGGAGGCTGGAGCTGTCGACTATAAGCAGAATAAGAAGAGAAGAAATAGAAAGAAAATACAAAGAGAGGAGAGAAGAGATGAAGCTTGGTGATAGGTGGAGAAGAAGAAGAAGAAGAGAGCAAGCAAGGTCAGTTTTTCTATGAGTTCAAGAGTGATGTTCGTTGGTTTCTAGAGCAAAGAGGAGGAAGAAGATGGAAGTTTACCTTGAAGCTTCATAAATCCGAAAATGGTGGAGTTAAGGTAGGTTTCAAAATTGTTTTAAGTTGAGATATTGATGGGTTTATGGTGTAGATCTATGGAAAATGTTATGGGTTTGTTAATTCCATGACAAATTTTGGGAGATTTCATGTTAAATTGAGTTAATGTTGGATATGAATGTGTTAGGGTTTTAGTCTTGAATTTGGGGATTTGAAATTTTGGAAGTGTATTGAGTTAGAAAGTTTGAAATTTTGATGAGTATGGGATTTCTATATTTCATTTAAGTATTTATGCTTTTGTGATTTTGAAATTGGTGATTTTGGTTTAGGAACTTTTAGTTTGGATGAAGGAAAGAAGTAATGGAGGAATTGAAGCTTTGGAAAAGTGTCTAGCAAGATCATGAGGTGGGTACCATATTTATTTTCGAAATTATAAGCTTTGTGAGTATTCTTGAAAATTTCCGAAAGTGAAAAGGGTTAGAAATGTATTGTTTGGATATTTAAATGTATTGTTTTGAATATTTTGATGACATTGAATGATTGTCTAATTGATTTGAAAAATTTAGAAGAGAGACGTTTTGAAAGTTATTGTTTATATTTTGAAAAAATCAAGAAGGAAGTATTTCAATGTCATTGCCTAAATTGATTTGATAAATTGATAAAATTTCGACGTGGGATTATGAATGAATTGAAAATTTGTGAGGAATATTGTATTCTTGGATTTTGATATTTAAGAAATTCTTTGTGTTTGAAACAATGACATATATTGCTTTTGACATTGTTTCTAAAGTGTCGTTCTGAAAAGTTGACATTTCTAAATTTCAAATATTTGTGAAAGCGTGTATCGAATCTGATTATGAAAAGATTTGAAAAGTTAAGGATTTCAAATTGTTTATAAAAGTGGTTGAAAAGTTTATGATTTTCAAATTGTTATGAAAAGTGTTTGGAAAATTTATAATTTCCGCAATTGTTTATAAACTGGTTGGAAAGCTTATGTTTCGAAATTGTTTATAAAAGCGTTTGGAAAGTTTATAATTTCGAAAATGATGTATAAAAAGTGTTTGAAAAAAAATGATTTCAAATTGTTTATGTAAAAGTTGAAAATGCTATTATGTAGGTAAAGGTTGAACAATTTATGATTTCGAATACTATCGAATTAGTTATAAGATTTTGCTCATAAAAGGTTTGACAATTTAGAATACTTTTGAAATTATTTATAAAATATGGTTTATGAAAATGTTGGAAAAAGTAGGATTTCTAAGTGCTTTTGAAATTAGTATAAAATATTAGTTATGTAAATATTGGAAAATTTTGATTTTAGTAAGATTAAATATCTTGCCTTTGGAATAATTGGAGAAATTTGTTATCTGCGATTGGAGAAACTGAATGTTTTAAGTTCGAATGTGTTTAAGAAAAAGTGTACAAAGGTTTAATTTTCTTGTTTTCAAAAGATTTTGAAATTGCTTGAAAAATTTAGAAAGTAATGAATTTTAATGTTTAGAATGTTTTGGAAAAAGGTTACGAGTTTTAAAATGAATTGAGCTATGAAGAAGGGTTCTGAAAGGATTCTGACATTTTATGATTTCTAATGATTTAAGCAATTGCTTAATTTGTTAAATTCGTTAAGGCTCTTAATTGTTCATTCAGTGATGATGAAATAAATGTTAAATTCGTTGTGTTTGAAGGTTTTAATCAAGATTAAAATTGTTGCATTCTAAAATAAATTGTGAATTTGCTATGTGAGAATTTCTATATGAAATCATGTGCATTTTGGGAATGTCAAGTTGTTTGATATGACATTGTGTTGAATTATCTGATGATTGCTACAATTGGTTCAATCTTCAATGATTGAAAGTATGTTATGTGAATTACTTTGATGTGATGACATTATGAATGTGAATGTGTCTTGTATGACACGACACGAGGATTTGACTTTTTGAAAAGTGCCTTGGGCAATCTTTTTGTAAGAATGAATATGTGAATTATATGGGTTTGGTTAGGTCCCTCAGAGAGTCGAGCACTGTCTCCCTCTGTTAGCCTTCTCCTACGCTTGCAAAGTGGCTTAGGAGTTCGATTTGGACTCCCTCCGCTCACTTGGCCGCATGTAACCGCTATGGGATTATGCAAGACGCTCGTTAGGACCCACCCAAACCATTTGATGTGTTATGTGATTTTGCTCTTTGTGTATTGTGATGCATTATGATGTGATGCATTCATATTTGAAATTGTGCATGATTTGTGAAAAGTTTGAGAACTTGAGAAAAATCTTAGAAAATGTTGATGAAGATTTATGAATGTTTTGAAAAGTTTGAAAAAGAGTTTTTGGATAAATTTCCGAATTGGGAAAGGTTTAAAAGTTTGAAAAGACAATTTTCGCTTATGTTTCATTTATAAGTATGTTACCCATTGAGCTGTCAAGCTCACCCCCCTTTCATCCCCATCTCCAGGTTTCGAGCAGGAGATCGGATGAATACGGTCAAGACGTCAGTTCGACATTTATATGTTTTGTAATTTGTATATGGCTTGGAATGCCATTTATGCTTATAAAGTATCTGGATGTATTGAATTTGAGTATGGAAATGAGCTATGAGATTTGTTTATGATTATAAGTAGATTGTGTGATTGATTTATGAATTTTGGATGTATGAGGTTGTTTAGAAATGGGATATGATTGTGACTTGAATTATGGATTGAGATTATGAAGTGTTTTAGATATAAGATTGCGTTATTGCTGGTGTTTGGATTCGGACGGGAGGTCCGATGACTCGAGTGGTGTTTGGATATATAGAAGTGTATGTTTTGACTTGCAGAATTTTCGTTTGTCAAAATACAATAAAGATATCTGCCCGATTTTCGAGAAAATCGGGTTATGGCAAAATAAGAATAAGTATAAGAATATGATTAAGAAGTTAGCTTTACTAAAGATAAGTGTTTAGTAAACGATGAAATTTTGGGAGAAAGAGTTTATGAATTGAGTTTGATTAAGGTAAATTCCTAAAGGAAAATGGGAATGGTTTTGTATAAAGAGGAAGGAATGACTAAGGTTGAAAAAAAAATTATATCGGGTTTTCAAATTAGTCTTAGGGCTTCCAACGCGTCGCGATATACTTTTCTAAGATACTTGTAAGAAGATGTCGGACATTTGTTTCATGGGATTCGAGTTTGATTTGCTTGATTGCGTTTCGCTTCAATTGCGATAAGACTTTCGTTTTCGATTCAATTTTTTTCAATTTCATTTGCTCGTTTCCGTTTCCGTCTTAGGTTGGGATCCGGTTCTGAGATCGGGTCCCAACATTGATGGTATCGAGCCCGATATTAGGATCTTAATCTGGCGCATGAGTTGATAAGAGTTTGCGATTGAATTTCATTAATGAAAATGTGATTTTGATGTGAATGAATTATCATGAATGACAAGTTAAAAGACAAGCTTGATGATGGTATTGATTTAAATGATGATTGATCCATGTTAGGGTTCATTAAGCCTGGACCTTTGATTCGTGAAAATGGATTGAGAAGCACCGCTTTGTGGTGATTGTGCGTTCATATGATTTTAAGGGTTCCTTGTGAAGAAGTGAAAATATGTATGATGAGTGATGATTAATTATAAGAAGTGTTAATGGAAATTAAGAGGAGAATTTTATGATGAAATTGGAAGAATTGATTTTAGCTATACATGTGTGAGACAATTAAGAAATACTTGAAGGATAGGATTAATGATATGAAGGTATGTAATGAAATATTTGAAGAATTAAATTGTTTGTTTGATTTAGATGATGAGAATGATGAATTATTTTGGGAACGTGATAATGAAAAAGAGATTAGAAATTCTTGAGGAATGAGAGATAAATCGACTTGAAAGATGAGACAACTTGAGTTTATATCTATATAGGTAAGGAATACTGAATTGTGGATATAGTGATGTGATATAATAGTGAATGTGGTGTATTTGACTTAAGAAGTAAGTTAAGAATGTGTATGATGAGGAAATTAGATAAGAAAAGTGACTATGATCTTTTGGAAAGAAATCGCTAAGAAAATGTGTTACTTGATGATTTATTACGTATGAATTTCGAGGACGAAATTCTTTTAAGAGGGGGAGAAATGTTGGACCCCGAACTTTTGATGAACATTAGAAATATTAAAATGAAATTAAATGAGAAAGAAATTGGTGAGACAATGTAAGAATTTAAAAATTTTGATGAAATTTATGAGAAATGAATTGTTAATTTTGAGGACTTTGATATTTGAGTGAACTTATATGGATTATTAGAAGAAAGTGGATGAGTTGATTGAAATGAAGTTAAATAGCAAGAATTAAAAGAAAAGTGTGAAAATTTGAAGAATTTAGAAAGTTTGACTTTTGGAGAGAATGTTTGACTTTGAGAGTTGACTTTTGTTTGAGGCAAAATTGAGAAAATGATCTATATGAAACTTGTAGATTATGTCAAGAGTTTTCTGTAGACATAAAGTTTGCAATTTTTCGATATCGGGAATGAGAGTTATGATTAGTCAAAGTTGGCTTGGAAGTTTGACTTTTAGGGTAAAAAGTTGACTATTTGATTTAGGTCAAATTTGAGAAAATGATTGTAACACCCCACACCCGTAAGACCCGAACCCGATATCGTTGGTGATATCCGAGTCCGTGTCCCACGAGCGTGGCGTACTACATCAGTCGATTTAAAATTCAGTATACATTTTTTTTCTTTTTGGAGCCATTAATTCAACGTTAGCGCGGCTAACACAGTAAGTAAATAAAATCCGTATTCAATATAATCCCGTTTCAGTTATTACAGTCATCCAGTAATAATTACAATCAGTCAATGCAGTAAAACATTAATACCACAATGGCTCAGTAAAAATATAAAGCCTTGTTATACAGTGATTGCGGAATACAATTTACTAAGACACTAATGCATACCGAACCGATCCCGACCTCTAACCTTTACTCGTCTACAGTAGACATACTCCCGTGTCAACCGGGGTATTCTTCAGGACCTGAAAAATAGATGCAAATTTTGGGTGAGTTTTGCGAACTCAGTGAGAAACCATCATCGATGGTTCACTCAAATCATGCATTACGCCCATGGCGTACAGCACAGTCCAGTAATAATCAATTACCAGTAAGCAGTTAATAACAATGTCCAGTAATATGAAACCATTCACAGTAATTCATACCATTATGAAAGCAGTATATGTCACAGAACAGTCATTTGTGCAAATGCAATGCATATGTGACTCTTTCCAGTTATTCAGTATTGTGCCCAAGTGCTCAGTCAGTGTTCAGTGAGGACGCGTCAGGGATTTCTCCCCTCGGGCTCGAGGCCCGGTCAGTACAGTATGAGAGCTCGAAGCTCTTATCAGTAAAATTAGCAACTTGGGGCACGTCCATTATCTGATCATGCAATTATGCATGCAGTGCAGTATTGAGTAACTATGCAGTATTTGGCTATAAAGCCCAGTGTATCAGTAATTCCACAATATGGCTATAAAGCCCATTATAGCAGTGTTCAGTATGGTGGCTATAAAGCCCAGTCTATCAGTATCAGTAAAATCATACACTACAAACCCATACATGCCAGTAGTCATACAGTACTCATTCAATTCACTTTTGCACGTAATTCACGTTAAGCATGTAAACAATCAGAAATTTGAGAAACCAACTAGGTTACTCACCTATTACTTCCGAGCTAATGCCGGAAAGCCTCTGTGACGTCGGTCAATCGACGCTCCATTTGGGCCTCTATATGAATCAGAAAAAGTACGAGTCACTAAATATGAAATTTGTGCTCATGTTGATGAAATATGCATGTTCATGAATTCCCAGTCCTAATTCAATATTTTTCCATAATAAAATTCTATCAAAATTTAGAAATCCATAGGCGACGACGGCATGCAATTCGGACCTCTATAGGTCCCCAATTAAATAAAAAGTGTTTACAAGTTCCGTCAATAGGGCTACGTCAAATTCCGCCTAAAATTCCGTTTTCTCATAATATGAAATTAAATATTCAACGAATCCGATGCCTCTGGAATCAGGTCAATCGGACGTCGGACGGAAAGAAATTGACAAAGGAACAATCGGATCAATTAATGCTAAATAAAATTCAAAATAATTAAACAGAAATTCCCATGCGCTGCCATGAGGCGAGACGCCGCCTCAGCGAGGCTGAATCACCCTTCTTCGTCATGAGGGTAGGCGTCGCCTCGCGACCAGCGTCTTTAAATCTCGCCCATGAGGCTTAACGTCGCCTCATGAGACTACCCTTCGCTTTGCCCTTTCTTTCCAGATTTGAAACTTAATTTCCATCCACTCTAACTTTTAGCACACAAATCAGAAAAATACCCACTATACCTCATTGGAAAGCTTATGAAAAGCTCTACAATTCTCTAGAAGACCATAAAATTCAAATCCAACCTTAAGAGTCTCAAATAATCCATCAAACCTTCTGCCTACTCAATTTCCATCAACACAGGGCAGTACAATTACAATTTCATAACTCACTGATTCTTCAGTAATAAATTACCACAAAAATATGGTCAATAAGTTCACAATGTCCTCTACAACTTTCATGACAACCCAAAATCAAATTCTATTTCTAAACCAGTCAATTAATTCATTTAATGTCACTGTCTCTGAAATCCTTCAATTTGGGCAGTAACCTTACAAGAGGCATAAGTTCCAGTATACAAGTCAATAAATTCAGAACTTTATATCCTTGTAAAGATAACATCATAAACTTCATTTTTCATGAAGCACTCAACACCCAATTCGATCTCTAACAATTTCAAAATTGTTATGGAAGTTTCTGTTATGATCAGCCACTCATAACCTAATGTAGGGTCAGTTTTTGAAAAATCATAACTCCCAATTCTGACTTCTAAAAATTACAAACCATATGTCATTTTCAAGGTAATCTTTTCCTCTACAACTTTTCAGAAGCTCACTCACACCAATTCAGTCCACTTAAAATGTTAAAATTGCCTCCAATCAGTAAACTCACAAAATCACACTTAAGCTAGGTTTCATCCAAAATGCTCAAAACCAGTCATTAGTAATCAATTCATATCTCCCAATACACAATTCTAAAATAGAAAGATCAGTAGCAATGGAAAGATAATTCAATATGCTACAACTTCCATGAAGATCATTTTCCTAATTCCATCTCAATTAATTCATAAAATCAACAAAACTCAGATGTCATGGTTGCGGTTACTGTTCACAGGCAATGGAACAGTAACTTTCCATTCAAAGATTCACCCCTCTATCATTGAAATTCAATAACACCTATTTCACACTAAATTGAAGCCAACATCCCAAAGTTTCAGTGGCCACTAACCTTACCTCATTTGCATTTCTACACATTAAGTTATGAATAAAACAGTAACATCACTTATAATTCCAATTTTCCAGATTTAAGGTTAACCTTAGTTCAACCACTTCCAATGCCTTTTCACATCACTAGACATCAAAATAAATACAAATTAAATATTACTCCAGTCATACATATACTAGGGTTAATACTGAAAAATTGGCAGCCTTAAATTCCTTAATTCAAATACTCAAATAATTATCCATAATCAATTCAAAATCAAACCATATCATAAATTTTAATGCATCTTCACCTAGCCTCATACCCTTTCTTCAAATCACAATAATCATCACTTTAATGTCTACATGAACCTAATACATGCTTTAAATCCTTTTATTAACTACCCCATACTATCATGACATTTAATTCCATGTAAAACAACATTTAAAACTCAAACCTTAAATAACAACTTACCTAATTAAATTGCAACTTCAAATTCTTCAAGCTTCCAAGCTCCCCTCCTCCAACTTTCTACCACTTACCAACCTACGGATACCACTCCATCACATACACAAATCCTCATCTTCACAAGACTTAAGTATGGTCTTGATTGTGGATAGAAGAAGAGCAAGCAAGGAAACAAGAGGAAGGAGGAACAAACACCAACGATGGAAGGAGAAAGGAGCACTCACGGATGGAAGAGATTTATTTAGCTTTCAAAGTAATTTTCTTATCCATTCAAAGAGAAGAGTCGTGAATATAAGTGGAAGACAAGAAGAAAGTCGTGGATGATGTATATAAAAAGACAAATTTCTTTAATGAAGAGGACACTTGGCATTTTCAAATAAGAAAAGACAAAAATCAAGTTAATTAACCTACTTTAATCACAAACTCTCATTAATCCCTCTTAAACACTAATCATGGCTCTAGAATAATTCGCTAATATCATTATCCACTAATCTCATGCCATCAAGCAGTCCCTTTTCAGTTCAAAACAGTTCACTCAGTCAGCCCGTTGGAATTTTCTCAGTCCGGAAATTTCCGGGAATTTCCCCAAATCATTTTTTTGAGAATTATTGAAATTCCCTAAAATTGTAAAGCACATAACAGTGCACTCCAAATAGTTTTTCAATCACGAAAATCACATTTTCTACCCCAAAACAAGTTTAGGCCAGTTACCGACGATTTTGCCGGTCCGGAAATTTTCTCCGGAAAATTCCAGAAAAATTCCTATAAATCCCAAAAAAATGTAAAACGCTCAATGGCACACTCAGAATATTTTTTTTTAAATCCCATAACCACGTTTATCACAATAAAATACCGTTAGGCCCAATTACCGGGAATGTCATGAATGCATTTACCGTAATTCCATGTACACAATTGATACTGTGTATCAATCCTATTATGCATGAACAGTACTAAATATTCCCTATTAGTCTCATCCTATACCAATTTTACTATTTTACCCTTTCAGGAGGGGGTGGGATGTTACAATTCTCCCCTCCTTATAAGAATTTCGTCCTCGAAATTCTCAGTCAATGGTTCACTACAGTAATCACTTGATTCAACATATCTCATACACTTTGCCACTTAGTGATTCACTTTTCGAGTGATCACAGTAACCACTCTCAGTCCGTGGTTCAGTTACTAATTTGGCTAACTCTTTATCACTTAGGACAGTAAACGGATTTGACAATACCATTAGTTGGCGATCTCATTTTCTTAGCTATCTCACTTGCCATTTCTAGAATAGTCACTTCCTTTGGTTACGGTATGTAGCTCAGTTCAGTATTTTCGAATCTATTCACTTATCACATTTTATTTCTCTAGTACTTTTTCCCCAATGTTATATAGTCCAACTTATGTTCCAATGAGTACGTTTCCATTTCTTTGGTACCTCCCTTAATCACGTCAGGGACGAATTACATTCCCTTGGTACCAATACAGTGACACTTAATTCCACTTCACTATAATCAGTAACAATGTACCTAATGCAGTCATTTGTTGTATACCATTCACATTATGTTCAAATTCGATTCTCGTAAGATAATTCACTATTCTATAATGTTCACACACTTTATCCGGATATACAGTTTACTCTGTCTCATTTGTCCGATCCAATTCCACTTTAGCTAACCATGCAGTCTTCCTAAGTCACTTTCCTTTTTCTCACACATTTTAGTCTCAAACCCATTACGGTCTTTAACTCCCAGTAGGCACTGCGCAGTGTAGCAGTATATATTCTCCAGTGAATCAAAACTCTATAACAAGAATATAATCAAACCTTTTTCCTATTGGACATTCAATCTATAAACTCTTGAGCCAAGAATCACTTCATTCTATACCTACAATTACTCAATTTCACCTTTCAAATATGCTTACTAGAATGTCTAACTTTGACAGTTCACTTTTCTTGTTCTTATACCTTTTTATCGGGTACACTTACTTCTTCTTCAACTTTTGTTCACTATAGTTTTCCAACTCCATTCGTATATTAAAACTCATCAAAAAACTTCCCCCCCTTTTCTTTCTGCACTCTTAACCTTTCGTATCACTATTTTTTTTTTAACTTCAATTTTCCAAAAACACTTCACTATTACCCAATATCTGCTTGACATTGATTGAAAACCCCAATATCTATAATTGATTTGTTCATTGAAGCATTATCGTATTTACACCGGTCTCTTTCCTCAAATTAACCCAGTGTATCCTTATAGGAATCTACAGTCTCCAAGGCTTTTAATCATGAGAATGGCACTAATACCATTTATCAAAGTCAGTTCAATTTATTTCATACCCGTTCAACATATTATCGCAGTTCAATACTCACTGCCCATTCTTCCAGTGTATTTATATCATCAGTTTCAGATTCCTCAATTAGTCCTATCATCACTTCCAAACACATTCTATCTCTAATCACAGTTACTACCATTTGCTTACCTCGCATAAATCCCTATTAGGGTCTTATTGACTTTACCGTACATCTTTTACCCTTTTTACTGAATCTACAATGAGTGTATCTGCAATTCCTTTAGGAAGGTGTCACTACATCACCTCATTGTCAGTTTCCCTTTTTGAACCTCTTATCTTCATTCATTAACTCTTTTCATTTTCTCTTCTCATTTGTTTTCATATCATTCCTATCAACATATGTTAACACCTTGTCATCTATATTTAAACCTCCAAAATTTTCCATTTTATTTTAGTATCTCACTTCTCAGTTCGGGACTCTTTTATTTTTCGTTTCAAATCTAGATTCCTCAACAGTTTTACATCATAACTGGAGATCGATTCACTTCACATTGCAATAGAATCACCTCAAATTAAAATCTCACTCATATGGAATTCTTTACATTTCTGTACATACAATGCAGATAATCTCAACAATATGAGCTATGTCCCAATTTCACTTTTAATTTTGTCCACAAAAGTCTCATCAACCAATGATTATTCCTATTCGCTTTTCAATCATTCTTCACTATATCGCATAATCTCAATCGAACACTCTTATGTCATCATTTAACAGATCGTAACATTCCTTTCGAAGGTTCCTTGTGGCGATCATTTAAATACTTTCTTTCACACTTATTCAGTAATTTATACCAGAATCACTTTTCAGTTCCTCTCATACAGGTACACTCAGTCCACTTTTATCTTACTTTAAGAACTTCACACTTATAATCACTCTAAACATTTACCGCTCATTTACTCTGTGGTTTCCATAGATCTGCAACATACATTTCATTAGTCACAATCAACATTACTGTCCAATAGATATCCCCAACAGTAAATCGACATAAATGCAATAACTCTTTTCATACACCACTATTGTGGTTTCATTCATTTCAAGATCTTTATTTCATTCTCACCATATCATTAAACTGTATGTCTCATTCCCCTATCCGTTACGTGCAACTTGACCTTGTAAGGTCATAACAATTTGGCTTATCATCTTATGATCTTTATTCCTATTTTTTTTTCATTCCGTTTTCTGCTACTTATCTTCTATTTTCCTCAAACAGTCTATGATCGGGTGTTCACAGTCCCCAATACCCGACAAAGTCGTTGATACTACTCCATTTTATCTCTATCTATATACCTGTCCATTTACCATTTTCGTGTCCATATACACCTAATTCAGTATTTCCCGATACACCTTCAGTAGAAATCATCTGTCTGTCTTTTTCCTTTATGATTTTATCATACGAATTTCCAACCTCGAAGCACCATAATCACCTAACAATTTCAGTCTCAAACTTATGCGGTCTAGTTCATAACCATTTCCCGAATTCATTTCAGTTTATCTGTACACTTTTACCTCACTCTAATAGGCCCTGGGCATCTTACTTTTTCGATTCTTTCAGTTCTCGATAGATCGTTACAGTACTCCATTGAGCTTCTTTCCATCTCGCTACTATCATCTGCTTATAATATCTACTGATTTCTAACTCGAATACAGTGAATCAAAATATGCCCGATTGGACCATCTACATTTTACTCAATTCCAATATTTCCCCTTTCATGACATATACAGTCAGAACTGTAATTACCTAACCATTCCGGGCTTTTAATTTCACTTAGATCTACTATAACCAATATGCTTCCCATATCTCTAATGGATCTCTCCCAGTTCTCAACATCTTCATTTTTCTGTCACCATAATATTATCAATTTAATTCAGAAATTCTTAATCAGTCTAGCCAACACGGTCATTCTATTATCACTTATAAGGGTTTCTAACCCAAGACAATTTCAATCTTCTTATCCATTTTTCCTTTATCCTTTCCTCATTGATTATCCCTTGGGATTTACACTCTAATCCAGCCTCACTCTTCTCTCACTTAGTCACTTGACACTTATGCACCTTAGGGTTTATCCTCGTCGACTCGACTCAGGATCGATTACCACGATGCCGCAACGACGCGACTCAAATGCATGAAACCTATGTTCCAAATCGTGCCCGGATACATTACGCATTACTGGGCTCGATACCACCTAAATGTAACACCACACCCGTAAGACCCAACCCGATATCGTTGGTGATATCCGAGTCCGTGTCCCACGAGCGTGGCACTACATCAGTCGATTTAAAATTCAGTATACATTTTTTTCTTTTGGAGCCATTAATTCAACGTTAGCACGGCTAACACAAGTAAGTAAATAAAATCCGTATTCAATATAATCCCGCTTCATTATTACGGTCATCCAAGAATAATTACAATCACCAATGCAAGAAACATTAATACCACAATGGCTCAAGAAAATATAAAGCCTTGTTATACGTTGATTGCGAATACAATTTACTAAGACACTAATGCATAACGAACCGATCCCGACCTCTAACCTTTACTCGCTCTACAGAGACATACTCCGTGTCAACCGGGTATTCTTCAGACTGAAAAATAGATGCAAATTTTGGGTGAGTTTTGCGAACTCGGTGAGAAACCATCATCGATGGTTCACTCAAATCATGCATTACGCCCATGGCGACAAAGACGATCAAAGAATAATCAATTACCGATGAAGCGCTAATAATAATGTCCATAATATGAAACCATTCACGAGAATTCATACCATTATGAAAGCAAGATATGTCACGTAAGCGATCATTTGTGCAAATGCAATGCATATGTGACTCTTTCCGCTTATTCAAGATTGTGCCCAAGTGCTCGATCGTTGTTGGTGAGGACGCGTGATTTTCTCCCTCGGGCTCGAGGTCCGGTCAAGATCTGAGATGAGAGCTCAAGCTCTTATCAAGAAATTAGCAACTTGGGCACGCCCATTATCTCGATCATGCAATTATGCATGCGATGCAAGATTGAGTAACTATAAAGATTTGGCTATAAAGCCCAAAGGTATCAATAATTCCACAATATGGCTATAAAGCCCATTATAGCAATGTTCAAAGTATGGTGGCTATAAAGCCCAGTCTATCAGTATCAGTAAAATCATACACTACAAACCCATACATGCCAGTAGTCATACAGTGCTCATTCAATTCACTTTTGCACGTAATTCACGTTAAGCATGTAAACAATCAGAAATTTGAGAAACCAACTAGGTTACTCACCTATTACTTCCGAGCTAATGCCGGAAAGCCTCTGTGACGTCGGTCAATCGACGCTCCATTTGGGCCTCTATATGAATCAGAAAAAGTACGAGTCACTAAATATGAAATTTGTGCTCATGTTGATGAAATATGCATGTTCATGAATTCCCAGTCCTAATTCAATATTTTTCCATAATAAAATTCTATCAAAATTTAGAAATCCATAGGCGCTGACGGTGCGCAATTCGGACCTCTATAGGTCCCCAATTAAATAAAACAGTGTTTACAAGTTAAAATCAATAGGGCTACGTCAAATTCCGCCTAAAATTCCCGTTTCTCATAATATGAAATTAAATATTCAACGAATCCGATGCCTCTGGAATCAGGTCAATCGGACGTCGGACGGGAAAGAAATTGACAAAGGAACAATCGGATCAATTAATGCTAAATAAAAATTCAAAAATAATTAAAACAGAAATTCCCATGCTTTGCCTCATGAGGCGAGACGCCGCCTCGCGAGGCTGAATCACCCTTCGTCGTCGAGGCGAGGCGTCGCCTCGCGACCAGCCTCTTTAAATCTCGCCATGAGGCTTAACGTCGCCTCATGAGACTACCTCGCTTGCCCTTTCTTTCCAGATTTGAAACTTAATTTCCATCCACTCTAACTTTTAGCACACAAATCAGAAAAATACCCACTATACCTCATTGGAAAGCTTATGAAAAGCTCTACAATTCTCTAGAAGACCATAAAATTCAAATCCAACCTTAAGAGTCTCAAATAATCCATCAAACCTTCTGCCTACTCAATTTCCATCAACACAGGGCAGTACAATTACAATTTCATAACTCACTGATTCTTCAGTAATAAATTACCACAAAAATATGGTCAATAAGTTCACAATGTCCTCTACAACTTTCATGACAACCCAAAATAAAATTCTATTTCTAAACCAGTCAATTAATTCATTTAATGTCACTGTCTCTGAAATCCTTCAATTTGGGCAGTAACCTTACAAGAGGCATAAGTTCCAGTATACAAGTCAATAAATTCAGAACTTTATATCCTTGTAAAGATAACATCATAAACTTCATTTTTCATGAAGCACTCAACACCCAATTCGATCTCTAACAATTTCAAAATTGTTATGGAAGTTTCTGTTATGATCAGCCACTCATAACCTAATGTAGGGTCAGTTTTGAAAATCATAACTCCCAATTCTGACTTCTAAAATTACAAACCATATGTCATTTTCAAGGTAATCTTTTCCTCTACAACTTTTCAGAAGCTCACTCACACCAATTCAGTCCACTTAAAATGTTAAAATTTCCTCCAATCAGTAAACTCACAAAATCACACTTAAGCTAGGTTTCATCCAAAATGCTCAAAACCAGTCATTAGTAATCAATTCATATCTCCCAATACACAATTCTAAAAATAGAAAGATCAGTAGCAATGGAAAGATAATTCAATATGCTACAACTTCCATGAAGATCATTTTCCCTAATTCCATCTCAATTAATTCATAAAAATCAACAAAACTCAGATGTCATGGTTGCGGTTACTGTTCACAGGCAATGGAACAGTAACTTTCCATTCAAAGATTCACCCCTCTATCATTGAAATTCAATAACACCTATTTCACACTAAATTGAAGCCAACATCCCAAAGTTTCAGTGGCCACTAACCTTACCTCATTTGCATTTCTACACATTAAGTTATGAATAAAACAGTAACATCACTTATAATTCCAATTTTCCAGATTTAAGGTTAACCTTAGTTCAACCACTTCCAATGCCTTTTTCACATCACTAGACATCAAAATAAATACAAATTAAATATTACTCCAGTCATACATATACTAGGGTTAATACTGAAAAATTGGCAGCCTTAAATTCCTTAATTCAAATACTCAAATAATTATCCATAATCAATTCAAAATCAAACCATATCATAAATTTTAATGCATCTTCACCTAGCCTCATACCCCTTTCTTCAAATCACAATAATCATCACTTTAATGTCTACATGAACCTAATACATGCTTTAAATCCTTTTATTAACTACCCCATACTATCATGACATTTAATTCCATGTAAAAACAACATTTAAAACTCAAACCTTAAATAACAACTTACCTAATTAAATTGCAACTTCAAATTCTTCAAGCTTCCAAGCTCCCCTCCTCCAACTTTCTACCACTTACCAACCTACGGATACCACTCCATCACATACACAAATCCTCATCTTCACAAGACTTAAGTATGGTCTTGATTGTGGATAGAAGAAGAGCAAGCAAGGAAACAAGAGGAAGGAGGAACAAACACCAACGATGGAAGGAGAAAGGAGCACTCACGGATGGAAGAGATTTATTTAGCTTTCAAAGTAATTTTCTTATCCATTCAAAGAGAAGAGTCGTGAATATAAGTGGAAGACAAGAAGAAAGTCGTGGATGATGTATATAAAGAGACAAATTTCTTTAATGAAGAGGACACTTGGCATTTTCAAATAAGAAAAGACAAAAATCAAGTTAATTAACCTACTTTAATCACAAACTCTCATTAATCCCTCTTAAACGCTAATCATGGCTCTAGAATAATTCGCTAATATCATTATCCACTAATCTCATGCCATCAAGCAGTCCTTTTCAGTTCAAAACAGTTCACTCAATCACCTGTTGAATTTTCTCATCCGAAATTTCCGAATTTCCCAAATCATTTTTTGAGAATTATTGAAATTCCCTAAAATTGTAAAGCACATAACAGTGCACTCCAAATAGTTTTCAATCACGAAAATCACATTTTCTACCCCAAAACAAGTTTAGGCCGCCTGGCGATTTTGCGGTCCGAAATTTTCTCCGGAAAATTCCAAAAATTCCTATAAATCCCAAAAAATGTAAAACGCTCAATGGCACACTCAGAATATTTTTTTTTAAATCCCATAACCACGTTTATCACAATAAAATACCGTTAGGCCCAATTACCGGGAATGTCATGAATGCATTTACCGTAATTCCATGTACACAATTGATACTGTGTATCAATCCTATTATGCATGAACAGTACTAAATATTCCCTATTAGTCTCATCCTATACCAATTTTACTATTTTACCCTTTCAGGAGGGGGTGGGATGTTACAATGATCAACGTGAAAATTGTAGCCTCTGTCGAGAGCTTTTCGTGGACATAAAGTTTGCTATTTTTCGATGTCGGGATTGAGAGATATGAATTTCGGAAGATATGTTTTGTTTTGAAAATGTTATTAAGTATAGATTTGCATGTGCTATACTTCGAGGCCACTCGTCGTATGGATTTAGTCTGAATTGGAGTAAGTAGTATTACTGAAAGTTGTAGCTCGTATGTCGATCTTTCCGATGCCATAGAGTTTGTAATTTTTCGATATCGGGACTAGGAGTTATGATCGATTAAAAACTGGAAGTTGTGTAGGAAAAGTTGATTAGGATAGAATCTTTGATTGAGTTTTGACCCCTTCGAGGTGAAATTGATTTTCTGTTCTTCTGGGAAGTTGTAGAGCTTCCTTCAATCTTTCTATAGACACCAATTCGTCAAATTCGAGTTCGAATTAAGAGATATGATTTTGAAAAATTCAGTTATAAGTGGGTATTTAAGATTTTGTAACTTTTGCTCGAACTCCACCCTTTTGCAATCTTTTGTTATAAATCTTCGTCCGACATCCGATTGACTCGATTATCGGCGTTGGATTCCTAAGACAATTAATGTCATTTTATTGAAGAATTATGAATTTTAGGAGATTGAATTGAAGGTGATTGATTTTAATTAAGTGAGTTGAGAAAGTTTCGAACATGGTTCGGTATTTTGCAAATTTCGGAGCTGTGGAGCTCCGATTAAGTCGATTCTTGAGGCTAAATAAGTTAAGATATGGGACTTCAATTATGTGAAGGGCTCGAATTTTAATTCAGTCCCGAAGATTTTCAAGTTCTGGAATTAAGTGCAGTTTTGGATTTTGTTCAGGTCTGTTAGTATTTCGGCCTTAACTTCTTCGTTTTAGATCCGAATTGAGCGCCGTCAGTTGCGTTGGATTCGTATGATCGAGAGGAACAATTCTCTAGTAGAAAGTTTGTCCAAATTATTTCGTTAAGTTGCCCAAAAGTTGGAAGTAAGTTATCAGATTTTTAACTAAAGAGAGGGGCATTTTGGTCATTGCACCCTCATTTAAGTGACATAGCTTAAACACAAGGGGCAGGGTCGTTTTGGAGGCTGGAGCTGTCGACTATAAGCAGAATAAGAAGAGAAGAAATAGAAAGAAAATACAAAGAGAGGGAGAGAAGAGATGAAGCTTCGGTGATGGGTGGAGAAGAAGAAGAAGAAGAGCAAGCAAGGTCGGTTTTCTATGAGTTCAAGAGTGATGTTCGTTGGTTTCTAGAGCAAAGAGGAGGAAGAAGATGGAAGTTTACCTTGAAGCTTCATAAATCCGAAAATGGTGGAGTTAAGGTAGGTTTGAAAATTGTTTTAAGTTGAGATATTGATGGGTTTATGGTGTAGATCTATGGAAAATGTTATGGGTTTGTTAATTCCATGACAAATTTTGGGAGATTTCATGTTAAATTAAGTTAATGTTGGATATGAATGTGTTAGGGTTTTAGTCTTGAATTTGGGGATTTGAAATTTTGGAAGTGTATTGAGTTAGAAAGTTTGAAATTTTGATGAGTATGGGATTTCTATATTTCATTTAAGTATTTATGCTTTTTGTGATTTTGAAATTGGTGATTTTGGTTTAGGAACTTTTAGTTTGGATGAAGGAAAGAAGTAATGGAGGAATTGAAGCTTTGGAAAAGTGTCTAGCAAGATCATGAGGTGGGTACCATATTTATTTTCGAAATTATAAGCTTTGTGAGTATTCTTGAAAATTTCCGAAAGTGAAAAGGGTTAGAAATGTATTGTTTCGGATATTTAAATGTATTGTTTTGAATATTTTTGATGACATTGAATGATTGTCTAATTGATTTGAAAAATTTAGAAGAGAGACGTTTTTGAAAGTTATTGTTTATATTTTCGAAAAAATCAAGAAGGGAAGTATTTCAATGTCATTGCCTAAATTGATTTGATAAATTGATAAAAATTTCTGACGTAGGATTATGAATGAATTGAAAATTTGTGAGGAATATTGTATTCTTGGATTTTGATATTTAAGAAATTCTTTGTGTTTGAAACAATGACATATATTGCTTTTGACATTGTTTCTAAAGTGTCGTTTACGAAAAAGTTGACATTTCTAAATTTCAAATATTTGTGAAAGCGTGTATCGAATACAGTTATGAAAAGATTTGAAAAGTTAAGGATTTCCGAAATTGTTTATAAAAGTGGTTGAAAAGTTTATGATTTTCGAAATTGTTATGAAAAGTGTTTGGAAAATTTATAATTTCCGCAATTGTTTATAAAACTGGTTGGAAAGCTTATGTTTCCGAAATTGTTTATAAAAGCGTTTGGAAAGTTTATAATTTTGAAAATGATGTATAAAAGTGTTTGAAAAAAATGATTTCAAATTGTTTATGTAAAAGTTGAAAATGCTATTATGTAGGTAAAGGTTGAACAATTTATGATTTCGAATACTATCGAATTAGTTATAAGATTTTGCTCATAAAAGGTTTGACAATTTAGAATACTTTTGAAATTATTTATAAAATATGGTTTATGAAAATGTTGGAAAAGTAGGATTTCTAAGTGCTTTTGAAATTAGTATAAAATATTAGTTATGTAAATATTGGAAAATTTTGATTTTAGTAAGATTAAATATCTTGCCTTTGGAATAATTGGAGAAATTTGTTATACGCGATTGGAGAAACCGAATGTTTTAAGTTCGAATGTGTTTAAGAAAAAGTGTACAAAGGTTTAATTTTCTTGTTTTCAAAAGATTTTGAAATTGCTTGAAAAATTTAGAAAGTAATGAATTTTAATGTTTAGAATGTTTTGGAAAAAGGTTACGAGTTTTAAAATGAATTGAGCTATGAAGAAGGGTTCGAAAGGATTCGACATTTTATGATTTCTAATGATTTAAGCAATTGCTTAATTTGTTAAATTCGTTAAGGCTCTTAATTGTTCATTCAATGATGATGAAATAAATGTTAAATTCGTTGTGTTTGAAGGTTTTAATCAAGATTAAAATTGTTGCATTCTAAAATAAATTGTGAATTTGCTATGTGAGAATTTCTATATGAAATCATGTGCATTTTGGGAATGTCAAGTTGTTTGATATGACATTGTGTTGAATTATCGATGATTGCTACAATTGGTTCAATCTTCAATGATTGAAAGTATGTTATGTGAATTACTTTGATGTGATGACATTATGAATGTGAATGTGTCTTGTATGACACGACACGAGGATTTGACTTTTTGAAAAGTGCCTTGGGCAATCTTTTTGTAAGAATGAATATGTGAATTATATGGGTTTGGTTAGGTCCCTCTGTAGAGTCGCGCAATCGCTCTCCTCTCGTTAGCCTTCTCCTACTGCTGCATGAGTGGCTTAGGAGTTCGATTTGGACTCCCCTCCGTTCACTACCGCACGTAACCGCTATGCATGAGGATTATGCAAGACGCTCTGTTAGGACCGACCCAAACCATTTGATGTGTTATATGATTTTGCTCTTTGTGTATTGTGATGCATTATGATGTTATGCATTCATATTTGAAATTGTGCATGATTTGTGAAAAGTTTGAGAACTTGAGAAAAATCTTAGAAAATGTTGATGAAGATTTATGAATGTTTTGAAAAGTTTGAAAAGAGTTTTTGGATAAATTTCCGAATTGGGAAAGGTTTAAAAAGTTTGAAAAGACAATTTTCGCTTATGTTTCATTTATAAGTATGTTACCCATTGAGCTGTCAAGCTCACCCCCTTTCATCCCCATCTCCAGGTTTCGAGCAGGAGATCGGATGAATACGGTCAAGACGTCAGTTCGACATTTATATGTTTTTGTAATTTGTATATGGCTTGGAATGCCATTTATGCTTATAAAGTATCTGGATGTATTCGAATTTGAGTATGGAAATGAGCTATGAGATTTGTTTATGATTATAAGTAGATTGTGTGATTGATTTATGAATTTTGGATGTATGAGGTTGTTTAGAAATGGGATATGATTGTGACTTGAATTATGGATTGAGATTATGAAGTGTTTTAGATATAAGATTGCGTTATTGCTGGTGTTTGGATTCCGGACGGGAGGTCCGATGACTCTGAGTGGTGTTTGGATATATAGAAGTGTATGTTTTTGACTTGCAGAAATTTTCAGGCTGTCAAAATACAGCCGTTATGTTGCCCGATTTTCGAGAAAATCGGGTTATGGCAAAATAAGAATAAGTATAAGAATATGATTAAGAAGTTAGCTTTACTAAAGATAAGTGTTTAGTAAACGATGAAATTTTGGGAGAAAGAGTTTATGAATTGAGTTTGATTAAGGGTAAATTCCTAAAGGAAAATGGGAATGGTTTTGTATAAAGAGGAAGGAATGACTAAGGTTGAAAAAAAAAAATTATATCGGGTTTTTCAGATTAGTCTTAGGGCTTCCAACGCGTCGCGATATACTTTTCTAAGATACTTGTAAGAAGATGTCGGACATTTGTTTCAGTGGGATTCCGAGTTTGATTTGCTTCAGTTTCGTTTCGCTTCAATTGCGATAAGACTTTCGTTTTTCGATTCAATTTCTGTTTTTGATTCTGTTTGCTCCGTTTCCGTTTCCGTCTTCCGGTTGGGATCCGGTTCCTGAGATCGGGTCCCAACATGTAAAATGGATCTTTCCGCTCTATATCTCCTTTTTGGGTTTATGGGAAGGACACAGAGGAAAAAGGCCAGTTATTGGTCACTCACAAAAAAGGTATCAAAATGTTAAAATCTAGCATCACTATAAGAAAATTTTAAAAAAAAAGTAGCCCTTAATGACAAGGATATCAAATCTATAATCACAAAAAATAGAGAAAAAAACTTATAAACTCGAGTATCAAGGGATTTCAACCAAACATCCTAGTAAAGACAACGTATTTTTCACTGTATATGGAAGCATATTGCCATGGGTTAGATAGAGAAAATCTTCTTCTTTCTCTCTAACCTCCTCCTCCCTTTACCTCCCTTGGATTGTTTATCCTCCATCCTCCTTCTGAATCTTTCGGTCCAATCCATCTCCTCTCCCTGCTGCCACTTCTTACCCTTTGCCTCTCATTTTTGCTATCCTTTTAGTTTTGTCCTTGATTACATTCCTTATTGGTACTCGAGGTCTCCTGGAAAGTACTTTAAGGGTAATTTGAGAATTTTACTCCTTCCCCCTTCTCAAGTTACTATTTTTGGTAACTATTTTTTGAAAACCCATTCCGCTAGCATCAATAGAGGGACTTTTTTTTTTTGATAACTCAGGGTTCGGGTTTGGCCCGACTACCTGGGACTTATGAGTCACCCACTCAAACTCATAGATAGATAAATCTGGGTCTGATCCTAATCAATATCAGAGGTACCTGCATCAAGGATAGGTCGTCATTATCAGGAGGATTACATCACTTCAAATAGAAGCTGCTCCACCCAAGGTTCGAACCCACAACCTCTCACAATCCTCTCCTCCTTTCTACCGCTAGGTTACCCCGTGAGTGGGTAATAGAGGTTGGCAAAGAACGTAGGTAGTTTTGATACTCTTTTAGGGATAAACATAGCTTGTCATATGGTTATTGTCATTTGTCAACCTTGATAAATTGATATAAAATAAATTAGTTAGGAATGTCAATAAAGTTTATATTTCCATGTGGTGGGGGAGAGAGTGGTTAAAGCATGAGAGGAGGAGGAGAGAGTATAGCCTTTAACTAATAGCAGAGGCACCTCAAGTACAAGAGATGACATCAAGTACGAGATTTCTTACCTATACTATATCAATTGTTTTAGAGAGGATGATAAAATCATTCTTGACATTAAAAAAAGAAATAAGGACGCAACCTTATGCTATAGGGGATGTAAAGGAAGTTAAATAAGGATAATGGTTATGACGAATGGAGCAAGTGACTATCGACTATTTTAGCATATGGGGTACTATGAAAAGCCTCCATAACCTTTAATGATGCCAAAGGTAAACAATGATCATAATGAAGAGCTTGCTAGGCTAGAGGAACCAGATCCTATTTGATTCCCTTAACCCAGAGCTTCCTCGAGATGACATTATAATGACATTATTTTGGTCAATGATACAAAAATAAATTTATTTTGGTGATACGACTTAGGCCTTTTAAGTATTTTAAATAGGACTAAGTCAACTCCTAGGTCATGGCCCAACCTAAAGACTAGTTGATCTTTGTCTAGCTCGTTGACTTCAGGCCAACATTAGTTAGGATGGTCTAGTTTAGGCTAAAAAATGTCATCCTTAGCCTGATGTGGGTTAAAATTATGTCATCTTTTCTTTCCAGATTGTACATTTTAATAATTTATTTTCCTCTTGTATTCTCCACTCAAGTTTTTATATTTTTATTTGGTCATTTACTTGTGTTAAGTACTTTATTTCAATTTATCTTTATCTTTCATTTTCTCTATGTTTTATTTTGGTTGTCAATAATTAGCTTGTTGTAAGGCATAACTTAATTTTAGATGTCAATTGTATTTACCATAGGTAATAGACAGCATATATATGGCTAAAGAAGTTTCTTTCTTACTCATTAATTTTCCTCCCTCTTTGATATTCGATTCTCCTTAATTTTTGCTTATACTATCCATATTTAGTATATTGAGGATAATTTAGAAATTTAGTACAAGGAAATAATTAATTATTTTAACCTAGTATATTTTACCTTGGTGAATTAAATTGATACAATTAGCTTAAGAGGCAACAATTCTGAGAATTTTTGCATCAAATAAGAGTAGTTAAGATTATTGGTCAAAGGTTTGATTGGTTTTGATGTAATTAGTTTAGGTAAATAGGCAGGAGCATTAAAAACTGACTTAGCTTTGATTTGATCTAATAATTTGAAAATGGATGTTGAATGTGCATCATGACACTTTGTGTAATTCTAATTTAGAGTTAGAAGTGAGTTATTTTGTAACCATTTTAGCATCCCATCAATAAATAAAAAATATGTGACTAAGTGAGCAAAATGAATTCACTATGTTGATGTTAACTAAATTAACAGGTTTAAATTTAAAGAGTGATTTATAATTACTACAACTATCTAAATACCTAACTAGTTGATGAGCAATGCAACTAAAAGGATGATGGATAGTCTTGATTTCTTTAATTGATTTATTGGATCTTCCCTAGAATTGCTGCCTATTTAAGCAAAGAGTGACAAGAATTGATTTGCTTAAAAACAAATAAAAGTTTAAGTGGGGGATATTTGATATGAAAAAAATAAATATATTATGTTAAGCATTTTAGTTGATTTTCATGTTAAATTACCTTGCCAAATTTATTTTTTAATTTCTTTTTTAGTAATTGAGATAAAGTGCCTTGAGTTGAGATTATTTAAGAACCAAAGCTTATTTTAAACAAGAATATAAAGAAAATAACAATTCTTAAAGGAACATAAAATGACCCATGCCTATATGCAAGCATATGTCCTATATGGTTAAGTGCAGTAAAAGGTATAGCCTAGAACATGACTTGGAGAGAGACAGTATGGCATTGAAGGAAGTCCATAAAACAATATATCTTAAGAGGCATTTATGTTTAAGAGAAATAAATTGATCCATAGTCTAGGGATACTTCCATGCCAAAGATTGTATCTTCCCCCGTATGAAATAGATAGATCCATGGTCATGGCTTACACTATGTATAAAGGTAGGAAAATGCATGTAAAGTTTAAAAAAAACTCTAATTTTTGGAAGAATTTATACTTGAGACTCATATTTTTCTCTTTAGAGGTTAGGGTTAATTATAAAGAGGTTTAATAACTTGGAAGAGGCCAATTTCAAGGCTATTTTATTAAAAAATCAAGATTTAGATGTTATCTTAATGGATCAAGTTATCACGAAATCAAGATTTTAATTTAGATTTATTTCTATCATTTTTTCCTTGTCTTTTTCTATTACTTTCATTGCTTTGACTATGATTCATAGCTAAACACTTTTATATGTTTTAGTTAGGAAAACCCTAGTTTTTTTTTATAAACTAACTTGTTTACTATATGAAACATGATATAATTCTAAAAATTGTCACTGATTATTCTTAATACTTACTTTAATTATTTGGCTATTAAAATTGTTCTTAATTCACTTGTAAGCACCTCGAGGGAGTCTACTTGTTAGTAGACCATTACTTATGTAATAAGGATTGAACAGGGTGCTTGAGAGAGACCTACGTGGTCTTTTTGGAGTTAAAGTGAAACCTTTTTATATAATTTTATAGATCTTAGAATATTCAAAGGAGTGTTAGCTTGATAGAGATACATGTTAAACAACTGTAGAGTAGATAATTGTAGTTTGAGAGAGTACAATTTCAATGTTTATGGGATATTGTTAGTCTAGTTTAATATATACATTCTAGGTTAATCAAATTTTGAAATCAAATGTAATACTAAAGGAAATATTTACCTAAATATTAATATTAGATTAAATTGCCTTTTGACAATTTGTCTCATTATTGGTTATTTTGGCTACTAATTTAGGTTTTTATTTATATTTATTTAATCAAAATATATCTAAACCACTCTTTTATTTATTTGGTTCAGACTAATTGATAAATTTAGGTTTTCTAATCAACATTGCATTCTCGAGGGTTGACTCCTTGTTACCACTGTATTAGTTGCTAATAAAAATGCACTTACCTTAATTGTAGGTAGATTAGTAATTGGAAAATACTATAACTAGATAGAGAAAACACCCATCACATACAGATATTTAAAAGAACCTATTTATAGATTGACCTAGGCACTCATATTAAGGATTGGATAAGGTAATATAAATAAATCTACATGATGCCTCTAGTATTAGGTTAACATTTTATGACATTTTATAGAAATTAGTGCATTATTAAATATATAATTCATATATAAATATTATTTAATCAATCGAAGGATATGTGGCTATATATTGAAAAGTGATAGTTTACTACATTAGGAGATTTCATTGGTTTAAGTTATGAAATCTTTAAATAACTAATCATGAGTACAAGATGAAGCAATGAGGAACAATTATTTAGATGCTTATATTATTTAATATCTTTTATTAATTAGTTTCTTTTTAATAAAATATTGATTTGTTTAATACAATATAGGTTTCGGTTGAACAATCAAATTCTCTCTTTAGTGTTGACTAGATAGACATAGTACTTTTTTTTCTTGTAGGAGTGATACTTTTATTATCAATTCATTACCATATAATGATAAGTCCATTTGCATAGAGTTGATAGTATTAAGGTAGAAAACCATTATCACGTTTTTAGTATTGTTGTCAGCAATATAAGTGATATTAAAAGACTCGATCATTATTAATCTAGTAGTTTTTATTTATTTTATATTTCTTCTATCTCATTTTATAAATTCTTTATTCAATTAATAAATATTAATTTTCTCTACTTATGTCATCTTGATTTTAGGTTTGTAGCACTCGAATGATGGAATAATTTGTTTGTGCAAGATAAAACATGTTAATATAGAGGGAGAGCATATAAGCATGTTTAGATTATGCAAAGCTATTACTTATGGAGACATAGTCCAACATAGCTGGGCCAATAGTTGTAGCAAATAACTTTAAGATCAAGCCAAGCATTATCAAAATATTGCAAAAATTTATACGACATAATAGTTTATCGGATGAAGATCCTAATGCATATATAGCCAATTCTTATAGATATGTGATATGTTTAAGATAAATAGATCAACTGAAGATGTCATACTGTTGAGGTATGTTCAATACGCATGCAGTTACAACATTGATAACTTAGGTAGAGGATTTGATAAAGAAAATTGATAACTTAAGTGGTGCAATGACACTAACTCAGACATTATGAAGTGAATAGAGTGTGTTAAGACATTATGGCAATAATTATCAAGTTAGCAACCCTCTTTTCGTGACAAATAAATAACTTACCTACTTGAAAAGGTACCAACAATCTCAAAACAACTCCTACCAAAATAGGTATAATTTAGAATGGATAAATTATCTAAACTTTGCTTGGAGCAACCCCTACCAAAACATGTACAATTTAAAATGGATAAATTATTTAAACTTTGCTTGGATTAACCAAAACAATCTAGTGAGTGGCACAAATTCAAGACCAAAAAACTCCTAAGATTTTAACAAGAATCCTATTGTACTAGCTTGAATGTTAGTTATTGGTAAACTAGTTCATGTGACTTCTGAGAGGTTTGAATGATTAGAATGAAAGGTTGATTAATTGACAATTTCAAACAAGCATTTAGAGTTTCAAATTGGAAAATTAGTCATTCCTATCAATTATCAAGGGAAAGACTCCTTATAAAGGATACATAAAATAATTCTAAAGGAACAGGTGATTGAGATCACTTGGAAGAGTGGCAAGGAGCCTAAAGAGAAGAAAGAAAAGAAGATAGTTAGAGAAGAAGAATCCATCTTCAGTAATTTGAGATGAGAAAATTCATTCTCTTTCTATTGACGATTCCTACTATGATTCTGATGTCCTAGATATTAATGTTTATAATTCTTTATTGGAAATCATCAAACATGGTGTATTAACATATTGCACCATACAAGAAAGAGGTGCATAACGTGAAGATGAGTAGGAGCCACATAAGTATAAGAAGGCATGGGTGAGAGAATTAATGATCAATGGAAGAAAATCTTCACATAACATCTACATAATTTTGAAGGAAGAGGGCTACGATTCTATTGTCTAATTTCATAAACAAAAATAAGGACAAAGTCCAATTAAATGATTTTAAAGAAGCATATATTGGAAGACAAATCAATTGTATAGTTTAATTTTATATGTTTATTTTATTTTATTTCTTATAGTTTTTGTTTTAAGTGTTTTCGATTTTATTGTTTGGACTTATAAAACCTTTTATATTTCTTTATTTTCCTTCCTTTCCTCCACTGTTTTGCTTGTTATTTAATTTTATGTGCTTTATATATGTGTCTTAAGGAAAATGTACAATTTAAGTATGAGGAGGGTTTACTTTCTGCCATAGAATGAGAAATATTCTCCAATTCTAAAACATAAAATATGAAAGTTAAGATAATTAAGGTGATTCATTAGATGTTTAAATTAGTTTATAATTTAACTATATTAAGTTGATAAATGCGCTACCAATGAGTAGTTTATTTAAATTTTGACTTAACATTATTAAGAATGATGTCACCATCTATATGATCTTAAAATGATTTGAGGTTAGAATTTTGCTTAACAAGGAGAGTATTATGTCATATCAATTGTGAACTTATATGATAAACAAATTGAATAAAGTTGAGAATTAATAAATTTTATTCCACTTATTTTATCCAAGTTATGAGTAGTAGTATTTGAAAATATGACCTAACTAAGTAACCAAACAAAGTGTACATCTTCATATCAAAATATTAAGATGACATTTCAAACAACCTCATCATATTTAACAAAAAAAATTAAAACATTTATTTTAGTTTGTTTTCAATACAATTTGTTAATCATTCATTGGCTTATATTTTTATTCACTTTATTTTTATTTTACAAAAGGGTGTAATTATTTGAATTAAGTTGTTATTTGAAAGATTATTAGGCTAAGATTAAATTACAAGTAATATAAGTATATAGAAACCTAAGTAATTGATGAATAATGTCATTAGAAGAATAATGATCATACTTGGTTACTTCATTGAATTGTGATTTCTCTTGAAATTGAAGCTAACTTAGGTAGATAACTTTAAGGTAGATTTTCTTGAAGATAAGCAAAATTCAAAGTTTAGAGATATTTAATGTATGTTTAGAGTACATATATTTTACTTAGTATCTTATAATAATTTCTTATCCAAAATATTTTTCTTTAATAAATTTTGTATTATGTTTTAGGTGATCTTATATAGGTAATCTGGGAATGATGTTAGCTAAGGGTTGAAGAGATTATAAGTCAAAACAAGGAGAAAAATCATCTTTGGCTAAACACAAGTAAGTACTATGTGCCAAATCATGTTTCTCTCTAAAAACATGAAATGAAGAAATAGCTCGAAATGCGGATATATTGGAGGCATCGTTACATAGCAGAAGAAGTACAAAGGAGTACCTAACCTAGAACACAGGTGTATATGTACCCCTATTCCTCTTTGGAAGAAGAAGAATTGAAGAACATTAAAGTACTTGGCTTAGGACATGATCATGTTTGTGATAGACATCCTATTGAAAGCGTAAAAAAAACCTAAATTCAGAAGACCATCTTTAATTTAGTTTTAGTCCAATATTTATTTTTTAAAAGTTTTAATTAAGGTTAACATTTTTGGAGAGAGGAAAAGCTTTAGACGATAGAGAGAAAGATCTATAATCATCCAACGAAGTCAAATCTAATAAGAGATTAAGACCCTGTTTGGCAAACAACTGATTGCATTAGCTGTTAGCTGATAGTTGATTCTATCAATTAATTTGACCAGTTGATTGTATTAGCTGTTTGTTAGAGATATTTGGTAAAATTAATTGTTTTATATTAGTTGTTTATGTGTAAAATGACTTATAAGGATATGACTTTTAAAAAAATTATAAGGGTATAAATATTATATATCTTAGTATTTCGTTGAATAGTCTTATAGAATTTAAATTTTAGATATTTAATTCTACAAAATTAAATTTATAACTTTAATAAAAAACACAAAACAGCTTATTATTATTATTATTATTATTATTATTATTATTATTATTATTATTATTATTATTATTATTATTGATTCCATTAATTAAACTATTAAGTTTTTATATTTAATATGATTTGTTTTAATATTATTTATATATAGATAAATTATCATATCAAATTTTTAAAATTAAAATAAGGTAACATTAAAGTTTAGATTTGGAATATAATACACTCAATTTAAGATACTAGCCTTTTGCTTAAGAAATAAGAAGTAATATATATTAATAGAATATTGCATTATTTTTTATTCTTATATAGAACTAAATTATTAAATATCAAAAATTGAAGGATCAATATTAAATTACCTAAATATTTTAAGTAAAATTTATGAAATGCATCGTTTTTATAGCATAGTTAAAGTCACCACTTGAACCTCCTTGATTTTGCATTACCATCTTTTTAACATAAACTTATATTCTAGCCAAGCATAGTTGATGAGTTATACACTATTTCAGACCAAGCTGAACGAAGGATATCAACCATTAAGGTGGATCTATGGAAGTTCACCAGCATAACAAGCTTGAAGGAAACAAAAAGTTGTGAAACTTCTAGTTTTGAAGCAGTTAGGTATCAGTTAAATAAGAAGGAAGTAAAAAGGAACTACTGTGCATAACGCTTTATTGTTTTAGAATACGTGAGACTTGAAAGAAAGACCATTCCCATGAACACGGTCATCAATCACTCAAGAGAGTTCCATTCTCCTTCATCGTAAATGTTAGCTAGTCCTAGGTTGGAAGTGCTACCAATCCCATGAACACGATCATCAATCACCTCCAGTGCCTTGTTTTCCATGGTGCTGATGTTGTCTTCTTGTATTTTAAGCATTCCTCGATCAATAAACTCCATAAGAACCCTGTGGCCCTTCATATATTCTTTCTTTGTGCAATCTGTAAAACCAAGAGATAACACTTCAGCTTTGGACAAGCCCCCCAACTCAGTCATTTCCCCTATTACTTCACCAAGCACTTTCTTATAAAGCTTGGTTGGAATGGCTGCAAGTTCCATAAAATTCATAACAAAAGGTAACTTGAAATTAAGTCATTGCTACTATAAAGAAAAGAAATTATAGCCAAAGGCCAGCTAAAGCTTTCATGCCAAGGAAAAAAGATTTTAGAGGCTTTTGTAAGAACACCAAACTATTTTCTAACAAAATAAGCCCGCACTATTTTGTACTTCTTCACCCACCACATGATTGAATCTTATTGATGCTAGGTATACACCAGAGCAGACATATACAAAGAAGTGCATGATCAGATAATTAGCAATAACAAAACAAATCCTTGAAATTTCTAATACAAAAAGATTTGACTTGATAGAAGGAGAGAAACATAAACCTCTAAAGGGGTCTTGACACAAATTTATGAAAAAAAAGCAACATCTATGACAGATCTATGATCATTCATCGTATCAAAATGTGAGATTGCAAAAAAAAAGGAAGATCAGTATTAAGGGTTTAGTTCTTTTCTCCCTCATTATCCCAAATCACTGGACGAGGAGTCTTCTTTTTATTTCAATGCTTATACTGTAACCTCTCTTGAAATTAATCATATCAGTTTGCGAGAGACAAAAGTGGGAATTGTGGAGGAGGAAACTTAAGTAGTAATCAAGGACGGAGATATACGGGGCCCAATGGTGCACTGGGCCCCCCAAGTTTTTAAAAAATTAATTTTTTTTAATATATATATATATATATATAATATAATATATCAAAACCCTTGCCGTAAACTGAATGAAACGAAGAGCAACGTGTACATGCACTGGGCAACAAAGAGGAACCTATATTAAAACCCTTGTCATAAACGTGTACAAAGAGAAACAACGTGTACTTGTCATCTATAATATATATAATATATTAAAACCTTATCATAGGTTTCTCTTTGTTGCCGTCATCCATAATATATATAATATATTCAAACCCTATCATAGGGTTGTTCTTCTGGAAGATCTTAATAGAAGTCGTTGTCGTCAGTTCCCATCTGCTCTTCAGTGGATTATAGACAATCAGCTCTTGGATGGTTCATAAGGTGACAACTGACGATTGAAAAAGGTAAGACAAATACAAAAGTGATAATGCGGGCAACAGATTGATTAGTTTTTAATGGAAAAAAATTACATTTTGTTGTTAAATAGAAAAGTGATTACGTGGATTGATTAATGTTTAATGGAAAAAATAAATTTTATAGAATTCGTAAATATTAGTTCTAATTAATTTTTTTTATTTTGCAGTTATGGAAAAATATTTTAAAAAATTAAGACCGACTCTTCAGTCATCACCATGTGATTTAAATCAGAATGTTAATAAAGCACCTCCAGCTTCGAAGGAGGTTATTATTGAAGAACTTGTGATTGACTTAGAAAAACCTCCTTCCGATCCAGGATTGAGACCTAATATAATGCAGTATCCTCCTAAAAAACGATATCAGGTGCGTAGAGCTTATTTATTAAAAGGTCCTTGTCAACCTCGAAATCATAACTTTCCTCAAACTATGGATGGAGATCATAAGCGGAGATTTATTGTATCATGGTTTGATGATTTCAAGGATTGGTTGGAATATAGTGTTGAAAAAGATGCTGCATACTGCTTATATTGTTATCTTTTTTCAGCCAATCGTGAAAGAAAGCATACTAATTTTGTGTCTGAGGGTTTTAGTGCTTGGCGAAAGAAAGTAAGATTAAGAGAACATGTAGGAAATCATGACTCTAATCATAATCAATGTCGAATTGTTTGTGAAAATTTAATAAACCAATCCCAATCTATTCAGTCAGCTTTTTCAAGGCAATCAGAGAAATCAAAAATTGAATATCGATGTAGGCTAAATGCATCAATAGGGTGTCTTCGTTATCTCTTGATGCAAGGGCTGCCTTTTCGGGGGAATGATGAGTCTGAGAATTCAACAAACCAAGGGAATTTTCTAGAATTACTAAAATTCATAGCTTCTAACAATGAAGAAATTAGGAATGTTGCTCTAGGGAATGCTCCTGAAAATCTCAAACTTACATCACCCGATATTCAACGTGATATCATTAATGCAGCTGCATTTGGGATAACAAAGGCCATTATTTTAGATATGGGTGATGATTTGTTCTCTATTTTAGTGGATGAATGTCGAGATGTATCATTAAAAGAGCAAATGCGAGTCGTCATTTGGTATGTTGATAGTTTTGGATGTGTCATTGAAAGATTTCTTGGTCTTGTGCATGTACGTGACACAAGTGCAACTTCACTTTTAAAAGGTATCAAGTCATTATTCTCTAACTATGGCTTGAGTATTGCTAGCTTGAGAGGTCAAGGCTATGACGGAGCTAGTAATATGCGAGGAGAATTTCATGGTCTTAAAAGTCTAATTTTGAAGGAAAATTCTTGTGCTTACTACATCCATTGTTTTGCACATCAACTTCAGCTTACACTTGTTGCTGTTACTAAAAAGCATTTAAATGTATGTTCCTTTTTCAATACTCTTACTCGTTTGTGCAATGTTATTGGAGGATCTTGTAAGCGTAGGGATATGCTTCGAGGAAAACAAATGGAGAAAGTGATGACAGGAATTTCACAAGGGGTGATAGAAACTGGGCAAGGGTTGAATCAAGAAATGACACTAAAAAGACCCGGAGATACTCGTTGGGGTTCTCATTTTTGTACGCTCATTAATTTGCTACATTTATTTTCTTCTGTCATTGAGGTTCTTGAGTTTGTTGGAGAAAATGGGAATGATGATTCACAAAGGGCTGAAGCTATTGATTTAATTGATATTATGCTTCGTTTTGAATTTCTCTTTGTGTTGCATCTTATGATAAAGATCTTGGGAATCACAAAAGGGTTATCTCAAGTTTTACAGAAAAAAGATCAAAATATAGTGAATGCAATGCATTTAGTTAAAGTCTCAAAATGTCAATTGCAACAAGTTAGAGATGATGGTTGGGAGTATTTATTGAAACAAATCATTGACTTTTGTGGTGAAAATAATGTAAGTGAGATAGATATGTAAGATATGTTTATAGTTAGAGGGAGATCAAGGCATAGAAGCGAAGACATGACGAATCTTCATCACTATCGTGTTGAGCTTTTCTATTCTGTGATTGACATGCAACTTCAAGAGCTTAACAATCGATTTGATGAAGTCAATACAAGTTTGCTTTTATGTATGGCATGTCTTGATCCTAAAGACTCCTTTTCCGCATTTGACATGGACAAATTGATTGAACTTGCAAAATTCTATCCATCAGAGTTTCCTCCTATTGCTTTAATTGAACATGAATATTAGCTTGGGAATTTTATCATTGATGTACGTATGGATAAGAATTTCTTTGAATTGAGTGGAATTGGAGACCTTGCTAAGAGAATGGTGGCTACAAGAAAACATCATGTATTCCCTTTAGTTTATTTGTTAGTCAAATTGTCATTACTTTTACCAGTTGCTACAGCCACAGTGGAAAGAGCTTTCTCCGCAATGAAAATTATCAAGAGTTCACTTCGTAATAAAATAGGAGATGACCTATTGAATGATTGTTTAGTGTGTTACATTGAAAGAGATGTATTTGCAAATATTGACAACGATGTTGTTATGAAAAGATTTCAATCTATGAAAAGTAGGCGAGGATCATTGTAATTTTAGCTATTTTATATTCTTAATAAAACTTTGTTTTTTATTTAGTTTTGATATGAAAATTTTTATGAAATTTATATTTTATTTGGGCCCCACATATCTCCGTCCTTAGCTCCGTCACTGGTAGTAATAAGCAGATAATTATTAATTGATAACACTGCAGGATATTGTTAGTAACACATACCTGTGATACTTTTCATTTGAAGAGACATGGAGAAGATTAGGTAAGTTTGGTTACCAGGTAAAAGCTAGGAAAAATACACGCATAGACACCATCACATGAACGAAGATGGACTTGCAGCCATACCAAGTTTAAATAATTTCATTATTTATATCTGACCTAAAACCGCGAACCTCTATGGAGGAGCATTTAAAGTAACCTTCGAAAGAAGCGCCACACTCCAAAGCATAAGCATCTCTGGCTCACTGGTACTTGCTAGCTAGTTTGCCTTCCTTGACAATATAATTTTGAGTTGGAAGTTCTTCTCCTTTAAAGTATCTATCAAGCATGTCCTTCACTCCAATAGCATATCGCAGCTACGCAGTATACATTGAAATCTCAGTTGTTTTAGTGAGGAATGAAAATAGTAAGTCAAGGTACTTAAGGGAAAATCAAAATTACAAACTTTTTCGTGAACCTGACAACAATACCTGAGCATCAATTGTTGTACCAGAAATATGAGGAGTCATTGCTTGATTAGGCATGTAATGCCATGGATGATCCTTTGGAGCTGGCTGTGGATTCCAAACATCACCACTGTAGCCTAAAAATCAAGGCCTTGATATAGAAATTAGTTGTCATGGAGTAGAAATGACGGTTTGGTATGCCTTAATTTTCCTTATCATAGACTGCCACATCAATACTATGATCCATATAGTCCTGTTGAAATTTAAAGACTGCCTCACATAGAAGATGACTCAGTGAAGCATAGAAGTAGTTACGTAATTTCCATTCAGTTGGCAAGTTTGATATGGTGTTAAGTAGCAAATGATCATTCTGTCTGCCCCATGTCCATGTTTTAACTATGTAATTTTATGTAAATATTATCAAGAAGAATACAAAAAAGGATCAATATTTAGTAATTATAAGATGATTTTCTACATTATTCGATTATTCTATCATGCATAAGATTTTGCATACCCCCAGTATGTTTTTAGAAAATACAAACCCTCCTTCATTATGGATAATTAAATGTAGTTATGACAAAAGATAAGGTTTGGAATGGAGAAAAATATCTAGTGATGATGTGAAAATTTATGGATGAATTTAGAAGTTTATGGAAGAATCTTATGGATAAGGATGAGTGACTTGATGAGTCAAAGAAGTGGCCAAATTGTATTTGAAATCTTATGGATAAGGATGAGTTATTTGATGTGTCAAAGAAGTGGTCAAATTGAATTTGAAGTCTTGTAGAAGTGGCCAAATCAAATTTGAATTCCTATGAATAAGGATGAATCAAAGAAGTAGTCAAATTGTATTTGAAGTCTTGAAGATAAGAATGAGTTAATTAATGTAAGAATTAGCCAAATTGTATTTGAAGTCCTTTAGCATGTCTATATATATGTGGTCTTGTAACCATTTATAGGCATATGAAAAAATAGAGAGTATTTGAGAAAAGAAATGTTTTGAGTGCTGTAGCTCTTTGTAAGAAAAGAAATATTGAGAGAAAAAGTGTTATAGCACTTAGAGAGAAATATTTGTATCTTGTATGTGTCCTTTGTACTCATAAACTTTGTTATCAATACAAATACATATTTTGTGAAAGTTCTTTTACTTGGATCCCATCAAAGCTTCCAACAAGTGGTATCAGAGCCAAGGTTCGTTTGTTTGTGAATTAGTGAAGCAATGGCCAACTTGATCCAGCCTCAAGTTTCGAAATTGACAAAGACAAATTATGGAAATTAGAGCATCCAGATGAGAGTGATGCTTGGTTTTCATGATTTATGGGATATTATTGATTATGGATATACTGAGCCCGTAGATGCAGCTAACGAAGCAATCTTATCAGATGCTGAGAAAAAGACATTGAAAAAAAATTGAAAGAAAGATAAAAAGGCGTTGTGAGAAAATTTTATCTTTCAAGGTGTTGATGAAACGTTTGAGAAAATTTTAGATGCAAAGACTTCAAAAGAAGCATAGGAGATTCTGCAAAAATCTTTCCAAGGAGTTGAAAAGGCTAAAAAGGTACATCTTCAATCACTTAGAGCTGAGTTCGAGATGCTAAAAATGCAAAGCTTAGAAAATATTGGTGATTATGTCACTCGTTTGAAAACAGTGTCTAATAAAATGAAAAGAAACGATGAAGCTCTAGACAATGTTCGTGTAATGGAAAAACTTTTACGTTCGCTTATACGCAAATTTGATTACATTGTCGTTGCAATTGAAGAATCAAAAGATTTGTCAAAACTTTCGATTGATGAACTTATTGGTTCTCTCCAAGCACATGAGCAAAGAATAAATCGGAATGATAATACTGGAAAGTTGGAGAAAGTTTTGCAAAGAAAATTATCAGTCGGTGAAAATCAAGCAAGAAGTAGCCAAAGACAGGAAAAAGGAAGTCAAGGTAGCTACAGAGGTAGCTACCAAATGGGACGTGGTCGATGGAGCAACCAAGGTAGACGTGGACGTGGCAGACAATTTTTTAAAAGAGAAAATACAAATGAAGGAAATCTGACATATGGTCATGGAAGAGGTTATAGAGATAGAGGACGAGACAAATTTCAACAAAGAAGACATAAATCTCAAGTGCAGTGTTATAACTGCAATAAATATGGTCATTTTAGTTACAAATGCAAATCAAATCCTGAGGTACAAGAAATAAGTCATTTTGCAGTAGCAGAAGACAAGAAAGATAATGATGTTATGCTTCTCTCTTTACCAGTCAATGAGCAAAGCAATAATAATATTTGGTATCTGGACACTGGTGCCAGCGACCATATGTGTGGTCAGAAAGAGTTGTTTAAAAACATGGATGAGACAGTTCGTGGTGAAGTTAGATTCGGTAATTCAACAAAGATTCCGATCAGAGACAAAGGTAAAATTTCAATTACCTTGAAAAGTGGAGAAAAGACATTTATTACTGATATCTACTATGTGCCTATTTTGAAAAGCAACATCATCAGCCTCAGTCAATTCTTAGAAAAGAAATACATTATATTATTGAAAAATGGATATCTCACTATCTAGAATCAGAAGGGAGAATTGATAGTAAGAATAAAGATGACGAAGAATCGTCTTTTCACACTTGACGTACAAAATGAGCTGATAAATTACATGAAGTCAGTCATTGAAGATGAATCCTAGTTGTGGCATTTGAGGTTCAGTCATCTTAGTTTTATCATAGTAAAATTATTATCAAAGTCAAAGATGATGAACGGATTACCAGAAGTTGATCAACCAAAGTAATTGTGTGAAGCCTGCATTAAAGGAAAGCAACACAGACAACAGTTTGAAACTGGAAAATTATGTTTTAGTAGAAAATATTGGGTGTATATTTTGAAAGAAAAATCAGAGTCTCTTGATAAGTTTAAAGAGTTCAAAGCGATGGTCGAAAAATAAAGTGGACAGTATCTGAAGATACTCAGATTTGATAGAGGAGGCGAGAAGACCTAAAAATTGTTCGAGAATTATTGTAAGAAACATGGAATCATTCATCAACTGACAATAAGATATACACCACAACAAAATGGTGTAGCTAAAAGAAAGAATCATACAATTCTTGATATGGTGAGACGCATGTTGAAAGAAAAGCACCTAATGAAGCATGGAGTGGAAGCAAACCAAATGTTGGACATCTCAGGATTTTTGGGTGCATTGCATATGCCCATATTCCTGACCCAAAAAGACAGAATTTGGATGATAAAAGGGATAAATGCATTTTCATTAGCTACCACAATAGGAGTAAAGCATATAAATTGTACAACTTCTTAACCAAGAAGGTGATCATCTCAAGAGATGTTGAGTTTGATGAAGCAGACTATTGGAGATGGAGCAAAGAACAAAAGAACATTCAAGGAATGTTTTTTTATGATAAAGATGACGATGACCTAGATTTACAAGAACAAGAAGATAATCATTCACCTTCACTAAGTCCACTAACAACACCTGCATCAACATCGTCAATGCCAAGTAATAGCAGTAGCAACAATTCAGGGGGAGCACCAATTAAAACAAGAAATCTTAGTGATCTCTATGATACTACTGAATGTAACATCCCATTACTTGTGGAAGGGTTAGAATAGTAAATGTGAGAGATCTATGAGAGGCTTAAAAATGCTTCTTTATGCTCATGCATAGTATGCCATACACATATATATGACTAGTGAATTTATCTGCACATGAAAATAATTGTACATGCATTCATGAATAATTCTGGGTATAATTGGATTGATTTGTGAATTTTTTAGAATTATGAATGTTTGATATGGGAAATATTAGTGATTAGTGAAAGTATGGTATTTGTGAATTTTGGGAATTGTAGAAAATAGGAAAAAGAAATTAAAAAGGGAGCTTTGGAGATAGTTGGATTGTAAAGATGATAGTTAAGGGAGTTAGTTTCAAAAGAAACTAAGTTAGAACCTAGGTATGGGGAAAGTGACAAGTGTCACTTAGGTTTTTGTACTCTCGCTAGAAGTAAGTTACTATTCTTTGAGAGTTGATAGGTTAAGTCTTGTCTAAGTCCCTTCTTTATTATCATCTTTTTCAAACTTCCTTTTGAAACACAGAGTTTTCCATCAAATACTTTCTAAGAGACTTTTGTGTTTTTCCTTTCCTTCACTAAACCTACTTTGCCAATTGTGTCCTCTACCCTGAGAAAAATGAGAAGTTGGTCATTGTAGTCAGTCAAGTACGTAAAACATGTGGGGTTTAATGTAACATCCCGTTACCGATGTGAAGGGCATATCGGTAATACGGATGAAGTAGGATTTGGTGCATGCATAAATTGTTTTGCATATGCATATATAGCCTCTATAAATATTGATAAATGATTTTATTGCATAAGCATGTGAACGTACATACATGTATGACATATTCCCGAGATGATTATGTAAATTGGTAATTTGGAGATGATTAGGTCAATTGAATTTGAGTTAGAAATGAGAATTTGGAGTTTGAATTATGAAATTGGAGTGTATGATTAGGTGTCTTCTAATTTTAAGGATTTATAGAAAATTTTCTGGAATTTTTGGAGTATTAGGTCCGGACCGGAAAATTGACCTAATGACTGATTAATTAGAGTTTCGGTTCTGAAATTGATCATCCGATGGCACAGAAAGATTAGAAATTTGATTTGAGGAATTAGGGTTTTGAGTCATTGGAATTCGGGAGAAATTAGAATTAGAAATTGGATTGAGGTTGTTCGGATTGGTCTTGTGGCGAGCGCGGGTGGATTACGTCGCATCGAGCGCAGTGCGCACGCCGCGATGAAGGAAAGGAGGCTCGTCGCGGCAAGGGACCAGACGTCGCGGCAAGGATGCCTTCCGAAGGTGTTTTGAAAATTCTTTTAATTGGAGAAATTTGGGATTTAATTCGGATTGGTTATGGATTGATTGAATTTTTGAGATTTAGAATTTCAATTTAGAAGAATGAAATTTGGAGTTTTAATTTGGTGATTCTCGAAATCGGAGGGTGATCGAATAGCGAATTTAATTGCGATTTAAGGATAATTCCTAGGCCTTGGAATTTGACTTTAGAGAGTTCGGAGTCTAGTCAATTGAATTATGGTATTAGGAATTTCTATGAATTTGAGTGATAAAGAGTTAAATTGGAAAGATTCGGGAATAGGGTCGGAAATGTCATAACATGTATAGTACAAAATTCATTTGATACATAAGCATTATCGATTATTGAAATTGGTACAATTAGTAATGTTATATTCATTCTGATTGTATAGAGGCTCAAGTGGATCATCGATCGTCCGATGTAGGCAAGACTTCCCGGTAGTAGCTCGGAAGTTCTGAGGTGAGTAACCTAGTTGGTTTCTCAACCTTTATGTGTTACATTTTATGCAATTATGCCATGAGGAGTTAAGGAAGGATTATGTGTGGTTGTTTTGATTGATTTCGGACCACAGGTGTTCGAAATATTTGGAATGTGCTATAGAAGTATTAATTGTGCATAAATTGCCATTAATTGGTTTCAAATGCAAATTGGATAGGTAATATTAGATTGTGGCACGATTAGTAAAATTTGGAACATGTGCATTCATGCCATTATGCATGATCAGATAATTGATTGTGGACCGCAAACCATCGATTATTGAGTATAAGCTCAATGCACAGGGCCTCGTGCCCAACGATTTTCAGAGCTTTATGCTCAACATATCAGAGTTTTAAGCCCAATATTTTCAGAGCCAATGGCTCAACGTAAATGAGCTCAGGCGCACGATCATAACAACAAAATAAAATGAAAGAGTCACATGTACATCGCATATATATGAATGTTCAAATGTAACTTGTACGAAAGGTGAACCGCCTTATAAATGAGAAATTGAATGTATGTGATTCTTGGTTGTGATATATATACGATATTGTGTGAATTATTTGAATATGCATGAGTTGGGTGAACCATCGATGATGGTTTCTCGCTGAGTTCGCAAACTCACCCAACATTACATTTATTTTTCAGGACAACGATAGTTGACTCCTAGCTCCAGTTAGCGAGACTTTTCTTGCAGTGTGAGTGCCAACGAGAGGAGTATGACCCATAGGTCAGTCAGCTGGGATCTTTTGGGGATGATCTAATTAGGAGATTATGTTAGTCCCTTTTAGTTTTGTACAATTGTAATCAGACAGAATTGTGAACTTACAGTTTTAAGAAATGAAATGAGAAGTATCTGTTGGTTTTAAAATTTAGTGAATTTGACATTGCAGTTTAATTATATTGATGCCATGAGGTTTATAGAAATGATCGAATCGTAGTGCACCATTATCGTAGGTTATGTATCGGTACGACCTACGGGCGCCCCGGTGTATACCCTACGGTAAGGGGGCGCTACATTTAAGGCTTGAAGATTTTGGAGTTTTCAGCAGGTAAGTCGTGAAGAAATCCTTTAGAGTTAGAGATTTGTGAAATAAAGTTAATAAATTACTGTCATCTGTATAGAAAATCGCATTTACGTATTTTTTCATAAATACTGGATAGTTAGGAAGAAATAAATTCAGTTATAATGTTAAATTAGTTTTTGAATTTTTTTTTTGGTTTTTTGGTGATGTAAAATATTAAAAGTTTGAAAATTTGGAAAATGTATACTGACTGCACTTCAGTCTTTTAGCCATAACGTTTTCTATAGTTGTCTAAACGAGATGATTCTTGATTTAAATTAAGTTAGAGACATATGGCTACATTTCTTATGAAGACATAAAATTTCAGTTCTGTCTCTAAAAATCTCAAAATTTCATGAAGTTATGAAGTCGGTCCGGCACGTTGGTGTGTGAATGGAAAATTCGTCTTTGGACTTTCGGGGACACTTTGGGATTGATATAAAGAGATTTTAGCCAAGATTCCTTCTGGAAAGTTGTATATCTTTCTTTTTGTCTTTCCAACGGTATATAGTATGAAAATTTTAGACATTGGAGTCAAAAGTTATGATCCTTATAAGTTGAGACGTTCTGCGGAAGAAAATGAGACGATAGAAATGAGACAGAAGAAAATGAGACGACAGAAATGAGATGGAAGAAAATGAGACTGAAGAAATGAGACGAAAGAAAATGAGACAGAAGAAAATGAGATGATAGAAATGAGACAGAAGAAATGAGATGGAAGAAAATGAGACGATAGAAATGAGACGGAAGAAATGAGATGGAAGAAAATGAGACGATAAAAATGAGACGGAAGAAAAGAGACGGAAGAAAATGAGACGAAAAAAATGAGACGATAGAAATGAGACAGAAGAAATGAGTATGTGAATAGTAGACCCGAAAGGGTGTTTTGGAAAGTCTGAAAGTAAACCAGTGAGTAATAAATTGAGATTTCAATGGTTCTAGTGAGGCACAAACTTAAGTGTTAGTTATACTTAAATGAGTTTTGGTATGGGGATAGTGTTGAGAAGGATTTAAAAAGTGATACCCGAGATTGTCATGAACATGCATTGTACATAATTCATTTCATACATGTGCATTTTTTAACACTCTTAATGGTGCAAATTGTGATATCGTGTATGCTATTTGTTATAGAGGAGCAACTGGAACGTCCACTTCCAGACGTTACCGGATCTTCCAGCCATTAGCTTTGGGAGCAATCTGTGAGTAACCTAGATGGTCTCACTTAATTACTTGTTTGCCTAATTCATGTTTTGAATGATAAATGAATGTATTTGATTGTAGATTTTGGACAGATGTTTCGATGATTATGTAAGGTAGATTGAGATATTGAAGTGTTGATTGTATGTGAATGTGAAGACCTAGTGCTTATAATATGGTTGATTATGGTACATGCATTTCATACATGAGTGTATAATCAGATAATGACAGTTGTGACCAGAGTAGCCACCGATTAGAGCTTAAAGCTCAACGAATGAAACTGAGCCTCGAGCTCACAAGTGATTCAGAGCCTTAGTCTCAACGTTTAATGAGCCCTATATGGGATAGTTCAGGCACTCGATTACAACAACATAATAATTGGAAAAGTTTCTCATAAGAATTTCATATGCATCTCGTTAAGTATGATTGATTGATTGAAATGCAGAATTGCTTATGCTTAAGCGAAAACGTGTTACTCATGTGAAATGCCAATTTGTGAAATAGTTATTATATGAATTGATGTGTTGCATCAATTGAGTGAACCATCGATGATGGTTACTTCATTGAGTTCTCAAAACTCACCAAAATTGCAACATTGTCTTTTCAGGACCGAGAGACGACTTTTGCTACTGAGGGGCTCTACTGTTGTGTAGATTGTGAGTTGGCAAGAGAAGTCATGGCTCAAAGGTCGGTCAGCTGGGATTTTTGATTGGTCTAGATAGATTAGTTATATTTCCCTCTTTCATGTAGTACTTTTGTATTAGGTTTTGTTCATGTACATGTAGTACAGCTTGAAAGACTCAATGTAGACTTGCGATTTTGAGAAATGAAATGAGGGACAGTTGGTCAAAAAAATATATATATTGTGATTTCGTATGATGCCTTATGAAGTGAATGTAGTGATTGAATGTAGCTCGTCCTTATCGTAGGATATGTACCGGAATGATCTCTGGGCGTCTCGGTGTGTACCCTACAATAAAGGAGTGTTACATTTAGGTGGTATTAGAGTATGGTTTAGCATCTGTTGAGACATATAGGAATATTAAGCATGAAATATCTTGAAAAATGCAGATAATGATTGAAGTTATTATTTGTTATAGGTCATCCGCTCTAAGTGATCAGATTGATCAACCAGCTGACCAAGGATCGGTAGGAGCCAGTAGAGAGTCGTCGGTACCTCGATCTGAGGGGTTGCCTTCTAGAGTTCCCAAAAAATAGGAGAGGAGGTATGATAGGCTGCGGAAGTAGGGAGCTGTGGACTTCTATGGCAACACAGACCTTATTGAGGCCGAAGGATGGTTAGAGAGGACGGAGAGATTATTCGATTAGATAGACTGCGAGCCTGATGAGAGGTTTGATTATGCAGTATCATTACTGCAGGGCTCAGCTTACCAGTGGTGAAAGACTGTTCCAGGCAGTACCATCAGGCCTTGCCAATTGAAGTGGGAAGACTTTTTGAGGGTCTTCAAAGACAACTATATGCCCAAGATCTATTTAGACATGAAGATGCAAGAGTTCTTAGAATTGAAGCAGGGCAAGATGTCAGTGGCTGATTATGAGGTTCAATTCAATGAATTGATGGGTTATGCTATTGCTCTGATCCCTATAGAGGAGGATAAGTGCAGGAGGTTTAAGAATGGGCTTAATATAGAGATCAGAATAAGGTTGGCGAGGTCAGATATGGGCACTTTCAGTGAGTTGAGAGCTGTTTCAATTAGAATTGAACAGCTGATGAGGGAGAAACAAGCTGAGATTGGGCAAGGGTCCAGAGGGAAGAGGTCTAGTGAGAGTCAGGCCAATAATGGAAGGGGCTATAGTAAGTGTCAGAACAGAACATTCAGATCATCAAGTGGATCCAGGCAGTCATGAATTGGATAGAGGGGTAGGTTTTCACAGATTGGTAATGGAAAGGGTACGACTCTGAATCAATTTACAATTTGTGAGCACTATGAGAAGAGGCATAATGGCGAGTGTTGGAGATTGACTGATCTTGCCTTAAATGTGGCTTCATGGACCACCAGATTAGGGATTGTCCTGCTACTTTGGGAGCTCAGTCTGTTATCAGTGGGCGATTTGGGAGTAATACCACAGTCCAGCAGAGCAAAGGTGGTGGATCTGGATAGAGAGGCAGAGGTAGAGTCAGAGGGAGAGCTGGAAGTTCTTCCATGAGGACTGAAGGGCGGGGCAACCAACCAGAGTCCCAGGCTAGGGTCTATGTTATGACCAGGCAGGAGGTCTAAGACTCACCAGATGTGGTAGCAGGTGCATTTCTTGTTTATGATTTTGAGGCTTTTGCACTACTAGATCCAGGATCCACACACTCCTTTATCGCACCACATTTGGCATGTAGATTGCATTGTGATAGGGAGTTACTATAGTATAGATTAGAGGTGAGTACACCTCTAGGTAGTACTACTGTTTTAGGAGAGGTCTGCAAGGGGTGCCTGATTAAAATTGATCAAGTAGGGCTGGAGGCAAACCTTATTGTATTATAGTTGAGGGAGATAGATGTGATCCTAGGCATGGATTGACTCAATGCCTATAGGGCCATTATGAACTGCTACACTAAGGAGGCAGTACTGGAATCTCCTAGTCAGTCGAGGACAGTATTCAGAGGAGTTAGTCAGGCAGTGCCAGCTAGGATGATATCCTTCATGATTATTTTGAGGTTGATGTAGGGAGGATGTGAGGCTTATCTGGCTCACATTATTGACACTAGGGTCAAGCCGAGTGTACATGAAATTCCAGTGGCTAGGGAGTTCCTAGATGTGTTTCCCAAAGAGTTACCTGGTTTACCACTAGATCGGGAGACGGAGTTCACAATTGATCTAGTTCTAGGTGCTGCTCCTATATCCATTCCTCCATATAGGATGGCACCTGTGGAACTAAAGGAGTTGAAGACTCAGTTTCAGGATTTATTAGAAAAGGGCTTCATAAGGCCCAGTGTTTCACCTTGGAGAGCTCTAGTGCTGTTTGTGAAGAAAAAGGATGGGACTTTGAGGTTATGCATCGATTATAGGCAACTGAATCGAGTGACAGTGAAGGACAAGTATCCGTTGCCTAGGATTGATGATTTGCTTGATCAACTATAGGGAGCTTAGGTATTTACTAAGCTGGATCTGAGACCAGGGTATTATCAGTTGAAGATAACGGAGATGATATTCCTAAGAGTGCATTCAGGAGCAGGTATGGGCACTATGAGTTCCTAGTGATGCCGTTTGGGCTGACTAATACCCCGACAACTTTTATAGCCTTGATGAATAAGGTGTTTCAGCCCTACCTGGATCATTTTGTGATTGTTTTTATTGATGATATCTTGGTGTATTTGAAAAGCAGAAAGGAGCATGCTGAGCATCTGAGAGTCATCTTATAGATTATAAAGGAGAAGCAACTGTATGCCAAATTCAGTAAGTGTGAATTTTGGTTGAACCAGGTGATATTTCTAGGCCATATAGTGACTGGAGATGGCATACAGGTAGATCCAAAGAAGTTAGAGGCAGTAATGAATTGGAAAGTTTCGAGAAATGTGTCAGAGATTTGAAGCTTCCTAGGATTAGCAAGATACTACCAGAGATTTATCGAGGGGTTTTCTCTAATCTAGGCCCCTCTGATAAGACTTCTGAGGAAGAATGTAGTGTTTAAATGGAATTAGGAGTGTCAGAAGAGCTTCGAGGAGATGAAACATCGGTTGACTACAGTACCGATATTGACTATCCCATCAGGAACTGGAGGATATGTGGTGTACAGTGATGCATTGCATCAAGGGTTGGGATGTGTACTGATACAGCATGGCCAGGTGATTGCTTATGCATCAAGAATATTAAGATCTCACGAGATCAATTATCCGGTACATGATTTAGAGCTAGCTGCAGTAGTTTTTGCTTTAAAGATTTGGAGACATTATTTGTATGGAAAAACTTTCCAGATATTCACTAATCATAAGAGTATGAGGTATTTATTGAGTCAGAAGGAGTTGAACTTGAGGCAAAGGAGATGGATTGAATTATTGAAAGATTATGATTGCACTATTGAGTACCACCCGGGGAAAGCTAATGTGGTGGTAGATGATTTGAGCAAGAAGTCTAATATTAGTACAACTTAGATTCAATTATCGAGGTTACCTAATCTGATTCGTTTGAGAGCTCTAAATGTAGAGCTGAATCTGGAGCAAGATGAGGAACTAATTGTTACATTAAAGTTGAGACCGATGCTATATGACAGAATCAAAAGAGTACAGAGTAAAGATCTTGTTATGGAAAAGATTGTGGAGAAAGTGAAGATAAGTCCAGATTCTGAGTTTGAGTTGAGGGATGAGACATTATGGTTGAGACAGAGGCTGTGTGTGCCTAGTGTGGATGATTTGAGGAGGGAGATTCTTGAGGAAGCTCATATGGCCGCCTATGTTATGCATCCTGGTACTACCAAGATGTATAACACACTAAAGCAACATTTTTGGTAGCCAAGAATGAAGAAACAAGTGGCAGAGTATGTATCTAGATGTATGACTTGCCAGCAAGTTAAGGCTGAACACCAGGCTCTAGTAGGGAAGTTACATTCATTGCCCATTCTGGAGTGGATATGGGAACGGATCACTATGGATTTTATTATGTGATTGCCTAAGACTTCGAGGCAGCACTATGCTATATAGGTCATAGTGGACCGGTTGACTAAATTAGCCCACTTTGTCCTAGTGAGAGAGAATAACTCACTTGATCAGTTGGCTCAGAAGTATGTGAATGAGGTGGTGAGATTGCATGGGGTTCCAGTGTCTATCTTATCGAACAGGGATTCCAGATTTGTTTCGAGGTTTTTGAGGAGTTTACAGTCTGCTTTGGGTACTAAGTTGAACTTTAGTACAACATTTCATCCTCAGACAGATGGACAGAGTGAGAGGACAATCAAGACTATTGAGGATATGCTCAGGGCTTGTGTATTGGAGTTTAGAGGGGCTTGAGATCAATATATGGCATTGATAGAGTTTGTCTACAACAACCATTACCACAGTAGTATTGGAATGGCACCGTATGAGGCACTGCATGGTAAAAAATATCGGTCACCCTTATATTGGGATGAAGAAGGCTTGAGAATGATTGAAGGTCCATAGTTAATACAGGATACAGTAGATAAGGTGAAGTTGATCCAAAGCTGGATTAAAGCAGCTCAAGATAGACAGAAGAGTTATGTGGATCAACACCGACGTGATATGGAGTACAATGTGGGAGATAGAGTATTCTTGAGAGTGTCACCCTGGAGAGGAGTTTTGAGATTCGGTAAAAAGGGCAAATTGAGCCCTAGGTACATTGGTCCTTATAAGATCATTGAGAAGATAGGACCTTTGGCTTATAAGCTAGCTTTACCGAATGAGATGTCTCAATTGCATAATGTGTTTCATGTGAGTATGCTTCGAAGATACCGATCAGATCCGATGTTGGACCCTAATTTTTTTTTCATTTAATTAATTAATTAATTATTTTATTACTTTAATTACTCTTTATTTTGCTTTAAGTGTTTTAATTATATATATATATATATATATATATATTATTTAGTCTTAGAATTAACAAGTATGATTGGGATTAGAATTTTGAAGTTAAAGTGAAGGATTAGAATTAATTGGATAAATTGGTAGTAGGCTTGTGAGTGTAGAGCCATATGAGTCAAATAAGGGCATGTTAGGAAGAATGGGCTTTAGAGGTTAATGGGATAAGTAGAAGGAGGAGAGCCCAAAACATTGTAAGTTATAAGGAGAGCTTAAAACTACGTAGTATTGGAGGAGAGCTTTAAGTTGAGAAATAAGTGAATTAAGTTGTTAAGGAGAAGAAGCAAGTGTCGTGAACCAAAAGAAGAGAAGTCAAAAGCTTGAGCTAAGGAAAAGGGAGCTTTCGGCTAAGTGGAAGAGAGTCGTAGAAAGCTTGAAGAAGAGGAAAAAGAAGAGAAACTACTTGTTGAAATTTAGTTCCATCCTTGTTTATGTTAGGTTCAAGAATGGGATAAAATGGAAGTTAGGGTTTGTGTAGGGTTTGAAGAGATTTTGGAATCAAAGAGATTTTGGGATTTCTAAGTTAAGATTTTGGTTATTCTAGCATAGATGGCTTATGGGTTGGTTAGGTTTAAATTTTATTTTTATCTTTGTTTGATTTATGAATGCTATGCCTTTCTTTAGAATATATTAATTGAATGGAGTATGGTTTAATTGAAGGAACTCAAGAAAACCCCACTCAAGACAAGGAGGAAAGACAATCTTGAATTCGGATCCTAACGTTAGGTAGGTAGCATTTTTATAGTTGTTGTGTAATGGGCAAATGCCCTATGTGTGCAATCTTTGTTAAAATGTGTGTATATTGAAAGTGTATTTCCCTTGATTTGAAAGAAAAGTATAAAACTATGATGATTCGATAGAATGAAAGAAGCATAAAATGCTATTCTTGTGTTTGAATACGTGAGCATGAATTGGTTGTGATTGAGTGAGAGAGAACTTGTTTCGTTAGTCTCGTGCACGATGACCCCCCTAGCCTTCTCCCGGCTGCCCGCTTGAGGCCACGAGATCCTAAGAAATCGGACTCGTCGTGTTTACGGTAAACTTCAGTTTCTGTCGTGTTTATGGAACTCTCAAGCCAAATGTGTGCATTTCATCATTTTTGGTGTTTATGATGCATAATACGTGTTCTAACTGATAGAATATTTTATGTTATGATTTATGTTATGAGTTCGATTAATTGTGATTTATGTGATAAAGTTGGGTATTTACGCATAATATGTTTATTGCTAATGCTTTGGACTCTTGATTATGTGATGTATGGCTCATTACTCGATGGCTATAAACGTGTTAGCCACTGAGCTGTGTTTTGCTCACCCCATTCTCCCTCCTCAGGTGCAAATTCTAGTTGAACGCGGAACCTTGCAAAACATTGGGCATAACTCCAAGAATCTTAGACATTTTTGTATTAAGTTAGTAACTAGCTATTGGAATAACTTTATAAGCCTATCGATCATTGAGCATCTCATATTTTGTATTTTGTACTTGACTGTTGATGATTAGGCCGATAAGTAACTAAAGTTGTGTATGAACTTTTGTTATGTTTAAAAGAGAATGAGAGCTCTAGTACTCTCTTCTTCATGTGTTTATGTTGAATTGCGATCTGTGCGTGATCTTGAAAAGGGTATGTGTGTGAGTCTTTTAATTGTTGAGTTGCTGTTGAAATTTTGCTTTGGGAGAGCTCGCTGGAAATTTGCTAAGGTTTATGAGCTGTTGAAATTTCTGGGTTGATGTGCTCTTAGGGTTAACTTTGGGTATATTGTGCATTCAGCCAAATTTTGGGTTGTTATAGGTCAAATAGGATCATTTAGACTCCTTGAGGGTGTTAGGCGAGCTGGAGAGCTTTCCATGATGTAGTATGAGCTATTTTAGGGTGTGTTAATTGGTAGATATGAGTTGTTAGAATTAAGTGCAGGTACTGTCTAAATGGCAGATTTTAGCAGAGAGCTATGAGTCCACTTTTGACCCTTATAGAGGAGGAAATTGGATCGGTGATCTTCAGGGAAGTTGTAGAGCGTTCTTTTACCTTTCCATAGACACCAAGTTCGCTAAATTTGGAGTTCTGGGTCAAAAGTTATGGTGTTTGTAAGTTATGGTACTGTTTAGGAGGAGCTAGTCGATCGGTCTTGGAGTAAACTTTTAATTCCTTTAGTGTCCGAGCTTGCCTTTGAGTCCTTCTTGAAAATTGTAGAGTTGTCTTTTATCTTTCCAACGAAACAAACCTTGTCTGATTTGGAGCTTGGAGTCAAAAGTTATGAGGGTTTGAAATCTATTAGGTCGGATCGCCGGGCAGGTCGCTAGCCCCTCCCTCCACCCACGCGGGCGCGCGAGGCCGAGCGCTCGAGCGCCCAGGCGCTCGGCATGCCAGCACCCCGGGCGCTCGGATCGCTCGCCCTTGGGCGAGCCGGGGTGCTTTTTGGGGTCAGTTTTTGGCCGACCGACCCCTCTTCCTTCTTTTGGTCATAACTTTTTGCATAGACCTCCGATCGACCTCATTTTTGAAGCGATAGATTTCTAAGACAATTTTTCTATCTTTCCACACCTGATTGATCAGTATTGCTTTTAAATTGTAAAAAGTGGATTGAAACAAAGTGTGATGGTCGGTCGATAAAGTCTGAATATACTTCAATGATTTTGAAATATCTTAAGCTATATAGCTCCGATTGGGCCGATTCTTGTTTTAAATTAAACTAGAGACTTAAATCTACAAGTTTTATGAAGGAACCAATCAGTAATTTAGCCTCAAAAACCTTCAAATTCTGACATGAAGTCGGTAGAGTGTTCAGTTTTGACTATTTTCTTTAGACAGTATTTTGAGCATAACTTCTTCATTTCTAATCCAAATTGAGCGTTTTCAGTGGCGTTGGAATCGTTAGAGCAGAGAGAACAAATTTTCTTAAAAAGTCAATCCGAATCTTTCTATTGGAGGTTTCCCAAATTGTGGTCAATATTGCTGTCGATTTTAGGTCTTCTATGCTTGTGTGTTTCCGAATGGTGGGCCTCGGAGACGGGGTCCAACATTGTTTGGTATCAGAACTTAGGTTCACTCCTAGGCTTAGGATGCATAGTAGGAAAATTGTTTTGTTATGTGATTAAATTTTTGCATTATGAATTGATTGTTTGTATTAAGTGACATACATATCATGCATACATATAGGAACTAAGAATTAAAAAGAATTGTAGCTAATCATGAATGTTTTCATTGAAGGAGTAAGATGCCACCTCGTAGAAGGACACGAGGAGTTCTGCAAGGTTCAATTGCACCTGGCCCTCCACCAAGAGAGGAGAGTACCGATGAGTCGGTAGCCCCGGGAGTGGCTGAGGCTTCTCTAGGACAAAGTAGTGAGCCCCTCCGATCTCAGACACAGCAGTCGCCTAGTCAGTCTGAGCAAGTGCCTGCTCTAGATCCGAGATTGTTCCAGGCATTTACCCAAGCCTTTGTTCAGGCTATGGGTCAAATGCCACAGGCTTCTGGTTCGACCCCAGTTAAGAAGGGGAGACAGTTTGACAAGTTGAGGAAGTATGGAGCAGTGGACTTCTATAGGACCACGGATCCTGAGGAAGCCGAGACCTGGTTGAGGAAGACTGAGAGAGTGTTGGATCAAATGGAGTGTGAGGATGATGAGAGGGTGGTTTATGCTACCAGTTTACTCTATGGTGATGCCTTGCATTGGTGGGAGTGTGTACCGGGGAGTCAGCTGAAGCCGATAGGGTTGACATGGGAAGACTTCCTGGCTGTTAACAGGAAGAAGTATCTATCTGAGGTGTACATTTAGCGGAAGCAGAGGAAGTTTCTGAGTCTTACCCAGAGGGAGATGACAATTGCTGAATATGAGCACCGGTTTACTCAGTTGTTAAGGTATGCTTCGGAGATGATGTTCAGTGAGGCTGCAAAGTGCCGCCGGTTTGAGTCGGGCCTGCACCTAGCTATCAGAGAGAAGGTGGTAGTGCAGAACTTTGGCAACTTTCAACAGCTAGTTGAAGCAGCGTTGAGAGTTGAGAACATCGAGAACATTAAGAGTGCAGTTAGCCGGAAAAGAAAGGGAAGAGAGCAATTCAAGAGGGGAGGTGGTACTTCTATACCTGAGAGAAGTGCCAGAACCTTTCCTGTGTAGTCTGAGGAGAGAAGCAGCGGTGCGAGCCGACCTAGGCCTATGAGGACTTCTACTGTTTTTCACCAAGCCTCAACGGTAGGCGGCAGTAGAAAAGGAGATGGGGAGAGGCCACCTCTTCCCAAATGTGAGCACTGTGGGAATCTCCATAAGGGAGAATGTCGCAGATTGACAGGAGCATGCTTCAACTGTGGACAGAGAGGACACATAGCTAAACAGTGTCCTAAGTCGGATAGAAGAGAGGGATCACATATGCAAGCTTCCAGGAGAACAGAGACAGTGGGACAGAAGGCTATGACTGAAGTGGATAGCTCTGGAGTGCCTAAAAGAGCTCATCCTCCAGACAGATCCAGGGGGCAAGCACCAGCTAGAGTGTTTGCAATGACTCGAGAGGAGGTAGAGACTGCTCCAGAAGTGGTGACGGGTATGGTTAAGTTGTTTGATGATGATGTTCTTGCTTTAATTGATCCGGGTTCTACCCATTCTTTTGTTTCGTTGGGTAGGACTATGCCTAGGAGGAAGTTGAGCCCATTGGATACTCCGCTGATGGTGAGTACTCCGATCGGCCAGTATATTATTATCAGTCAAGTGTATAGAGAGTGTGAGATAGAGATTAGTGGAGGAAAATTTGTGGTGGACTTGATGCCCTTGAAGATGGGAGGATTGGATGTGATCCTAGGTATGGATACATTAAAGAAGTATCATGCCAATTTAGACTGCAAGCAGAAGACAGTGAAATTTGAGCTAGAGGATGGCAGAAAAGTGGTATTCATGGGACATAAAAAAGTCAGTCCGCCTCGGATTGTTTCGGCTTTGACAGCAGAGAGAATGATGAGTAAGGCGTTTGAGGCATTTTTGGCCTATGTGTTAGACCCAGAGGCAGATAGAGGGAGGTTAGGAGACAATTCTGTAGTCAGGGAATTTCCGGATGTCTTTCCCGAGGAATTGCCAGGACTACCTCCGCCTAGAGAAATTGAGTTTTCCATTGAGCTCTTTCCGGGTACTATGTCGATCTCAATTTCGCCTTACCGAATGGCTCCGACGGAATTAAAAGAGCTTAAGGAACAATTGGAGGATTTATTGGAGAAGGGTTACATTAGGCTGAGCTCTTCGCCTTGGAGAGCTCCGGTTCTCTTTGTGAAGAAGAAAGATGGGTCGTTGCGGATGTGTGTGGATTATAGGAAGCTGAATCATGCCACCATTAAGAATAGATATCCGCTCCCGCGCATAGATGATTTATTTGACCAGTTGCAAGGGGCGAGAGTCTTTTCCAAGATAGATTTGAGATCGGGTTACCATCAGTTGAGGATTAAGGAGACCGATGTGTCAAAGACTACTTTTAGGACATGGTATGGCCACTTTGAGTTTTTGGTTATGCCTTTCAGGTTAACAAATGCTCCTGCAGTCTTTATGGATTTGATGAATAGAGTCTCCAAGTCTTTCTTAGACCAATTTATCATTGTCTTTATTGATGATATATTGGTCTATTCTAAGAGTGATGAGGAGCATGAGGATCATTTGAGGGTTGCTTTAGAGACATTGAGAAAGAATGAATTGTATGCCAAATTCGACAAATGCGAATTTTGGATAAGAGAAGTAGTATTTCTTGGGCACGTGATTTCAGAGCGTGGAGTGCATGTGGATCCACAAAAGATAGAAGCTGTGGTTAAATGGGAAGCGCCTAAGAATGTAGTTGAAGTGAGAAGTTTCTTGGGATTAGCTGGATATTACAGGAGGTTTGTGGAGGGCTTTTCTTTGATAGCTGCTCCACTTTCCAAATTAACGAGAAAGAATCAGAAATTTGAATGGACTGAGGAGTGCCAGAACAGTTTTGAGGAATTGAAGAATAGGCTTACTATTGCACCGATTTTGACCCTACCTTATGATGATGATGGATACATTGTATACAGTGACGCCTCTAGAAAGGGTTTAGGGTGTGTATTGATGCAAGGAGAGAAAGTGATTGCCTATGTTTCTAGGTAATTAAAGCCTTATGAGATGAACTATCCTATCCACGACTTGGAATTGGCTGCTATAATTTTTGCATTGAAGATTTGGAGACATTACTTGTATAGAGTTACTACTAGGGTATTTACAGACCATAAGAGTCTTAAGTACCTGTTGACTCAGAAAGAGCTGAATTTGAGACAGAGGCGATGGTTAGAATTGTTAAAGGATTATGACTTGATGATAGACTACCATCCGGGCAAAGCTAATGTGGTGGCCGATGCATTGAGTAGGAAGTCCATTTTGGCACATGTGGAAACGGTTTATCTTCCTTTACTGAAGGAATTAGCCAAACTTAATGTGACGTTGAGACAAGTTGAACCTGATTGTGTCTTGACAAATTTTAGAGTGAGACCAATATTGAAGGAGAAGATTAAAGAATTGCAAGAACAGGATGAGTACTTGAGTAAGATTAGAGAAGAGGTAAAGAATGGCAAACCTTCTGAAGTAGAGGTGAAGGAAGATGGATTGAAGGTTATGGGCAATAGATTGTGTGTTCTAGACATGTTAGAGTTGAAGGATAAGATCCTTGATGAGGCGCATAATGCTTCATATGCAATGCACCCAGGGAGTTCTAAGATGTTTCGGGATTTGAAAGAGTATTTTTAGTGGAAGGGAATGAGGAAAGATGTGGCAGAGTATGCTAAAAGATGTTTAGTGTGTCAACAAGTTAAAGCTGAACACCAAGCACCTTCAGGAAAGCTTAATCTTTTGCCGATTCCGGAATGGAAATGGGAGAAGATTTCCATGGATTTTATGATGAGATTACCGAGGACTAGCAAGAAGCATGACGCTATATGGGTGATTGTTGATAGGTTGACCAAGTCAACACACTTCCTGCCAATTAGACAGACAGATTCTTTGAATATTTTGGCTAAGAAGTATGTGGATGAGGTAATCAGACTTCATGGTATTCTAAGCTCGATAGTTTCTGATAGGGATCCTAGGTTTACCTCCAGATTTTGGGAAAGTTTGCAGGAGGCTCTGAGGTCTAGATTGCATTTTAGTACGGCTTTCCATCCGCAGACTGATGAACAATCGGAGAGGACGATACGGACTTTGGAGGCAATGTTGAGAGCTTATGCTTTGGATTTCAAAGGTTCGTGGGATGATCACCTACCTTTGATTGAGTTTGTTTACAATAATTTCTATCACTCGAGAATTCAGATGGCACCATATAAAGCTTTGTATGGTAAGAGATGCAAAACTCCTATTTGTTGGGATGAGGAAGGTGAAAGGAAGCTTGTAGGACCTGAATTGGTACAGGTGACAGTTGATAAAATTAAGTTAGTGAAACAGAGGCTTAAAGCAACTCAAGATAGGATGAAGAGCTACACGGATGCCCATAGGAAAGAGATGGAATTTGAAGTGGGAGAAAAGGTGTTTCTTAGAGCTTCTCCATGGAAAGGTGTTTTGAGGTTTGGTAAGAAGGGCAAGCTTAGCCCGAGGTACATAGGCCCATATGAGATCATTGAGAGGATTGGGCATTTGGCTTATAAGTTAGATTTGCCATTGGAGTTATCTAAGATTCATAGTGTGTTCCATCTATCGATGCTGAGGAAGTACAGATCGGATCCTTCACATATAGTTCAACCTTCAGAGATTCAGTTGAGGGAGGATTTGACTTATGAGGAGCAACCAATGGAAATCTTAGATTCAAAGGAAAAGGTGTTAAGGAATAAGATTGTAAAGCTGGTAAAGGTCTTGTGGAGGAACCATTCAACCGAGGAGGCGACTTGGGAGCCTTTAAAAGCCATGAAGGAGAAGTATCCATACCTCTTCATGGACTCAGGTAAGGATTTCGAGGACGAAATTCTTTTAGGAGGGGAGAATTGTTGGGCCTCGAAAATTTTTTCATTTAATTAATTAATTAATTATTGATTTATTTATTTATTTGATTACTTTAATTACTCTTTATTTTGTTTTAAGTGTTTTAATTGTTTATATATATATATATATATATATATATATATATATATATATATATATATGAGTCTTATAATTAGCAAGTATGATTGGGATTAGAATTTTGAAGTTAAAGTGAAGGATTAGAATTAATTGGATAAATTAGTAGTAGGCTTGTGAGTGTAGAGCCATATCAGTCAAATAAAGGCATGTTAGGAAAAATGGGCTTTAGAGGTTAATGGGATAAGTAGAAGGAGGAGAGCCCAAAACATTGTAAGTTATAAGGAGAGCTTAAAACTACGTAGTATCGGAGGAGAGCTTTAAGTTGAGAAATAAGTGAATTAAGTTGTTAAGGAGAAGAAGCAAGTGTCGTGAACCAAAAGAAGAGAAGCCAAAAACGTGAGCTAAGGAAGAGGGAGCTTTCGGCTAGGTGGAAGAGAGTCGTAGAAAGCTTGAAGAAGAGAAACTACTTGTTGAAGGTTAGTTCCATCCTTGTTTATGTTAGGTTCAAGAATGGGATAAAATGGAATTTAGGATTTGTGTAGGGTTTGAAGAAAGGAAGAAGAGAAGGTGAAATCAAAGGGATTTTGGGATTTCTAAGTTAAGATTTTGGTTATTCTAGCATAGATGGCTTACGGGTAGGTTAGGTTTAAAGTTTATTTTTATCTTTGTTTGATTTATGAATGCTATGCCTTTCTTTTAGAATATATTCATTGAATGGAGAATGGTTTAATTGAAGGAACTCAAGAAAACCCCACTCAAGACAAGGAGGAAGGGCAATCTTGAATTCGGATCCTGACGTTAGGTGGGTAACATTTTTATAGTTGTTGTGTAACGGGCAAATGCCCTATGTGTGCAATCTTTGTTAAAATGTGTGTATATTGAAAGTGTATTTCCCTTGATTTGAAAAAAAAGTATAAAACTATGATGATTCGATAGAATTAAAGAAGCATAAAATGTTATTCTTGTGTTTGAATACGTGAGTATGAATTGGTTGTGATTGGGCGAGAGAGAACCTGTTTCGTTAGTCTCGTGCACGATGACCCCCTAGCCTTCTCCCGGCTGCCCGCTTGAGGCCACGAGATCCTGAGAAATCAGACTCGTCGTGTTTACGGTAAATTTCAGTTTCCGTCGTGTTTGAGAAACTCTCGAGCCAAATGTGTGCATTTGATCATTTTTGGTGTCTATGATGCATAATACGTGTTCTAACTGATAGAAGATTTCATGTTATGCTTTATGTGATGAGTTCGGTTAATTGTGATTTATGTGATAAAGTTGGGTATTTACGCATAATATGTTTATTGCTAATGCTTTAGACTCTTGATTATGTGATGTATGGCTCATTACTCGATGGCTATAAATGTGTTAACCACTGAGCCGTGTTTTGCTCACCCCATTTTCCCTCCTCAGGTGCAAATTATAGTTGAATGTGGAACCTTGCAAGACATTGGGCATAACTCCAAGAATCTTAGACATTTTTGTATTAAGTTAGTAACTAGCTGTTGGAATAGCTTTATAAGCCTATCGATCATTGAGCATCTCATGTTTTGTATTTTGTACTTGACTGCTGATAATTAGGCAAATAAGTAACTAAAGCTGTGTATGAACTTTTGTTATGTTTAAAAGAGAATGAGGGCTCTAGTACTATCTTCTTCGTGTGTTTATGTTGAATTGCGATCTGTGCGTGATCTTGAAAAGGGTATGTGTGTGAGTCTTTTAATTGTTGAGTTGCTGTTGAAATTTTGCTTTGGGAGTGTAACATCCCACCCCCTACTGGAAGGGTAAAATAGTAAATTTGGCATAGGATGAGATGGATCGGAATGACTTAGGACTGCTTTGACATTGTCATGCATACTAGTATTAGTAAACAGTGAAATTGTGCACATGCAAATTTCGGTACATGCATACATGACATTCCCGGTAGATGTGCCTACTGCAATTTTATTGTGATTAACGTGGTTATTGGGTTTGAAAAATTATTCTGAGCATAACAAATTGTGTGGTTATGCAAATGAGGTAAGGTTTGTTCCAAATGAAACTTTGGCTTGTTGGCTACATTTTTATGTGAAATAGGTGTTGTCTAATTTTAGTCTTAAGAGGGTGAATTTTAGTATGGAAAGTTCTTTGTTGATGGCTGGAATGAACGATGGCGAACCACATAACCTAAAGTTTTGATGATTTTTCTAAATTAATTGAGAAGGAGTTAGGGGAAATGGTCTTCATGAAAGTTGAAGCCTATATTGTTAGCTTTCCATTTCCACTAATTTTACAATTTTTCGATATGTACGTTGGGAGTTATGAACCGTTAACTATTGACTGATTTTGTGCACTTTGGTGAAATCTAACCATAGTGTCGGTTTTGTGAGCATTCTGATTGGAAGCAATTTTAAAAATTTCTGTGAATTGAATTAGCTTGAGTGATCTTCTGAAGAGTTGTATAGGAAACATTTATCTTGAAAATGGTATATAGCATGTAATTTTTGGAGATCATATTTGAGAGTTATGAGTTTTCAAAACCTGAACCTGCATAAAGGTGTTAACTGGTGATCATGGCAGAAACTTGCATAACATTTTTGAATTGGTTAGAGATGGAATTGGCTCTTAAGCTCTTCATGAAACTTGAAGTATGTGGTTTTATCTTTCCAATGATATAAGGTAGTGATTTTTTTGACTTGTTTACGGGAGTTATGCTTGATAGAACATTACTGTCCAGATTGGGTGATTTCTGGGGCAGCATCATTGATTCAATTATTTGACCTAGTTACAATTGAATTTGATTTTGGGTTGTTCATGAAATTTGTTGATAACATTGGGATATTTCTGAGCATATTTATTGTGTAATTTTTTACTAAGGAACTGGAAAGTTACGGATTTTATAAACTGTTGCACTATTTTGACAAATGTTGCATTGTTTTGAGAGGCATTGTGAGGGCAGTAATTTTGATTACATTTTTGACACCCTTAGAGGTGAAATTGGCTTTTGTGTCCTTCATAAAACTTGTAGAGCTCTCTTTTATCTATAAAATAGACACCAAGTTTGTTCAATTTGGAGTCCAGAGTAGGGAGTTATGCCCTATGTAAGTTGGGATGTCGGAGGACGTTTGTTCCAGATCTGCTATTGTATAGCATAAGTCGACTTGCACCCCATATAAGTCGACTTGTACATACACAGTAGCATAAGTCGACTAGGATTCTTAAGCAAGTCGACTAGGATCATATATTTTCCTTCTTTTGCTTATAACTTTTCCGCGTCCGATTGACCTGATTCTTGAGGCATCGGATTCGTGAGACATTGAATTTCATTTCATGGGAAATTGGGAATTTTTGGACGGAAAATTGACGGGTGTCCGGGAAATGGGTATTTCATCACTGTTTTATTTAATTGGAGACCTAAAGAGGTCCAAATTGAGCGCCGTCAGCGCCATTAGATTTCTAATTTTTTTTAGACGGATTATATGATGAAAAATATTGGATTAAGGCCGAGAATATCATGAACATGCATTGTGCACCTTCTAAGTGTTACATGTGCATTCTGAAATAGTTCTGATTGAAAAATTGATAATGTTTATATACTGTCATTGTTATAGAGTCACACTTGGAGCGTCGGTCCACCGACGTCACTGAGACTTCTAGATTTTGGCTCGGAAGTACAGGTGAGTAACCTAGATGGTTCCTTGATTAGTAAGTGTTTATAATTTTGCACTTATAACTCTGTGGAGAATAATGGTGGGATCAGAATTGTGATCATTTATTGCCTCTGGATTCCGGACGGAGGGTCCAATGAATTGGAAGATCTGACATAGAAGTATATGTGTTTGTGATTCTGTGAACTAACTGGCTTCCACTGTGTGACACTGTGATACATAATTTGATTGTACCGTTACTGCTTAACTGGATTGTGATCACTTGTGATGTACTGTGATCCACTATGATATACTATGATCTGCTTGCTACACTGTACTGCATTTCGATGCCTCTACTAGGGCAGAATGTTTTATACTGACACTACACTGTACTGCATTTCGACGCCTCTACTAGGGCAGACTGTTTTATACTGACAGTTAAATTGGGCATATAGATTGCATACATCAATGCATAAACTGATAATAATGATAGTTGTGACCTGAGTCGCCACTGTTACTGAACCGAGCCTCGTGCACGAGGGGAGTTAGTGCATACCCAGAGGGCTCTCCTACTTCCTAGGCAACGCTGAATCTTGATCAACATCACCGCGCTCGGTCACAACACTGTAATAAACTGGAAAAGAGTCACATGTGCATTGCATACAAATGTGATAACTGATTTACGAAATTGCATGAGTTTTGTAAATTGTTATAAGATAATACTGAAAGTATCATTGATTGAAACTGTGAATTGCTTGCGATATGCATGAATTGGGTGGACCATCGATGTTGGTTCCTCATTGAGTTCCCAAAAACTCACCAAAATTTTGCATCTATTTTTCAAGTCTTGAAGAATTCCCCGTTTGACACGGGAGTATGTCTACTGTAGGCAAGTGAAGGATAGAGGTCGGGATCAGTTCGCGTCTACATTAGTGTCTAATAGAATTGTATTCCAAAATGATTATTTGTATTTGTAATGGGCCAATGTGGTTCTGTTTTGTATATGAAATGGTTATTGTAATTTATTGTTGACTATTTGTATTAACTGAAAATGTTTATCTATGCACGTGGATGCAAATTGCCTACTGTTTTCCGCGCACATGAGTGTAATAAAAAAAAGGGTAAATGGCTCTGATGGAATGAATGTTTGAGTAAAAAAAGGTGTTTTTATTGAGATCTACCGACTGATGTAGTTCGCCACCCTCACGGGGCATGGACTCGGATATCACCAACGATATCGGGTTCGGGCAAAGGTCCCAACCTTTGGGTCAATTTTTCATGATCATTCGGATCAGGTAAATGAAGAAATTTGATAAGACTTCCTTCTAGAAAAATGTTATTCATTGTCTTAAGTTTATAATGCCACCAAAATCATTCAATTGGGTTTAATAATCGAAAAGTTATATCCCAAATATTTTTGGGATGTTCTTAAGCTGAAACAGTATTCTATTCTCAAATTCCATCCAAAAATTGAAATTTTTAGAGACTGAATTTGTAACATCCCATTACTTATGGGAGGGTTAGAATAGTAAATGTGACTGATTAATGAGAGTTAGAGATGCATTTTCATGCATAAAAATGCCATGCACTTATACATGAATAGTGAATGTATTTGCACATGAAAATAATTGTACATGCATTTATGAATTATTCCGGGTATAATTAGATTGATCTATGGATTTTTAGAGTTATGGATGTTTTTACATTGGAAATATTAGTGATTGGTGGAAATATCATATTTGTATGTGTTGGTGAATTTAGGAGTTTCCTCTGAAAATTATAGAGTATTGAGAAAGATATATATGATAGGGAATAAGAAATTAAAAGAAGCCTTGGAGATAGTTAGATTGTAAAGATGACAGTCAAGGGAGTTAGTTTCAAAAGAAACTAAGTTAGAATTTGGGTATTAGGGAAAGTGACAAATGTCACTTAGTCTTTTGTGCTCTTGCTAGAAGTAGATTACTATTCTTTGAGAGTTGACAAGTTAAGTCTTGTTCAATAGGAAAAGTGCTTTAGTATTTGGACTATTGAGGATTATAACCTCATGATATAGTTTTGACTGAATGATTATAGAACTAATGGTGAGCACAAGATGTGTAGCGCCCCCTCACCGTAGGGTACACATCGGGACCCCGGAGGTCGCTCCGACACGTATCCCACGATAAAGGTGCACCACCAGAACATTCCCACTAATAATCCACATGGCATCGCAATAATTAAAATCATAATATATCATAAATCAGTAAATTTTAATATCCAAAATAATCTTGATGCAGTCATCCAATATCAGAATAGACAAGTCTATCAGTCCCCTAAACAAAACCAAAAAGAAAACTGATACAAGCGTCTATCCTAAGTCATCTGCAAAAGTCCAACCCAGCTGACCGACCTGTGTGTCATCGCTTCTCTTGCCAGCACGCTCGCACGGCAGGAAAAGACTATCTCCGAAGCTAGGAGTCTACTCTATCGATCCTGAAAAATATATTGCAATTTTGGGTGAGTTTGCGAACTCAGTGAGAAACCATGATCGATGGTTCACTCAAATCATGCATTACACAAATTACGTGACTGCATAAACACAATAATATCCAATTCTGATATTATATAACAATTCTGATGATAGTCTATAACGGTTTGCGATATCAAATAGCAATTTACAATAGTATATAACGATTTACAATATCATATCACAATTCTGATAAATCATACAGCGATTTACGATGAGCATGTAACAATTTACAATCTCTCATGTCATCACACAATTGAGAAGTTTGCAATTCAATCGATCGGTATATACAATGCATATGAGACTCTTTCCAGCTTATTGATGTTGTGCCCAAGTACTCGATCGGTGTTCGATGGGGATCTTTGTTAGAGTAGTGCCATAAAGGCAATCGCCTTTAGCGCATTTTGTACAAAGTTGTGTATGTCTTTATGAATAAATAAAGAAAGGCATATTTCATTAATTTGTTGTTCATTATTTATGAACCGATATAGATCTGTAATCAAATTAATGAAGTCCATGATATATGACATAGCATGAAGGAAATTATGATGTGATCATACTCTCGAGATTCCTATCATGTGCAATTATGTCATTATCTAAATTATCCCTAGTCATAGGATTCTTGGCTGGACATCAGAATCCGGAAAGACTAGCACATTTCATGCTCCTTGATTTGATCAAGCGGTAGATCTCGAAGCGTAAATATGAGATATTTAGGGTTGAGATGTGGATGCTTACTAGAGGTAGTAAGTACATTGGATGACCTGCCATGAGATCATCACATGGATGTCTATTCTAATGTCGGTGATAATCTCATCATAGAATGATGCAAGTATCCTTAGACTTAAGGTGCTCGAGGATATCTTGGATCTTGATTACGTGCTTTGACTCCATTCCTTGTTGCCTTACGAGGTCGCTCATAGGGTGGTGCTTGGAGTGCAGTTTGAGGTATTGAAGGTAATTGAGTAGCCAATAGAGGATTCACCACTTGCGATAGCGAAAAATGATACCCATGGCCTTTTATCGGGGTCATTACTTAGAAATCTCTGGCGGAGTATGTATGTCGTGAAGAGTGTCTTCAAGTGACATATAAAGTAATGAGTCCCGTGACAAGAACTGAAATCACTGGACTAGATTTGGCGTGGTCGATCTAGTGAGAGTTGACACATTGCCCATACTCATAACCAAGTGGGGTATAGGATGGTGAAAGGACGAATTGCGCGGTAATTGTCTATGGAAAGGTTCGTGATTTGGTCCATGATGAATATATATTCATTCGTCAAACCAATTACTTTCGGTCAATCGGGGTCATGATGTGTTGCTAAATACCGCTCATGACTTGCTTAGATTAAGTGTTGATCTAAGTGGCCAACATAACCGGAACCTAATGGGTCACACGCATAAGAGTGTCTCGGAGAACTCGTAAAATAGTTTTGGACAGAGTTTCAATATATGGAGAGCAATCGGATTAAATGGATCCCGATGAGATCGAGATATGTCCCGATGAGATCGCGACATCGATATTGCTGAAAAAAGGTTTAGGGGTTTTTCCCATAGGGACCTTAGAGACCGACCTAGTGTGACTGGACCACTTCAGCATTTATTTATATATATATATATATATATATAATTGATTAATTGATTAATTAATTAATTAATATGCTAGTTACGTGGAAAGGGAATGGAAGAAGCATTGGAAGCTTCTCTTTTACATGCTTAGTCATTAAAAAGCCATTAATGACTAAAAGACAAAAGAGAATGGATGAAAAGAAGATGATGCTCGTTGGTGGAGAGATGGGTGTCGAATGGAGAAAGGAAAAAGTGTTTTTCCTTTGATCTTCATCAACGATTTTTCTCCATGGTGATTGTGGGTTGAAGAAAGTGTTTCTAAAACCTAAGGTTCATCATCTTTCATCCAAAGCTTCATCTCTTCTTCACCAAGCTTCTCCCTTTCCATCGTTGATTCAAGCTCTCCATAGAACAAAGGTAAGATCTAACAGTCTTTAATTTGTTCTAGCTATTCCCGGGTCAAAGGGTTTGTCCCGGTTAGGTTCTCCGATCTCTGCGTGGATACCGTTAGAGACGGTCTCCTTTGGTCGTTCGGTTTGAGTTTGTTATATATATACACATGGATCCTAGCTTTCGGGAAGGTCTCGGAACAAAAAAAATTTGTTTTCCGCACCGTGGGCATGTGATGCTCACACCAGGATTTTCCTACAGTGGTATCAGAGCGTCTTGTGTCGTATATAACAACGAAACCATGACTAGGTCGGAGTTGTTATAGCTTGTGATGATGATGCATGTTGTATGTGTTGAATTTCGAATTCAGTATGAGATATATTTTTCGAAATTTTCTTGCCCAGATATGTTCACAAGATGTTGTTGCATATGTCTGTGGAAGCCTGGAATTTATCAATGTGATTTGATATGGTTTTGCTAATTTATTCCCTAATGTGCTAGGTGCTGTCTTTGTGCACATTCACTGAACAGGCATGCTTATAAATTCGAGAATAAATTGTAGAAAAATGGTTTTTTGGATTTTATTTCACCTACATGTCCCTAAGATGTTTATGAATGTCTATGTGGATGGAAAAATGTTTTCGAGGTGATTTACTATTTATTTGAGAATTTATTGTATGCTTCTGGGAATAGCTGTGTTAAGGAACACAGATTTTTCATTGGATTTGTTGCTGAGGTTGAATGAGTTTTTGATGGAAATAAATCCTGAAAAAATTCATGGAGCATGTTAGGAACATTTAGTAACCTCTGTAATTTTCTCAGAATTTATTTAAATTGTTTCAATGGGTTTTTCAAGCAAAACATAGAACTTGGCAGTTTTGAGAAAATTGCTGGAGTTGTTTTGTTTGAACTAAGAAATTGTGTAGATTTCAGTTCCAATGCCTTGGATCATTTTTAATGTGATTAAAAATGTGTTACATTGATGTTGTATGCTTTCCTAAATGAATTTTTTGAAATTAGGTTTCCAAATAATTTTCGGATGTCAAATGTGTCTCATTAGCGTCTCTATAGTATATTCCTTATCTTGATTGTTTTGGCGTCACAAATTTTGTGACCAAAGGTCAAGTAGTCTTGATAAAGTGTAGACTACCTAGAGATACTTAGGTTGATAATTTGATATTCTCGAATTATTTGAAAATCTAAGTGAATAACAGTATATTCACCGATTTCAAATTCTTCATATATAGTTTGACTATATATGGTAAGCAACAATGAAAGTGTTTCATTGGTACATCAAGGTAAAGTGTATTAGACTTGGTATTGTGAATTTGACTATACTAATTGAGAAATTAGCCAATTAAGATAGCAATTCCACCTGCACAAGTCGACTTATACGTTCATAACTTCGACTTGTTTGTTGCCTTTGTAGATGCGTAAGTCGACTGCACAATGGTACAAGTCGACTTGTTAGGTATAGTCACTGCAAGTCGACTTACACATGCATAAGTCGACTTAGAGGCATAAGTCGACTTATACATACACAAGTCGACTTATAACATGCAAAGGAGGGATGATGGATGATTTTAGGTATAAACTCAATGTGATTGATCATATGCCTAAATCATTCCATATAGTCATAGTGACTATAATCCTACGGCTTGAGAAGAAGAAGATGAGACACGAAAACCCTCAAATAATATGAAAACTAACGCCTTCCATTAATATGGGAAGAACCAGAGTTCTTATAGAGTTGGGTTGTTAGGCAAACCCAAGCTCACTCTATCTGGATATGTTGAACCATGGAAAATGAGATTTTCGGATTAATAGGTCGGTTTTCACTAGAAGCGTTGATTTGTTGAGCAAACTCAAGGTCAACATGGACAGAGGCGAAATTGGGTAGTGTACATCAGATGTACACGCATCAAGAGTTGATAACCCAATGTGTGTGCATACATCAAAAGTTGATAGCACTAGTCGATAGTTGCACCTAAGATGGAAATGGTATGATTGATATCTGCCGATTGAACTAAGGTGGCTTGTTGGGCAAACCCAAGGTCATTTTAGGAATGTCGGATGTCTATCTATGATGCAATTGGTATGACCGATACCTACCGATTGAACTAAGGTGGCTTGTTGGGCAAACCCAAGGTCATTTTTAGGAATGTCGGATATCGACCCACTAGGACATTTTGTCATAATGTTTCTTGGATTCGTACTGAGGGTTATGGATTCTATGAAACTAGTGGGAGCCATATGCATGTCATGCAAGTCCTTATGATCATGCAAGTAATTCTATTCTAACATTCTTTCTCTCTTTTCCCTATGGGTTATTGAAGATGACTTCAAGTGTGAACTTGCGCTCGCTTATAGATTCCAACAAGTTAACTGGACCAAATTTTCTCGATTGGCTGAGAAATCTGAGAATTGTTCTCAGGTCTGAGGAACTGGGATATATCCTAGATGTTCCACTTCCTGATCCACCTACTGCTGATGCTTCTGATGAGGATCAGAAAGCATATCGAAAGCATCTTAAAGACAGTGACATGGCTACCTGCATCATGCTTGCCTCGATGTCACTAGAGCTGCAGAAGCAGCATGAGTCTATGGATGCTCATACCATAGTGTTTCATCTTAGGGAGCTGTTTGATGAGCAAGCTCGGTCTGAAAAGTTCGAGACCTCGAGGCTACTCTTCACTACTAAGATGACTCCAGGTTCATCTGCAGTGCAATATGCACTGAAGATGAATGGGTATATTGAGAGATTGGCCGTCTTAGGTTTTGTCATGGATTATGAATTAAGTATTGACTTAATTTTGGTTGGATTGTCTGATAGTTATTCACAGTTTGTGTTAAACTATCGGATGAACCAAGTATCCACAACAATCCCTGAGTTGATCAATCTACTCAAGACAGCAGAGCAAGCTATCAAGAAGGATAGCAAGCAAGTGTCGATGGTGGACTCTTCTTCCGGTTCAAAGAAAAGAAATGTAAGAAGAAAAGGTCTAAGAAACCAAAAGGAAGTATAGCCAAGAAGAAAACCAAAGAGATCGCACTAAAAGGAACTTGTTTCCATTGTGGCAAGGCCGGTCCTTGGAAGCGGGAATCAAAAGTCTATCTGGGGAATCGAAGCGAAGAAGGCATCGGATGCCTCGACTTCTTGGTATGTTTGTCATTGAGGTTATCTGTTTCGATCATAACATATGGGTATTAGATACGGTTGTGGCTCACACATATGCAATGATATCGCAGGGCCTCGGGACGATGAGATGACTCATGAAGGAGAGGTAGAACTGCGTGTGGGAAATGGAGCAAGAGTTCTTTGCATTAGCCGTAGGCACTTACTTTTGTCACTCCCCACTGGGCTTGTAATTAAATTGGATGATTGCTATTTTGTACTGTATTAGCAAAGAACATATTATCATTTCTTGTTTAAATAGATTTGGTTTCCATTTGACTTTTAGTAACAATGGTTGTTCTATTAGTTTGAATGGAATGCGTTATGGTATCTGGTACTTTATGCAATGGAATTTACATATTAGATATGTCACATCCAATTATGAATGTCAATGACACGAAAAGACATAAGCGAGATAATTTAAAATCAACTTACTTATGGCATTGTCGCCTTGGCCATATAAATGAGAGACGATAGCTAAGCTCCATAAGAGTGGTAGTTTAGGGTCATTTGATTATGAATCATATGACACATGCGAATCTTGTTTATTAGGCAAGATGACTAAGTTACCCTTTAAGGAAAGGGTGAGCGAGCGATTTGGAGTATTAGACCTAATACATTCGGATGTATGTGGTCGATGTCCATCCATGCTAGAAGTGGTTATCTTTACTTCATTACCTTTATCGATGACTATTCTCGATATGGGTACAGATATCGATGAGATACAAATCTGAAGCATTTGAAAAGTTCAAACAATTCGAAATGAAGTAGAAAACCAACTTGGGAAAAGTATCAAGACATTACGATCGATCGTGGTGAGGAATACTTAGACCAAGAGTTTTGGATTATCTCGAGAGATAATGGGATTTTATCTCAATGGACTCCTCCTTACACACCACAAAGATAATGGTGTGGCAGAAAGGAGAAATCGAACCTTGTTAGACATGGTACGATCAATGATGGGCTTTGCAAAGTTACCAAAATCCTTTTGGGGGTATGCAATTGAGACAGCTGTTTACTTGCTAAACAGAGTCCCATCAAAGACGATTGATGTTACTCCATATGAGATGTGGACTAACAAAAGACCCTATCTTACTCATTTGAAAGTTTGGGACATCACCTTGTGTGAAGCGGACACGATCGAGATAAACTTGATGCAAAGTCGACAAGTGTTTGTTCGTAGGATATCCCAAAGAAACAATGGGATATCGGTTCTACCTATTTGAGGAACAAAAGGTGTTTGTTTGAAGCATGTTGTCTTTTTAGAGAAAGAGTTTCTTTTACAAGAAGACGGTGGGAGCAAAATTGAGCTTGAAGAAGTTCGGGATGCTCGAGCAGACGCAGATCAACCGCTCGAACACTGAAATCGAACTCATCTGAGATGAAGTAGCGATTCGACCTTCTACAACACACGACGTTCATAGGTCACGTAGGATACGCCTGTTCCTGAGAGATATAGATTTCTCGTGAGTGAACAGGATGACGTATTGCTCATAGAAGATGATGAGCCTACCACCTATGAAGAGGTTCTGAAGAGTTCAGAGTCAGAGAAATGGCTTCAAGCCATGAAGGCTGAAATGGATTCCATGTATGAAAACCAAGTATGGACTTTGGTTGATGCACCCGAAGGAATAAAACCCATAGGGTGTAAATGGATTTTCAAGAAGAAAACCGACATGGATGGTAATGTAATTACCTATAAAGCAAGGCTTGTGGCTAAAGGTTTTCGTCAAAAGACAAGGAGTTGACTACGACGAGACCTTCAGCCCAGTAGCAATGCTTAAATCCATTAGAATACTCCTAGCCATTGCCACTCATTATGATTATGAGATATGGCAAATGGATGTGAAGACGACTTTCTAAATGGAAATCTAATGAGGATGTGTATATGACAAAACACGAGGGCTTCACCTCCTATGATGGCGAAAAGGTATGCAAGCTTCAGAAATCTATCTATGGATTGAAGCAAGCATCCAGGAGTTGAAATATCCGTTTTGATGAGGTAATCAAAGAGTTTGGTTTCTCACAAAATCCGGATGAATACTGTGTGTATAAGAAGGTCAATGGGACTGCAATTGTATTCCTTGTGCTATATGTGGATGACATATTATTACTAGGAAGCGATGTCTCTATCTCGCAATCGGTCAAGATTTGGTTGTCAAATAATTTGTCATGAAAGACCTTGGTGAAGCAACTTATATCCTTGGGATAAGGATCTATAGAGATAGATCAAAAAGGTTGCTTGGTCTTTCACAATCAACGTACATAGACAAGATACTAAAGAGGTTTAGCATGGAGCAATCCAAGAGAGGGTACCTTCCGTGACTCATGGGATAACACTCGAAATCTATGTGTCCTAAAACACAAGATGAGAGGATGCGCATGGATATGATCCCGTATGCATCAGCGGTAGGATCTATCATGTATGCTATGCTATGTACGAGACCGATGTATCATATGCTCTAAGTGTTACGGAGATACCAATCGGATCTGGTGAGGGTCATCTTTGGGTGGTCATCGAGAATATCCTTAAGTACTTACGAAGGACTAAGGATGTTTTCTTGATATATGGGGATGGAGATCTCCAGTGGCGGGTATCTGAGATGCGATTTTCAATCGATAAGGATGATTCTAAATCCCAATCAGGTTATGTATTCACACTAAACGACGGGGTAGTCAGTTGGAAGAGTTCCAAACAAGAGACGACTACCGATTCAACAACCGAGGCAGAGTACATTGCCGCTTGAAGCGAAGAAAGGCGGTTTGGATCAAGAAGTTCATTCTTGAACTTGGTGTGGTTCCTAGCAGTTGATGGGCCCATACTGATTGTATTGTGACAACAATGGGGCTATTCTTGTGAGCGAAGAACCAAGGTCTCATCAACGATCCAAACACGCACTCGCAGATATCATTTGATAAGGAGATCATGGGGCGTGGTGATGTCGGATCGAGAGAGTTCCCATTGAAGCGGAATATTCTTGATCCGTTGTGAAGCCATTGTCACAAAAGAGTTTTGATTCTCATGTACTCGCTTATGGTATTAGATATCAAGGCGATTGGCTTTAGGTCAAGTGGGAGATTGTTAGAGTAGTGCTTTTAAAGGCAATCGCCTTTAGCGCATTTTGTACAAAGTTGTGTCAGTCTTTATGAATAAATAAAGAAAGGCATATTTCATTAATTTGTTGTTCATTATTTATGAAGCGATATAGATCTGTAATCAAATTAATGAAGTCCATGATATATGACATAGCATGAAGGAAATTATGATGTGATCATACTACCGAGATTCCTATCATGTGCAATTATGTCATTATCTAAATTATCCTAGTCATAGGATTCTTGAGGCTGGACATCGGAATCCGGAAAGACTAGCACATCTCATGCTCCTTGATTTGATCAGCGGTGGATCTCGTAAACCGTAAATATGAGATATTTAGGGTTGAGATGTGGATGCTTACTAGAGGTAGTAAGTACGTTGGATGACTGCCGTGAGATCATCACATGGATGTCCTATTCTATGGAAAGGTTCGTGATTTGGTCCATGATGAATATATATTCATTAAATCAAACCAATTACTTTCCGGTCAATTGGGGTCATGATGTGTTGCTAGATACCGCTCATGACTTGCTTAGATTAAGTGTTGATCTAAGTGGCCAACATAACCGGAACCTAATGGGTCTGCGATAAGAGTGTCTCGGAGAACTCAGTAAAATAGTTTTGGACAGAGTTCCAATATATGGAGAGCAATCGGATTAAATGGATCCCGATGAGATCGAGATATGTCTCGATGAGATCGCGACATCGATATTGCTGAAAAAGGTTTCCGGGAGTTTTTCCCATACCGGGACCCGGTAGGACCGACCTCAGTGTGACTGGACCACTTCAGCATTTATTTATATATATATATATAATTGATTAATTAATTAATTAATTAATTAATATATATGCTAGTTATGTGGAAAGGGAATGGAAGAAGCATTGGAAGCTTCTCTTTTACATGCTTAGTCATTAAAAAGCCATTAATGACTAAAAGACAAAAGAGAATGGATGAAAAGAAGATGATGCTCGTTGGTGGAGAGATGGGTGTCGACTGGAGAAAGGAAAAAGTGTTTTTCCTTTGATCTTCATCAACGATTTTTCTCCATGGTGATTGTGGGTTGAAGAAAGTGTTTCTAAAACCTAAGGTTCATCATCTTTCATCCAAAGCTTCATCTCTTCTTCACCAAGCTTCTCCCTTTCCATCGTTGATTCAAGCTCTCCATAGAACAAAGGTAAGATCTAGCAGTCTTTAATTTGTTCTAGCTATTCCCGGTCAAAGGGTTTGTCCGGTTAGGTTCTCCGATCTGCGTGGATACCGTTAGAGACGGTCTCCTTTAGTCGTTCGGTTTGAGTTTGTTATATATATACATGGATCCGGCTTTCGGGAAGGTCCCGGAATAAAAAAATTTTGTTTTCCGCACCGTGGGCATGTGATGCTCACACCGGGATTTTCCTACAGAAGCGTCAGGGATTTCTACCCTCGGGCTCGTGGCCCGGTCAATACAGTATTCGAGCTCAAGGCTCTTTTCAGTGATATTAGCAACTTGTGTCACATATCCATTATCTGATCATGCATTTATGCATGCAGTGCAGTGTTCAGTAATTTAGTGTATGACTATAAAAGCCCAGTATTGCATTTCTCAGTGTCATGCAGTAGTCCTATCCAATACAGTAGAAGCATGTCATTCAATCATGTATATTTCAGTAATCATGCAATTTCACATTGGCAAGTAATTCACATTGAGCATTTAGACAGTCAGGAATTTGAGAAACCAACTAGGTTACTCACCTGTATCTCCGAACTCTGCTCGAAGTCCCAAAGAATGTCCGTGAAATGACGATCCAACGGTGCTTCTATAACAGTAAAATACAGTCCCATTACTAGATGCTCGATAAAACGATTCAGTAATGCATATGTCTCAGTGGAATTATGTACAATGCATATTCACGATTTCCGGCGCTAAAACCCAATTTTGATATCCTATGCCCAATTCTAACTCTTTGCCCAATTGATCGACAATAATTGATCCAATCCTAAAATTCAGTTCAATTTCCTCAATTCATACTTCCTATAACAATTCCCTATCCATTGGGTAAAAACCTCTATTGAAAATCCCAATTAAAATTCCAATTGTCATAATTCAATACTAGGTCACTATAGGAACCATAATTGACCTTAATCTCGATAAGTCAATGTCATTTAAATAAAATTCTAACTTTTATAATTATCCTCAATTGTAAACCTTTTTCCCTAGTTCAAAATGAATCGAGAATCACCCCAATCGGAGGTCTATACCATAAGTTATGCCCAATAATCAAAATCAATCAATAAAATGCCCTTCGCATGACGATAAGGGTTGCTTTCGCCGTGGCGTGAAGGGCCTTCCATGGCGTGCATCCATCGCTTGCCGTGGCGTGAACCCATCGCTTACTTGCCGCATGAAAGCACTTAATTACTCGTCGCGGCGAGGCTGCACCAGACGTCGCGACGTGCGGGTCGCGCCACCGTCTTCTCTGATCACTTTTCGTTCATTTCTCACTCTAAAACCTCCATTAACACTCTCAACTACCCAAATCAACCACAATAAATGCCATAAATGCATCAGAAACCATTAATAACAACATTAAAGCCATAAATACTTACCAATCAAGCTCAAATCCACAAATCTCTCAAAATCACCATAAACCCTAAAATCCTTCAAAAATCCACGATTAACCACTCTCCAATCTTCTCAACCTTCATCTTCCACAAGAATCAAGTTAGCCATACACAATAAGAGGAAAACCACAAGAAATAGTCGAGATCTCTTACCAACGAAAGGGATCGACGTTCACCGTGGGAGGAGGAAGAGAAGAAGCTAGCTTTTTGCCTTAGGATAAAAATTCCCAAATTTCAAACCTATCTATTTATAGACATAGGTCTCCAAATCAGTTCAAATTTCAGTCTCTAAATTTCAATGGCTCAACATTTTTATTTCTTAACAGGATAACTCTAATTTTTCTATCGCCATTGGACAATTCTTTCGAGATTATCTGATAATCGATTACATCACTCGAAAATTTCCGGTCCGGGCATTTTCTCCCGAATTTCCCGAAAAATTCCTATAAGCCAGTATCAATAGCCAATCACTCTTAAACTATACTAAATCAGTCATTCGAGTCCACTTATTCCTAATTTCTCAATCAATCATAATCCAATCAGTTCAGTCGGTTCACAATCCAATCAATTCATACTCACAATTAAAATGCCGGAAAACCATGAATGCATGTACCTATGAATAAATGCATATGCAAGAAACCTGTTCCTCTATAATTAGAGGCCGATAACATGCTCAATCGATAAATGCAATGAAACCTATCGATCGACCAATATTACCAAAATGTCCTCACGACGAGAACAGGATGTTACAAGATGGAATTGTACACGCTTGTATTACACACAAAAAAATGCCTAACAAGAGGCAAAGACCAACAGTGAGTCGAGATGCTTGTGATGAGTGAAACAAAGGAAAGGGCTTAGGAAAACTGCATGGGATAGCTGGAATGGATCAGGATCGGACTAATGAAAAAGGATTAAATACATAGAGAACAGTGACATGTCAAAAGAACACTGAATTTGGACTAAGAGTCAATGTAATATGAGGGGTAAATCGTTAAATGGATTACCACGGTTATAGTGAAAAATAGAGATAAGTGCCATTTATGTTCGGTCTAAAGGATAGGGAAGTGTCGCAGACGAGAGAAACTATTTTATTAGAAGTATCATAGTGACAAAGTATACCCAGAATTGGCAAAAAGGGGTATTAATGAAGTTATTGGAATAAGTCTATATATTGAGAAAAGGTATTGGATGGATAAAAGCGTGATGAGTGGCGGATTGGAAATAATGAATCGAGTCATAGATCGGAACTAAAGGTAGTGGTTGCTCTGGAAATGACAAGTGAGATAGTTAAAGAGTGAGATTGTCAATGACGACCTTGTTGAATCAAATCTCTTGTGAGGAGTGATAATGAGTTAACCAAATAAGTGGTGAACAACCGGTCGAGTGTAGTTCTTGTGACCTTTCGGAAAATGAATCATTGAGTGCAAAAGTGTATGGGACATATAGGGTCATTTGATAACTGTCATAGTGAACCGTTGACTGAGAATTTCGAGGACGAAATTTATATAAGAAGAGGGGGAATTGTAACATCCCACCCCCTACTGGAAGGGTAAAATAGTAAATTTGGCATAGGATGAGATGGATCGGAATGACTTAGGACTGCTTTGACATTGTCATGCATACTAGTATTAGTAAACAGTGAAATTGTGCACATGCAAATTTCGGTACATGCATACATGACATTCCCGGTAGATGTGTCTACTGCAATTTTATTGTGATTAACGTGGTTATTGGGTTTAAAAAATTATTCTGAGTGCGCCATTGAGTGTTTTATATTTTAAGGGATTTTTAGGAATTTTTTTGGAATTTTTCGAAGAAAATTTCTGGACCAGAAAAAAATCACCAAGTGGCGAACCGGTTGATTTTCTACTGTTATTTTGGTACTAAACTATTAATTATTTTGGTGGGACCCAAAAGTGGACCCTTAAAATTGTTGGAACCGAAATTGGCTTGAATTGTTTGGTAATTCATGTATTTTTGTTAAACATTGGAATGATGGTTTGACTTTTCTTCTCATTGTTGGACCAATCCTCTTTTGCCACCATTTCACTTCATTTAATGCCTCCACCATTTGTTCCTATCCTCTATTTACGGCAACTTCTTTGATAAGTGAATGAAAAAGGTTAAGGTCTTGCTTATTTGTTCATCCCATTCAAAACTCTTCTCCACTTTGCCTCTCCATTGATTTTTCTCATCAAAGCAATCCTTCTTCCAAACCGTAAGAGCTTCTTCTTGCTACTTACTTGCTTCTTCTTTATGCACACCCAAGACCAAGCTTAAGCCTTGAGTGGATGATGATGTTGTGGGTGGAAAGTGAGGATTAGAAAGTAGAGAAAATGGAGAAGTTGGTGTAGTATTGAAGGGGGAAAAGCTTGATTTGGCAAGTTTTTGTTTTAAGCTTTCATTTATGCATTTAATGAATAAATTGGTTGTTAGATGCATTGATTGGTATGTATTGGTCATTAATCATGATTTATGATGATCTATTGGCTCAATTCTTGTGTGATTAGGATGCTTATGCATGTGAAATTGGTATTAGAAGTGATAGGATTTAAGTTGAAGATGAAAGCTGGAAAATTGATTTTGACCTAGTACACTGATTTGAGCATAACAAATTGTGTGGTTATGAAAATGAGGTGAGGTTTGTTCCAAATGAAACTTTGGCTTGTTGGCTACATTTTTGTGTGAAATAGGTGTTGTCTAATTTTAGTCTTAAGAGGGTGAATTTTAGTATGGAAAGTTACTGCTGATGGCTGGAATGAACAGTAACTGAACCACATAACCTAGAGTTTTGATGATTTTTCTAAATTAATTGAGAAGGATTTAGGGAAAATGGTCTTCATGAAAGTTGAAGCCTATATTGTTAGCTTTCCATTGTCACTGATTTTACAATTTTTAGATATGTACGTTGGGAGTTATGAACTGTTAACTATTGACTGATTTTGTGCACTTTGGTGAAATCTAACCTAAGTGTCCGTTTTGTGAGCATTTTGATTGGAAGCAATTTTAGCAATTTCTGTGAATTGAATTAGCTTGAGTGGTCTTCTGAAGAGTTGTAGAGGAAACATTTATCTTGAAAATGGTATATAGCATGTAATTTTTGGAGATCATATTTGGGGGTTATGAGTTTTCAAAACCTGAACCTGCATAAAGGTGTTAACTGGTGATCATGGCAGAAACTTGCATAACAGTTTTGAATTGGTTAGAGATGGAATTGGCTCCTAAACTCTTCATGAAACTTGAAGTATGTGGTTTTATCTTTCCAATGATATAAGGTAGTGATTTTTTTGACTTGTGTACAGGGAGTTATGCTTGATAGAACATTACTGTCCAGATTGGGTGATTTCTGGGGCAGCATCATTGATTCAATTATTTGACCTAGTTAACAATTGAATTTGATTTTGGGTTGTTCATGAAAGTTGTTGATAACATTGGGATATTTCTGAGCATATTTATTGTGTAATTGTTGACTAAGGAACTGGAAAGTTACGGATTTTATAAACTGTTGCACTGTTTTGACAAATGTTGCATTGTTTTTAGAGGCATTGTGAGGGCAGTAACTTTGATTGCATTTGTGACACCCTTAGATGTGAAATTGGCTTTTGTGTCCTTCATAAAACTTGTAGAGCTCTCTTTTCTCTATAAAATAGACACCAATTTTTTCCAATTTGGAGTCCGGAGTAGGGAGTTATGCCCTGTGTAAGTTGGGATGTCGGAGGATGTTTGTTCCAGATCTGCTATTGTATAGCATAAGTCGACTTGCACCCCATATAAGTCGACTTGTACATACATAGTAGCATAAGTCGACTAGGATTCTTAAGCAAGTCGACTAGGATCATATATTTTCCTTCTTTTGCTTATAACTTTTCCGCGTCCGATTGACCTGATTCTTGAGGCATCGGATTCGTGAGACATTGAATTTCATTTCATGGGAAATTGGGAATTTTTGGACGGGAAATTGACAGGTGTCTGGAAAATGGGTATTTCATCACTGTTTTATTTAATTAGGGACCTAAAGAGGTCCAAATTGAGCGCCGTCAGCGCCATTAGATTTTTAATTTTTTTTAGACGAATTATATGATGAAAAATATTGGATTAAGGTCGGGAATATCATGAACATGCATTGTGCACCTTCTAAGTGTTACATGTGCATTACGAAATAGTTCGATTGAACAATTGATAATGTTTTATATCATCATTTGTTATAGAGTCACACTTGGGCGTCGGTCCACCGACGCCACCGAGACTTCAGATTTTGTAAGTTGTGACTGAGTCGCCATCGTTATTCTTGAGCCGAGCCTCGTGCGAGGGGAGTTAATGCATACCCAGAGGGCTCTCCTACTTCCTAGACGTGTCTACTGAATACTGATCATTGTTAAGCGCTCGGTCACAACACTGTAATAAACTGGAAAAGAGTCACATGTGCATTGCATACAAATGTGATAAGCGATTCTGAAATTGCATGAGTTTTGTAAATTGTTATAAGATATCTTGAAAGTATCATTGGTGGCTGTGAATTGCTTGCGATATGCATGAATTGGGTGGACCATCGATGATGGTTCTCATTGAGTTCGCAAAACTCACCAAAATTTTGCATTTATTTTCAGGTCTTGAAGAATATCCCGTTTGACACGGAGTATGTCTCATGTGAGCAAGTGAAGGATGAGGTAAGGATCAATTAGCGTCGCATTAGTGTCCAATAGAATTGTATTCTAAAATGATTATTTGTATTTGTAATGGGCCAATGTGGTTATGTTTTGTACATGAAATGGTTATTGTAATTTATTGTTGACTATTTGTATTAGCGAAAATGTTTATCTATGCACGTGGATGCAAATTGTCTCATCGTTTTCCGCATTACATAGTGTAATAAGAAAAAGGGTAAATGGCTCTGATGGAATGAATGTTTGAGTAAAAAAAAAGAGTTTTTACTGAGATCTACCGACTGATGTAATACGCCACCCTCACGGGGCATGGACTCGAATATCACCAATGATATCGGGTTTGGGTCACGTGGGAGTGGGGTGTTACAGGGAGAGCTCGCTGGAAATTTGCTAAGGTTTATGAGCTGTTGAAATTTTTGGGTTGATGTGCTCTTAGGGTTAACTTTGGGTATATTGTGCATTCAGCCAAATTTTGGGTTTTTATAGGTCGAATATGATCATTTAGACTCCTTGAGGGTGTTAGGCGAGCTGTAGAGCTTTCCATGATGTAGTATGAGCTATTTTAGGGTGTGTTAATTGGTAGATATGAGTTGTTAGAATTAAGTGCAAGTGCTGTCTAAATGGCAGATTTTAGCAGAGAGCTTTGAGTCCACTTTTGACCCTTATAGAGGTGGAAATTGGATCGGTGATCTTCAGGGAGGTTGTAGAGAGTTCTTTTACCTTTCCATAGACACCAAGTTTGCTAAATTTGGAGTTCTGGGTCAAAAGTTATGGTGTTTGTAAGTTATGGTACTATTTAGGAGGAGCCAGTCGATCGGTCTTGGAGTAAACTTTTAATTCCTTTAGTGTACGAGCTTGCCTTTGAGTCCTTCTTAAAAATTGTAGAGTTGTCTTTTATCTTTCCAACGAAACAAACCTTGTCTGATTTGGAGCTCGGAATCAAAAGTTATGAGGGTTTGAAGTCTGTTAGGTCGGATCGCCGGGTAGGTCGCCCAATTTAGACTCCTTCTTTTGCTTATAACTTTTCCGCGTCCGATTGACCTGATTCTTGAGGCATCGGATTCATGAGACATTGAATTTCATTTAATGGGAAATTGGGAATTTTTGGACGGGAAATTGACAGGTGTCTGGAAAATGGGTATTTCATCACTGTTTTATTTAATTGGGGACCTAAAGAGGTCCAAATTGAGCGCCGTCAGCGCCATTAGATTTTTAATTTTTTTTAGACGGATTATATGATGAAAAATATTGGATTAAGGTCGGGAATATCATGAACATGCATTGTGCACCTTCTAAGTGTTACATGTGCATTCTGAAATAGTTCTGATTGAACAATTGATAATGTTTATATATCATCAATTATTATAGAGTCACACTTGGAGCGTCGGTCCACCGACGTCACTGAGACTTCTAGATTTTGGCTCGGAAGTACAGGTGAGTAACCTAGATGGTTCCTTGATTAGTAAGTTGTGACCTGAGTCGCCACTGTTACTGAACCGAGCCTCGTGCACGAGGGGAGTTAGTGCATACCCAGAGGGCTCTCCTACTTCCTAGACGTGTCTACTGAATACTGATCACTATTAAGCACTCGGTCACAACACTGTAATAAACTGGAAAAGAGTCACATGTGCATTGCATACAAATGTGATAACTGATTTACGGAATTGCATGAGTTTTGTAAATTGTTATAAGATATCTTGATTATGATCAAATCTGAAACTGTGAATTGCTTGCGATATTCATGAATTGGGTGGACCATCGATGATGGTTCCTCACTGAGTTCGCAAAAACTCACCAAAATTTTGCATCTATTTTTCATGTCTTGAAGAATACCCGCTTGACACGGAGTATGCTCCATGAGGCAAGTGAATGATAGAGGTCAGGATCAATTCGCGTCTGCATTAGTGTCCAATAGAATTGTATTCCAAAATGATTATTTGTATTTGTAATGGGCCAATGTGGTTATGTTTTGTACATGAAATGGTTATTGTAATTTATTGTTGACTATTTGTATTAACTGAAAATGTTTATCTATGCACGTGGATGCAAATTATCTACTGTTTTCCGCACACATGAGTGTAATAAGAAAAAGGGTAAATGGCTCTGATGGAATGAATGTTTGAGTAAAAAAAGAGTTTTTACTGAGATCTACCGACTGATGTAATATGCCACCCTCACGGGGCATGGACTCGGATATCACCAACGATATCGGGTTCGGGTTACGTGGGAGTGGGCCGTTACAGGGAGAGCTCGCTGGAAATTTGCTAAGGTTTATGAGCTGTTGAAATTTTTGGGTTGATGTGCTATTAGGGTTAACTTTGGGTATATTGTGTATTCAGCCAAATTTTGGGTTTTTATAGGTCGAATAGGATCATTTAGACTCCTTGAGGGTGTTAAGCGAGCTGTAGAGCTTTCCATGATGTAGTATGAGCTATTTTAGGGTGTGTTAATTGGTAGATATGAGTTGTTAGAATTAAGTGCAAGTGCTGTCTAAATGGCAGATTTTAGCAGAGAGCTTTGAGTCCACTTTTGATCCTTATAGAGGTGGAAATTGGATCGGTGATCTTCAGGGAGGTTGTAGAGAGTTCTTTTACCTTTCCATAGACACCAAGTTTGTTAAATTTGGAGTTCTGGGTCAAAAGTTATGGTACTATTTAGGAGGAGCCAGTCGATCGGTCTTGGAGTAAACTTTTAATTCCTTTAGTGTACGAGCTTGCCTTTGAGTCCTTCTTAAAAATTGTAGAGTTGTCTTTTATCTTTCCAATGAAACAAACCTTGTCTGATTTGGAGCTCGGAATCAAAAGTTATGAGGGTTTGAAGTCTGTTAGGTCGGATCGCCGGGTAGGTCGCTCGTCCCCCCCTCAAGACAAGCGGGCGAGCGAGACCGAGCGCCTGGGCGCTCGGATCACTCGCCCTTGGGTGAGCCGGGGCGCTTTTTGGGGTCGGTTCTTGGCCGACCGACCCCTCTTCCCTCTTCCTTCTTTTGGCCATAACTTTTTGCATAGACCTCCGATCGACCTCAGTTTTGAAGTGATAAATTTCTAAGACAATTTTTCTATCTTTCCACACCTGATTGATCAGTATTGCTTTTAAATTGTAAAAAGTGGATTGAAACAAAGTGTGATGGTCAGTCGATAAAGTCTAAATATACTTCAATGATTTTGAAATATCTTGAGCTATAGAGTTTCGATTGGGTCGATTCTTGTTTTAAATTAAACTAGAGACTTAAATCTACAAGTTTTATGAAGTAACCGATCGACAATTTGGCCTCAAAATCCTTCAAATTCTGACATGAAGTCGGTAGAGTGTTCAGTTTTGACTATTTTCTGTAGACAGTATTTTGAGCATAACTTCTTCATTTCTAATCTAAATTGAGCGTTTTCAGTGGCATTGGAATCGTTAGAGCAGAGAGAACAAATTTTCTTAAAAATTTGATCCGAATCTTTCTATTGGAGGTTTCCCAAATTGTGGTCAATGTTGCTGTCGATTTTGGGTCTTCTATGCTTGTGTGTTTCCGAATGTTGGGCTTCGTAGACGGGGTCCAACATCCGACGCATGTGATATTGGCTCAGGAGATTGAGGTTGCTAGTAACTTAAGCTACGTTGAGGAGCCGATCAAGATTGTGGGATCACGGATCAAGCAGTTAAGGAACAGGGTTATTCCATTGATAAAAATCCTCTGGAGGAACCACTCAACTGAAGAAGCAATATGGGAGACAGAGGAGCATATGAGGAGACAATATCCCCACCAATTCGAGCAAACAGGTAAAAATTTCGAGGACGAAATTTCTTTAAGGAAGGGAGAGTTGTAACATTCCATTACTTATGGCAGGGTTAGAATAGTAAATGTGAGAGATCTATGAGAGGCTTAAAAATACTTCTTTATGCTCATGCATAGCATGCCATACACATATAAATGACTAGTGAATTTATCTGCATATGAAAATAATTGTACATGCATTCATGAATAATTTCGGGTATAATTGGATTGATTTGTGAATTTTTGAGAATTATGAATGTTTGATATGGGAAATATTAGTGATTAGTGAAAGTATGGTATTTATGAATTTTGGGAATTATAGAAAATAGGAAAAAGAAATTAAAAAGGGAGCTTTGGAGATAGTTGGATTGTAAAGATTATAGTTAAGGGAGTTAGTTTCAAAAGAAACTAAGTTAGAACTTAGGTATGAGGAAAGTGACAAGTGTTACTTAGGCTTTTGTTATCTTATTAGAAGTAGGTTACTATTATTTGAGAGTTGACAGATTAATTCTTGTCCAAGTCTCTTCTTTATTATCATCTTTTTCAAACTTCCTTTTGAAACACAGATGTTGGGCCCCGTTTCTGGAACCCAACTCTCTAGCGAAACATGAAACCTTGAGCGTGGATACGACCTCGAAAAGTTCTTTCATTGAACCCTTAAAAGACATTATCAATTTAAACTCATTACTATTTTTTTTTCTTTATAACATCCCAAAAATTTATCACAATTTGCTCAAGGATGTGCTCGTACAAATCAGTCACTAAGCTTAAACTCAATTCTCCTATTCGCAAACAAAATTTGAAAACCTTCAAATCGAGATTTCAATTTGACTTCTTCATATCAATCATAGCTCTAAATCTCTTGTTTAATTTGAAGCAAGGATCACCTCAAACGGGGTTATACAACTCAAGATATGCTTAAAAAAACTAAAAGGGATCATATCCCAAACATGCTCTCCTAACCGACCTCTTACTTACTTTAATGCAAATTCTCTCAATTCAACTCCAAATGATACAACTTTTTATGGAGAGAAAGATACATGTCTTAGGAAACCATAGCTTCAAGAATCACCTCAATTGGAGGTCGGATGAGGGAGTTATTCCCAAAAGAATAAACCATCTTTAAACCCTAAATCGATTTGTACCTCCCTTAGCGTGAATGCAATAACTTTTGCTACAGATGTCCAAATTCTTTCATTCTTAGACCATTGGAAAGAAGACCTCGAGATCTACAACTCGTATTACAAGCCTCAAAGCGAGATTCGGCCTCGAAACTAGTCAAAATCGCAAAACACTATAGCTAACCCGAGCATGTTCGTTAAACGGACACACTGTCCAAAATGTCCAAAACCATCCGAGAAAGTCCGTTAAACAGACTGGGATGTCCGTTTAACGGACACATACGGGGTAAACACTCCAAAACTCCTTCTAAAGCCTCTCCAATGCTTCCAAACTCCATCCTAACCCCATATACATTCATAATCACCCCAAATTCAACCCTTCAAGTGGAAAACAACTTCATAATCATCCAAATACTCTTCATACACAAACTTCCCAACTCCAACATGCTATTCTAAACTTAAGCAACAATAGGCAATCTCAATAAATAAATTATACACATCCCTCAATTCAAACCTTGAAAACATAACACAATGTACAAAAGGAACTTTTCAAGTTCTCAATTCATTTCCAAATCATGAGTTTCAACATTGAAAAGAAACATTCAAAATACAAAGGAAATTCCCAAATTTTTGCAATCTCATAACTAAATAATGTAACATTCGAAAAACTTCCTTTACAAACGAATTACACATCAAGTACTTAAAACAAATACAAGGGAATGCTATACAAAGGTTCAACTAGCCTAGTACAAAGGCTATCTATCTCGAAGTCGTCTAACTTTCTTGCAAGGATCGCTAAATCTTTCTCGCACTGCACCTGAGGAGTGGGAAAAAATGGGTTGAGCTTCACAACTCAGTGGCTAAACCATTTATAGCCATTAGCGTTGAGCCACACAGTCACACATATTTATGAACATTGATATAAACATATTCATCGCAATGACAATTCAATCCAACCTTCACAATACGATTCACATTTCATAATTCATACTATCATCACAAATGGCACATTTGATGTAATTCATCATTCAAGCACCACTCAAAAATATCATCATAGTTTGACACATTAAGATGCAGATGCACACATAATTAGCTCGAGGGTTCCGTGAGCAAAACGATGAAACCGAAGTTTGCATCATGAACGAAACGAGTCCATTTCGAATAACGTGGGCCACAAGCGGGCTGCCGGGAGAAGGCTTTTACATCAACGTGCACGTGACTACGAAACGGTTCCACTCTCGCCCACACAAAGCACATAGTCACACCTTATGTTCAATTCAATCATTCTTTCCATTTTTATCAAAATGCCATCATCCAAGGCATAGCATCATCATGCTCAATTCTATTTGATCAAAATCTCAAAATTTTTCTTTATACAAAATGCCATGACAAAATCAATGGCATAACAATCATGTCAAAAGTCAAGCATCCATCAATGCATAACATAACATAAGCACAATTCAATTGTTTCATCAAAATGGTATACCTCATAATGAAATACCAACATAACAATAATTCCATCAAGTCATTTAGCACACAATTCACACATCATGCATTTTGTTCAACTCACATAACAACTATAAATAATTTACCCACCTTATACTTGCAAATTCCAAAATCAATAACTTCCTTCCTCTTGTTCTTGAATGGCCTCTTGATTTCCTAAGCACAACCAACATTTCATGAATTTCAATTCAATTGGAAAATCCCCAATTTTCCCCAATCTTAATCAAATGCAATTAACCGTAATCTAACTCAAATACAACCTACCCATAGTCCATATAGGTTAGAAATCACAACACTAGCTTAGAAACTCAAAGAAATCCAAAGATTTCTCCATCTTCTTCCTCATCCACGAAAATCTCTCTCTCTCTCTCTCTAGGTTTCTCCATCCAACACAACACAATCCCTCTTTCTTCAACAAATCAAGAAGAAGATAGAATAACTCACCTTAGAAGCTTGATTTTCTCCTCCTTTCCACGATTTTTCTACCTTTCCTCTTGGATTTTCGAAATCTCCTTCTTGTTCTCTATTTCTCCCACTTTTCTCTCTCTTCTCCTCCTCTCCTTGACAGCCCATGAAAATTCCCTCTTCTTCTTCTATTTTTTGTCTTCTTTTATCTCCCTTCTAAGCGCATAATGCCCTTCATGTTGGGCCCCGAAATTTTTTAGTTATTTGAATAAATTATTTATTTATTTATGGATTTATTCGTTAATTATTTTTTATTATTTTGTCTTCATTGATTTAATTATGTGTTTATATAAATATTTTTATGTTGGGCTTGGAAATTAGAAGTTAGAAATTAAATGGAGGGTTAGAATTAAATGTTGGAAATTATGGGCTTTAGGTAAGTGGAATAAGAAGGAGGATTAGAAATAAGTGGGCTAAGGTATAGTGGGCTTGTAAGTTATAAGAGGAAGAGCCCAAAGGAGTTAAAAGGATAAGGAGGAGTTCAATACCAAAACTATGTAGTTTTGGATGGAGGATTTAAGTTGAGAATTAAAGAAGAGTTAAAGGAAGAGGAGGAGAAGAGAGAGTGTCGTAGAACCCAAAGGAAAAGAAGAGAAGAAGAAAATCGTGAGCCAAGGAGAAAAGAAGAGTGGTCGGCCAAGGAAGAAAGGAAGAGAGAAAATTCGTGGGAGGCTTGTGGAGAAGAAGAAAGGAGAAAAAGAAAAGAAATCAAGTGAGAAAGGTAAGTTTTCATCTTTTCTTAAGATAGATTCGAAAATGGTGTAGGATGGAAGTTAGAGTTTGTGTAGAGATTAAAGAAAAATGGAAGAGAAGGTGAGATCTATGGGGGTTAGGGAAGGTTATAGTTATTCTAGCTTAAATGAGCCATAGGTAGGTTAGGTTAAGGTTAATATTAGTTTTCCCTTTAATTTCTGAATATTATGACCTTTCCTATGAAGTTAGAAATTGATTAGAGATGTGTTTTGTTTGAAGGAACTCAAGAAAACCCTACTCAAGACAAGGAGGAAGGGCGATCTTAAATTCGGATTTCTACGATAGGTGGGTAACATTTTTATAGTTGTTGTGTAATGGGCAAATGCCCTATGTGTGCTATCTTTGTTATAATATGTGTATATTGAAAGTGTATTTACATTGCTTTGAATGAAAAGTACGAAACCATGATGATTTGAAAGTATGAAAGAAGCATGAAATGCTATTATTGTCTTGAATATGTGAGCATAAATGAGTTGTGTTTGGGGAGAGAGAACCTACTTGATAAGTCACGTGCACGTTGACCCCATTAGCCTTCTCCCGGCTGCCTGCTTTAGGCTTACGAGATCCGAAAAATAGACTCGTCGTGATTACGGTAAACTTCGGTTTCCATCGTGTTTATGGAACTCTCGAGCCAATTGCGTGCATCCCATCATTTATTTGTGTTCATGATGCATAATATGTGTTTTAATTGCAAGAGGATTCCATGTTATGCTTTATGTGATGAGTTGAGTTAATTGCTAATGCTTTGAATTATTAATGATGTGTGTGTGTGTGGCTCATTACTCGATGGCTATAAACTTGTTAGCCACTGAGCCGTGTTTCGCTCACCCCATTCTCCCTCCTCAGGTGAAAATTCTAGTTGATTGTGGAACCTTGCAAGGGCATCGGACAAAAACTCCAAGATCTCTAGAAACTTTTGTATTAAGTTAGTAATTAGCTTTTGGAATAGCTTTGTAAGCATATTGATCATTGAGCATCTCATTCTTGTATTTTGTGCTTTATTTTGATAAATATGACAATATGTAACCAAAGCTATGTATGAATCTTTGTTATGATTTGAAATGAGAATGAGAGCTCTAGTACTCTCTTCATGTGAATTGGTTGATTTGTGATCTATGTGAGATCTTGGAAATAGCATGTATGAGTATTTTTCATTTTGAGTGGTTCTTTGGGTTTTGGCTTTGGGAGAGCTTCTTTGGAAATTTGTAGAGGTCGGTGAGTTGTGGAAGTTTCTGCAAATTTTGGAGTTATTGTGTTTTCTGCAAATTTCTGGGTTGATATAGGTCATATGGGATCTTTTAGACTTGTTGAGAGTGTTAGTGGAGCTATAGAGCCTCTTCCAGGATATTTATGAGCTATTTATGATGTGTAAATTTGTAAGTGTGAGTCGTTGGTGTTTAATGCAGGAGCTGTCAAAGTGACAGATTGGTAGCAGAAGCTTTGAGTCCACTCTTGACCTATATAGAGTTGGAATATAGGTTGGTGGTCTTCATGAAAGTTGTAGATAATTCTTTTACCTTTCCATAGACACTAAGTTTGCTAAATTTGGAGTTCTGGGTTAAAAGTTATGAAGGTCGGAAGTTCTGGCACTGTTTGTGGAGAGTTAGCCGACCTGTCTTAGTGGGAACTTTTGATTCTTGTAGATTCCGAGCATGCTTGTGAGTCCTTCTTGAAAAATATAGAATTTTCTCTTAGCTTTCCAACGCCTCCGACCGTGTCTAATTTGGAGCTCGGAGTCAAAAGTTATGAGGGTTAGAAGTCGGATAGGTCGGGCTGTAGGGCAGGTCACTCGCCCATGCCGGAGGCGCCCGCCCGCCCGGGTAGTGTGTGGCGCCCAGCGCCTGCTGTTCGGCGCTTCGCCCAGGCCGGGCGAAGGCCAAGAGTCCGGCATGCCGGGCGATTCAGTATTGGGTCGGTTTGGTGATCGACCCTCCCCTCTTTGGCCATAACTTCTTGCATAGACCTCCGATTGAGCTGATTTTTGAACCGATGGTTTTCTAAGAGATTTTTCTAACCTTCTACACTTTACTTATCAATTTTTATTTTAAATTGAAAAAGGTGGTTTAAGACAAAGTGTGGAGGTCGGCTGATTCTTTCTGAATATACCTCACTAATTTTTAAATATCTGGAGCTATAGGGCTCGAATTGAGGCGATTCTTGTTTTAAATGAAACTAGAGGCATAAATCTACACTTTTTATGAAGGATCCGATCAATAATTTTGCCTCTAAAGTTTTCAAATATTTACATGAAGTCGGTAGAGGGACTGTTTTCACTGTTTTCTTTAAGATAGTATTTTTGCCATAACTTTTTCATTTCAAATCCGAATTGAACGATTTCTAAGGAACATATTTTCCTAAAAATCCAAAGCCAAATTTTCTATTTTAAGATTTCTCCTTTTGTGGCCAATTTTATGTGGGTTTTGGGTCCTCTATGCTTATGTATGCTTTTATGGGTCCAAATGTTGGGCCTTGGAGACGGGGTCCAACACTTCACTTAAAGCCTACAACTTTAATTCCTTAAGTGAACTTCCTAAATTGCCCTCCATTTAACCCTTAAAAACTGCCATCTTGCTTCTAAACTTTGGGCAGGTAAATGACATAATTTGGTAAAACTTTCTTCTTGAAAAGTGTTCCTCCATGTCTCATCTTTAATATGAAACCAAAAACGCTCAAATCGGATTAGAAACGAAAGAGTTATGGCCAAAATATGCGTTCAGCTCTCACTAATCCGAGAATGAACATTGACCCCATTTCAATCCTAAATTTGAAAATCTTAGGGACTAAATTGGAATTTGATCCCTTCACATGATTTGTAGCCCCATGTCTCAATTTTATTTTTCCTTAAGAATCAACTCAATCGGATCTCTACAGCTCCCGAATTTCACAAAATACTGAACCATATTCAGAAACTTATCCACTCATAACCCTTAACCAAATCCTATAGCTTTTGATTTAATCAATCTCTTTCCATTTCATTTCAATCTCATAATTTCCTCTCTTATTTACACATAACTATTTGCCAAAAATTTCTCGGTTAAAAGTCCTTGCTCATAGAAAGGTTCGGGGTCCAACAACAGAGTTTTCCATCAAATACTTTCTAAGAGACTTTTGTGTTTTTCCTTTCCTTCGCCAAACCTACTTTACCAATTGTGTCCTATACCCTCAGAAAAACGAGAAGCTGGTTATTGTACTTAGTGAAGTACGTAAAACGTGTGGAGTTTAGGGCTTGAAGATTTTGGAGTTTTCAGCAAGTAAGTGGTGAAAAAATCCTTTAGAGATGGGGATTTGTGAAATAAAGTTAATAAATTACTGTCATCTGCATGAAAAATGGCATTTACGTGTTTTTCATAAATACTGGGTAGTTGGGAAGAAATAAATTCTGTTACAGTGTTAAATTAGTTTTTGAAAAAAAATTTGGTGTTTTGGTGATATAAAATATTGAAAGTTTGAAAATCTGGAAAATGTACACTGAATACACTTTAGTCTTTTAGCCATAACATTTTATATAGTTGTCTAAACAAGATGATTCTTGATTTAAATTAAACTAGAGACATATGGTTACATTTCTTATGAAGACATCGAATCTCATTTCTGTCTCTAAAAGTCTCAAAATTTCATGAAGTTATGAAGTTGGTCCAGCACGTTGGTGTGTGAATGGAAAATTCGTCTTTGGACTTTCGGGGAAAATTTGGGATTGATATAAAGAGATTTTATCCAATATTCCTTCTGGAAAGTTGTATATGTTTCTTTTATCTTTCCAACGGTATATAGTAAAAAAATTTTGGACATCGGAGTCAAAAGTTATGATCCTTATATGTGGAGACGTTCTGCGGAAGAAAATGAGACGATAGAAATGAGACTGAAGAAATGAGATGGAAGAAAATGAGATGATAGAAATGAGATGGAAGAAAATGAGACGGAACAAATGAGAAGGAAGAAAATGAGACGGAAGAAAATGAAACGATAGAAATGAGACGGAAGAAAATGAGACGATAGAAATGAGTTGGAAGAAATGAGACGGAAGAAAATGAGATAAAAGAAAGTGAGACGATAGAAATGAAATGGAAGAAATGAGATGGAAGAAAATGAGACCGAAGAAATGAGATGGAAGAAATGAGACGGAAGAAATGGGGCGGAAAAAAATGAGACGATAGAAATGAAATGGAAGAAAATGAGATAGAAGAAAATGAGATGATAGAAAATGAGCCGATAGAAATGAGACGATAGAACTAAGACGAAAGGAAAGTGAGACGGTGAAAATGTGAGATGATACTGAAGTCAAACGATAGAATTGGCCTTCTAGGTCTTCATGAAAGTTGTATACTTTGGAAGTCCGATTTCCAATAGTCTAAAACCGAAGTCAGTCCGACATATGTAGTGAGAGTTATAGCAATTGCGCCAAAACATGTACAATACGAGTAAAGATATGAATATGTTGGATTCTTTTGGCCATAACTTCTTCTCTAGACCTCCAAATGACTTGATTCTTGAACCATTGGATTCGTAAGACATTGATCTACATCTTTACCTAGAATCATAGCTATCTGGAATGAATGGGGAAAGATTGAGTGAAAATAGTGGGACAGATGCAGTGAGTGTGATCTTAAAGGAGTATGAACTAGTGTTATTCTACTAAACATACTTCAGTATTTTGATGATATTTTGATCTGTAGGATTCCAATTAAAGTGATCTTTGATTTGGAGTAAACTAGAGAAATAAGGCTACAAATCTCATGAAGAAACATAATCTTGATTCAGTCTCTAAGGTATTCATTTTCTAGATGGAAATTGTATATAGTAAGTAAACTGTTTTTTATTAAGAATAGTCCAAATATGTTTAAGATATATCTTCCATATTACTGAACCAAATTGAGTGATTTTGGTGTCAATAGAAATATAAGACATAGAGGAACAATTTTATAGAAGAGAGTATGATCAAATTATCTCAGTTTCACCTTCTAATTGTATGTGAATAGTAGATCTAAAAGGGTGTTTTGGAAAGTCTGAAAGTAAACTAGTGAGTAATGAATTGAGATTTCAATGGTTCTAGTGAGGCACAAACCTAAGTGTTAGTTATATTTAAATGAGTTTTGGTATGGGGATAATGTTAAGAAGGATTTATGGAGTGATATTCGAGATTATCATGAACATACATTGTACATAATTCATTTCATACATGTGCATTTTTGAACACTCTTAATGGTGCAAATTGTGATATCGTGTATGCTATTTGTTATAGAGGAGCAACTGGAACGTCCTCTTCCAGAAGTTGCCGAATCTTCCCGGCATTAGCTTCGGGAGCAATCTGTGAGTAACTTAGATGGTCTCACTTAATTACTTGTTCTAATTCATGTTTTGAATGATAAATGAATGTATTTGATTGTGGATTCCGGATAGAAGGTCTGATGATCGTGTAAGGTAGATTGAGATATTGAAGTGTTGATTGTATATGAATGTGAAGTCCTATGTGCTTATAATATGGTTGATTGTGGTACATGCATTCCATACATGAATGCATAATCAGATAATGACAGTTGTGACCAAAGTAGCCACCGATTAGAGCTTAAAGTTCAACGAGTGAAACTGAGCCTCGAGCTCACAAGTGATTAGAGCCTTAGGCTCAACGTTTAATGAGCCCTATATGGGACAGTTCAGGCACTCGGTCACAATAACTTAATAATTGAAAAAGTGTCTCATAAGCATTTCATATGCAACTCGTTAAGTATGATTGATTGATTGAAGTGTAGAATTGCTTATGCTTAAGTGAAAACATGTTACTCATATGAAATGCCAATTTGTGAAATAGTTGTGATATGAATTGATGTGTTACATGAATTGAGTGAACCATCGATGATGGTTACCTCATTGAGTTCCCAAAACTCACCAAATTTGCAACATTGTCTTTTCAGGACCGAGAGACGACTTTAGCTACTAAAGGGCTCTACTGCTATGTAGATTGTGAGTTGGAAAGAGAAGTTATGGCTCAGAGGTCAGTCAGTTGAGATTTTTTAATGGTCTAGATAGATTTGTTATATTTCCCTCTTTCATGTAGTACTTTTGTATTAGGTTTTGTTCATGTACATGTAGTAAAGGTTGAAAGACTCAATGTAGACTTGCAATTTTGAGAAATATATATATATATATATATATATATATATATATATATATATATATATATATATATATATATCTTGTGATTTCGTATGATGCCTTATATATATATTGTGATTTCGTATGATGCCTTATGAAGTGAATGTAGTGATTGAACGTAGCTCACCCTTATCGTAGGATATGTACCGGAATAACCTCTGAGCCTCCCGGTGTGTACCCTATAGGAAGGGGGTGCTACACTGAACGAATAGAATCATTTGATTATTCGTTGTTTTGTCTAATGGCTGCATGTGATCAGGTGACATATAAAGAAACCATTGGAGACAAAAAGTGGGAAAAAGCAATGAATGAAGAAATTGGTGCCATCCAAAGAAATGATACATGGGAATTGACTAGTCTTCCAAAAGGACAAAAACCAATCAAGAAGGGAAGGTGGAAGGATATAAGGCAAGGTTAGTCGTAAAAGGTTATGAACATAAATATGGAATTGATTATGAAGAAGTATTTGCTCCAGTTGTAAGAATTGATACAATTAGACTTCTCATAGCACTTTCAGCACAAAACAAATGGAAGATCTACCAGATGAATATGAAGTCAACTTTTTTGAATGGCTACTTAGAAGAAGAAGTTTATATTGAACAACCACCTGGATATGCCAAAAAAGGTCAAGAAGACAAAGTCTACAAACTGAAGAAAGCTCTTTATGGATTGAAGCAAGCTCCAAGGGCTTGGAATACAAGAATAGATGAGTACTTTCAAAAAATCAGATTTGTGAAAAGCTCGTATGAGCATGCATTGTACACGAAGAAAAACAAACAAGGAGATATCATGATCGTGTGCTTATATGTGGATGACATTATTTTTATAGGAAATAATCTAGGTATGTTTGATGATTTCAAGAAAGCCATGACCAAATACTTTGAGATGACTGATATAGGTGAAATGTCCTACTTCCTTAGAGTCGAAGTAAAACAAATAGGAGAAGGAATTTTCATTGCTCAAGTGAAGTATGCAGATGAAGTCTCAAAGAAGTTCAAAATGAAAGATTGCAATCCAATAGCCACACCTGTCGAAGCAAGTATAAAGTTAAGAAGAGATTCCAACGTTATTCAAGAGTTTGGTTGGAAGTTTGAGGTATCTGATCTACACAAGACCAGATATTATGTATGCAGTTGGGCTAGTCAGCAGATATATGGAGAAGCCCAAACAAGATCACTTTGACATAGCAAAAAGAATTTTGAGATATATTAAAAGTACAATTGACTAAGGTTTATTCTATACACATTCTCAAAATTCAAAATTAATTGGTTATTTAGATAGTGATTTTGGTGGAGATGTGGATGATAGAAAAAGTACTTCTGGATATGCCTTTCATATTAGATCAGCGGTAATTTCATGGTCACCAAAGAAGCAACAAATAGTTACCCTTTCAACATATGAGGCTGAATATTTAGCTGCAACAACAAGTTCATGTCAAGCAATGTGGTTGAGATATATTTTAGGTGAGTTGGATCATGCGCAAGAAGGTCCGACAAGAATATATATTGACAACAAGTCTCCCATATCACTTAGAAAAAATCCAGTGGCACACAGTCGAAGCAAACATATAAAATGTCATTTTATTCAGGAACAGGTGAAAAACAAAAATGTGGAATTGATATTCTATAAAACAGAAGATCAACTGGCACATATTTTTACAAAACCATTGAATAACAAAGTGTTTCGTATATTGAGAGAAAATCTTGGTATGAGAAGTCGGGTTTGAGGGGGAGTGTTAGAAAATACAAAGCCTCCTTCATTATGGATAATTATGTAGTTATGACAAAAGATAAGGCTTGGAATGGAGAAAAATATCTTGTGATGATGTAGAAATTTATGGATGAATTTAGAAGCTTATGGAAGAATCTTATGGATAAGGATGAGTGACTTGATAAGTCAAAGAAGTAGCCAAATTGTACTTGAAATCTTATGGATAAGGATGAGTTACTTGATGTGTCAAAGAAGTGGCCAAATTGAATTTGAAGTTTTATGGATATGAATGAGTCAAAGAAGTGGCCAAATCAAATTTGAAGTCTTATGAATAAGGATGAGTCAAAGAAGTAGTCAAATTGTATTTGAAGTCTAAAGATAAGAATGAGTTAATTAATGTAAGAAGTAACCAAATTATATTTGAAGTCCTTTATCATGTCTATATATATGCGGTCTTGTAACCATTTATAGGCATACGAAAAAAATAGAGAGTATTTGAGAAAAGAAATGTTTTGAGAGCTGTAGCTCTTTGTGAGAAAAGAAATATTGAGAGAAAAAGTGATGTAGACTTAAAGAGAAATATTTGTATCTTCTATGTGTCCTTTGTACTCATAAACTTTGTTATCAATACAAATATATATTTTGTGAAAGTTCTTTTACTTGGAGCCCACCAAAGCTTCCAACATATGCAACTGTTTGAGTATCCATGATTGCTCCACGAGCATTATTTGTTGGGCCCTGAATTTTTTATTTATTTATTATTTACGTTATTAAGCATGAATTGTGTTAATTGTGTGATTTATGGTTTAGTTTGATTAAATTGGGAGTTATAGTGGATAATTTAGATTAATTGTGTATAATGTGGTATAAGTGGGAATTAAAGGGTAATAATGTTTGAGGGCATTTTGGAAAGATCACCTAGGTTGGAGAGGTTAAGGCTTTGCATAGAGGGGTATTATGGTCCTTGTACTTCCATTGAGCCTTAAGTGATAGAATTAGAGAGAAAGAGGAAAGAGTAAGAAGAGAGGAAGGAGAGTGTCGTAGAAGCTTAGGAAGAAGAGGAAAATAAGGCTTTCCATCCTAGAGATTTTCGACAGATTGGAGCAACTTTCGGTAAGTCTAAGTGCATTTCGTTTTGTTACCGTTAGATTAAACCTTAGTGTAGCTTGGTATAATGTTAGAATCGGTTGTTTATAAATTTAGGGGGAAAATGGTTAGAATCCTTTGGGTTGATGATTTTGTAACTGATTTTAAGGTGCTTATGAGTTAGAACTGAAGCTTAGGACTTGAATTAAGGTTTAGATGTGTTGCTTTTGCAAAAGGGAAGGATTGAAGTGGGAAAAATGCTAGAAAAATCAAGTTTGGAGACGTTCTCCAGACCCGCACGTCGCGACGTGCGAGGAATTTGTGCGTCGCGGCGAGCACGGGCCATTCGTCACGACGAGCCTGGCCTTCGTCTCGGCGAGCCCCCAGTTTCCAGCATAGATATATTTTGGTATTTTGAGCATATCTTTGGCTGTTGATGTCCATATGGGGTGATTTTGGATTCGTTGTGAACTAGAGTCTTAGGGCTACAAGTTTAATGAAGGGAGGAAGTTTGGAATTAGCCTCTAAAGATCCGAAAATTTGGATAGGAGTCGAGTATAGAATTATAGTATTAGTACTTTTGATTTTTCGAAGCTTATTCAATATTTCCTTTGAATGTTGTTTGAATGGGAACTTGGTTTGTTATAGGAAACCAAGCCGACCTGATCCAATCGTAAGAGGAAGGACAACAGTGAGTTGGATTCTCAAGCGATATTAGGTGGGTAATATATTTACGGTTGTTGTGTGTATGGGCAAAATGCTTTGCTTGCTTGTATGTATGTGTGGTTTGAATTATTAACAATGAATTGTGATTGTGATTATGTACTACTTCAAAAACATTATGACATTTCTGTATGAATGAAAAGATGAAGAAGCATGATGATCATGAATAGTATGAAAGCTTTTGATACAGTCAATTGAGCATGAAACAATGATTATGTGCTTTGTTTGGGTGAGAGAGGAACGTATCATTAGTCATGTGTACGTCGACGTATAGCCTTCTCCCGACTGCCCGCTTGAGGCCACGAGATCCTGAGAAATCGAACTCGTATAGTTCACAGTATAAACTTCGGTTTATCCATATCGTTCCACGGAACTCTCGAGCCAATTGTTGTGCATCTCATCATTGATCTGTTAGAAAGAATGCATCATTAATTGTTATGTGCGATGCAGAGATAACATGGCATATTTTTGTGATGATATTTTGATGACTATGAATTTGTAAATAAATTGTTAAATGATGTCTTATCATATGCTTGTGTATATATATGTATATGTTTGATTGTGTGGCTCGTTGCCAATGGCTATAAATGTTGGACCCCGAACCTTGAGTGACAATTTGATTTAGTAATATGAATGATCAAGTGGATGAGTTGATTGAAATGAAGCTAAATAGCAAGAATTAGAAAGAAAAAATGTGAAAATTTGAAGGATTTAGAAAGTTTGACTTTTGGAGAGAGAATGTTTGACTTTGAGAGTTGACTTTTGTTTGAGACAAAATTTGATAAAATGGTCTTCTGGAAACTTGTAGGTTATGTTAAGAGATTTTTGTGGACATAAAGTTTGTAATTTTTCGATATCGGGAGTGAAAGTTATGATCAGTCAAAGTTTATGTTTGATCGGGTTTGACTTTTATTATGGTTGAAACTTTGACTGAGAAATTAACCTAGTTAGAGGTTAATTGAGCTTTGATGTTCTTCATGAAAATTGAAGGATTTGTTTTGATCTTTATTTCGATATAAAGTATGCAATTTTTCGATCTCGGAAAATTAAGTTATGATTTTGCAAGTTTGTATAGAGGATAGTATCTTTGACGAAAAATGGACTCCGTAGGAGTTGAATTGAGTTTTATGTTCTTCTCGGAAGATTTAGAGCTTCTCTCAAGCTTTCTTTAGAGAATGAGTTTGTCAAAATCGGAGTTCGGAGTAAAAGTTATGAATTTGGAAGTTTTGATTTTAAGTGAAAAAAAAAAAAAAAAAGGAAAAGTTTTAGCGCCTCGCTAGGCGACGCTCGCTCTAGCGAGGCGGGCGCTCAGAGCGCCTCGCTAGGCGACGCCTCGCCCTAGCGAGGCGGGGCGCTCTTCTTCTCGCCAGGCGACGCCTTCTAGCGAGCGGCGCCTCGCCTCGCGACTGAGGCGTCTCCGACTGCTTGCTTCTTAAATTTTTGATTTCTTTGTTTTGAATCCGACCTTTGCTCACTATTTTGCCTATATCTTTCCGTCCGACATCCGATTGAGTTGATTCTTTTGCGTTGGATTCCTAAGACAATGAATTTCATTTTATAAGAAATTTAGAACTTTTGAGATTAAATTAATGGTGATTAATTTAATCAAAGTGAGTCGGGAAATTTTCCGAGCATGATTCAGTGTTTTGTGAAATTCGGGATCTGTAGAGATCCGATTGAAGCGATTCTTGAGGCGAAATAAAGATAAGACAAAGGGCTACAAATCATATGAAGACATGAAATGTCAATTTTGCCCTTAGGACTTTTAATTTCTGAATTTAAGTTCGGATTAGGGTTTAATTTTTGGATTGGGAACACCTGTGAGTAATTTGAGTATAACTTTTGAGCTGGGAATCGAAATGAGACGATTCTTATTTTGAATTAAACTAGAGACATAAGGCTACAATTGTTATGAAGACATCGCATTTCAATTCTGGGATTAAGAATGTGAAATTTTGGACGGAAATAATCGTACATGGAAAATATGTTAGAATATGGATTTTCCGCCTGCTTTTTACATAACTTTTGATGTGGTGCTCGGAATTGAGCGCGGTCAGTGGCGTTGGATTCGTATGATTGAGAGGAACATTTCTCCTGAAGGAAGTTTGGACAAATTCCTTCAGCTTGATAGTGCGAATCAAACCGCAAGTAAGCGTAACTTTAAGTTTTGAATGGAGGGCAATTTGGTCATTTGACCATCAATTAATGAAACACTTGATGAGTTGTCGTTTTTGGCTATTAAAAGCCACGAAAGTGGCTGGAAATTTCCAGAAAAAAGGAGAAGAGAAATAAGAAGAAAGGAGAAGAATGGAGAAGAGTTCGTATGGAGAAAGAAGAGGGAGAAGTTTAGTTTTAATTTTTCTACTCAATTCTTCAAGCTTTTGGGATTTTTCCAAGAAGGAAAAGAGTGGAGAATGAAGAGAGCTTCTTCATGAGCCAAGAAAATTCGAATTTGGAGGATAAATGAGGTAAGAGAAGATTTTCAATTTGAAGTTTTTGTTGAATTTTTAATTGAGAAGTATGGAAAAGGACTTGGGTTTGTGGTTTATGAAGTTGTTTTTGATATATATGCTTTAGGTTGGGTTTAATTTTGGATGAAAATTGATTAAGGTTTAGGCTTAATTTTATGATTGAGAATTTTGAGATATTTTGGTGTAGAATTATAGGAAATATGATGAATTGATGATATATGAAATCAATTTCGAAGAATTTGTATTTTGTGGTATTGAATTGGGATAAATTGGTTTAGGCTAATTTTAAGATTTGGGGATTTTTGAAATTGAGGATTTAAATAGTTTGGAATTAATGTGAATTGAGGAATTGTGAGATTAATTTTGAAGAAATTATGTTTTATGAGATTGAATTCGAGTGTCTTGGTTTAGGCTAATTTTGAAAATTGGGAATTTTCAAAATTGGAGATTGAAATAGCTTGAATGTAAATGGAATTGGTGAATTCCTAAGTTGATTGTGAAAATTAAGTATTTTCTGATGTGAAATTTGGATGATTATGGTTTAGGTTTTGGTAATTTGGAAGAGAGAGAAAAGCAAGGATCAATTGGAGCTTGAAATCAAGTTTCCGGCAATAATTCGAGGTGGGTAGCATATTTATAATTTGATCTGTAAGCTTAATATGAATTTTTGAAAATGAAAGAAAGCAAAATTTTGTATGCTTGATAGATTATTGGAAATGTTTGAAAATAAGAATTGATTTAAAGTTGGAAAATATGATTTCCGAATGATTTCCGAGAAATTGGTACAAGTTTAAATTCAATTGTCATAAATGCATTATTGAATTATGCACACTGATTGAATGATTTGATTTTTGAAATTAGTATTTGAATGATGAATTGATCGAATTGTCTGCGTTATGTGAATGTGTGAAAAATCAAGAATTTGAAAAGTGCCTTCGGGCATTCTGAAATCTCGTTTCGATTATGTGTTATGTGGGTCGGTTAGGTCCTTTGGTGAGTCAGCGCTGTCTCTATTCGTAAAGCCTTCACTCGGCTGCCCGCTAGTGGCACGGAACTCCGATTTCGGATTCCCTCACGGCTACACTGGACCGCTTTGCGGGAAAGTGTAGTACGTTTCGTTATTCTGAACGCATGCAGGATCGCTATCGGGGATATGCGAAGACGCTCTATTTGGACCAAACCAGACCATTTTGATCTGTTATGTGATTTTTGATTTTGTTAATATGCGTGATAATTTGCCGATGTGATTGCATTCATGTTTATGAGAAATTTTGGAAAAATGAAGAAAAGGGGTTTTCAATCAGGAAATTTATGAAATTTGATATGAAAAGTTTGGAAAAATTGAAAAGAGTTTGAGAGAAATATTTCAAAGTTGAAAAGTTTGAAACATTAGCCCTTTTGGCAAAAAGTTTATAAAGAAATGTTTTCTGCTTATTTATCAGTTTATAAATGTGTTATCCACGAGCTGAAGCTCACCCCTTTCATCCCCATCTCCGTGTTTTGAGCGGGAGATTGGATGAAAGAATGTGAAGACGTATGTCAAGACGCCGATTCGACATTTGAATACGTTGGTTTTGAGAAATTTGGATCTTGTGTATGAATATGTTTATGACTTTAGATAAGTTTGGAAAAAGGTATTTGTGTATAAAGTTCAAGATTGTGAATGAATGAGAAATTTGTATATGAAATTATGAATAGTTTGGGAATCTATATGTATGATTGATTTGGGAATGAGATTGAACTATGAGAATGGTAGATTGAATGACAAGTATGAGATTGTTTTAGAATTAGGTTTGTGTCATCTCACGATATCCGGACGGAGGGTCCGTGGATTCTGATATTTGTGTGATTGATTGGCATTTAGAAGTGTATTTCTTTACACTTTGCGGGTTTGTTAGGATAAAAGTAAAGTTATCTTGAAATTTCGATAAAATCTGGGATAAAATGTAATTTGAGATTGGTATGGATTTATATAAGATTATGTATGACTGTATGGATTGAAGATGTTTTGGATATGATTGAGTAACGAGAAAAGAAATGAGAATAAGAAAGAAAAAAATTATATCGATTTTGGAACGCCTTAGAATTCCCAACGCGATTCTCGCTTCTGTTCTTTCTTAGTCACGGATGTCGGAAAGTGTTTCATTTACATTGATTTGTTTGCTTACTTTGTTTTCTATCGAATTCGATTTGCATTCGATTCGATCCCTTTAAACTTATTCGTTCCGCTTTGTGATTCAGATTCGATTATTTAAACCGCTATATTCGATTGAATCATTCGTTTGATTCGATTAGTATTTGCTTCCGCTTGCATTTGCTTCCGCTTCGCTACTTTCGGATTTGTTCGCTTCCGCATTCTGTTGTCGATCCGAAATTTCCGCTTCCCTTCGTTTCCTTTCGCTTCCGTTTCCATTGATTCCGTCAGTCGTTCTTTTTGGTAAGTTTATTCGGTTGGGATCCGGTTCCCGGATCGGGTCCCAACATTTATGGTATCAGAGCCCAGTAATATGATCTTACTTGGGCGTATGAGTATGAATAAGGAATTGATACGAGTTTGTAAAGATAAGAGTGAATTTGTGAGAGTGTGCTAGGTGATCATTTGATTTTGATGAAAGAAGTATGATTGCCTTTAGGAATTTGAAAATTGATATGTATGACTATTTGATGAATTCAAATGATTGGTTTGATTTGAGTGTTAAGAATATGTTTGATTTTCGGAATGTGTTGAGGAAATTAAGATTAGAATTTCTTGATAAATTGTGATGAATTGATATAGATGAAAGAATGATGACATAATGATGATTGAACCATATTAGGATTCTTTAAGAAATGGACCATTGACTTGTGTCCATATATAAAGAAATAATGAGTTATAGATATAGTGTTTTGATATGATATGAGTGATATATGATTTAAGGAAGTGAAAATTTTGAAGAGATTGAGAATAAGTATGAAGAGTAAAAAGTGATGAAAAAGAAATTGATTATGAGTTTTGGAAAGAAATTAGTAAGAAAGTGCTTGATGATCATTGTTTAGAAAGAAATTTATGCAAGAATGAGTTACTTGAGTTTAAGTAAGAGTGAATTTGAGGACGAAATTCTTTTAAGAGGGAGAAATGTTGGACCCGAACCTCGAGTGACAATTTGATTTAGTAATATGAATGATCAAGTGGATGAGTTGATTGAAATGAAGCTAAATAGCAAGAATTAGAAAGAAAAATGTGAAAATTTGAAGGATTTAGAAAGTTTGACTTTTGGAGAGAGAATGTTTGACTTTGAGAGTTGACTTTTGTTTGAGACAAAATTTGATAAAATGGTCTTCTGGAAACTTGTAGGTTATGTTAAGAGATTTTTGTGGACATAAAGTTTGTAATTTTTCGATATCGGGAGTGAAAGTTATGATCAGTCAAAGTTTATGTTTGATCGGGTTTGACTTTTATTATGGTTGAAACTTTGACTGAGAAATTAACCTAGTTAGAGGTTAATTGAGCTTTGATGTTCTTCATGAAAATTGAAGGATTTGTTTTGATCTTTATTTCGATATAAAGTATGCAATTTTTCGATCTCGGAAAATTAAGTTATGATTTTTGCAAGTTTGTATAGAGGATAGTATCTTTGACCGAAAAATGGACCCCCGTAGGAGTTGAATTGAGTTTTATGTTCTTCTCGGAAGATTTAGAGCTTCTCTCAAGCTTTCTTTAGAGAATGAGTTTGTCAAAATCGGAGTTCGGGAGTAAAAGTTATGAATTTCGGAAGTTTTTGATTTTTAAGTGAAAAAAAAAAAAGGAAAAAGTTTTAGCGCCCTCGCTAGGGCGACGGCTCGCCCTAGCGAGGCGGGCGCCCGTATGCGCTCTCGCTAGGGCGACGCCTCGCCCTAGCGAGGCGGGCGCTTCGCCTCGCCAGGCGACGCCCGCCTAGCGAGCGGGCGCCTCGCCCTCATGAGTTAGGCGTCTCCGACGCCTGCCTCGCTTAAATTTTGATTTCTTTGTTTTGAATCCGACCTTTGCTCACTATTTTGCCTATATCTTTCCGTCCGACATCCGATTGAGTTGATTCTTTTTGCGTTGGATTCCTAAGACAATGAATTTCATTTTATAAGAAATTTGTGAACTTTTGAGATTAAATTAATGGTGATTAATTTAATCAAAGTGAGTCGGGAAATTTTCCGAGCATGATTCAGTGTTTTGTGAAATTCGGGATCTGTAGAGATCCGATTGAAGCGATTCTTGAGGCAAAATAAAGATAAGACAAAGGGCTACAAATCATATGAAGACATGAAATGTCAATTTTGCCCTTAGGACTTTTAATTTCTGAATTTAAGTTCGGATTAGGGTTTAATTTTTGGATTGGGAACACCTGTGAGTAATTTGAGTATAACTTTTGAGCTGGGAATCGAAATGAGACGATTCTTATTTTGAATTAAACTAGAGACATAAGGCTACAATTGTTATGAAGACATCGCATTTCAATTCTGGGATTAAGAATGTGAAATTTTGGACGGAAATAATCGTACATGGAAAATATGTTAGAATATGGATTTTTCCGCACTGTTTCGCACATAACTTTTGATGTGGTGCTCGGAATTGAGCGCGGTCAGTGGCGTTGGATTCGTATGATTGAGAGGAACATTTCTCCTGAAGGAAGTTTGGACAAATTCCTTCAGCTTGATAGTGCGAATCAAACCGCAAGTAAGCGTAACTTTAAGTTTTGAATGGAGGGCAATTTGGTCATTTGACCATCAATTAATGAAACACTTGATGAGTTGTCGTTTTTGGCTATTAAAAGCCACGAAAGTGGCTGGAAATTTCCAGAAAAAAGGAGAAGAGAAATAAGAAGAAAGGAGAAGAATGGAGAAGAGTTCGTATGGAGAAAGAAGAGGGAGAAGTTTAGTTTTAATTTTTCTACTCAATTCTTCAAGCTTTTGGGATTTTTCCAAGAAGGAAAAGAGTGGAGAATGAAGAGAGCTTCTTCATGAGCCAAGAAAATTCGAATTTGGAGGATAAATGAGGTAAGAGAAGATTTTCAATTTGAAGTTTTGTTGAATTTTAATTGAGAAGTATGGAAAAGGACTTGGGTTTGTGGTTTATGAAGTTGTTTTGATATATATGCTTTAGGTTGGGTTTAATTTTGGATGAAAATTGATTAAGGTTTAGGCTTAATTTTATGATTGAGAATTTTGAGATATTTTGGTGTAGAATTATAGGAAATATGATGAATTGATGATATATGAAATCAATTTCGAAGAATTTGTATTTTGTGGTATTGAATTGGGATAAATTGGTTTAGGCCAATTTTAAGATTTGGGGATTTTGAAATTGAGGATTTAAATAGTTTGGAATTAATGTGAATTGAGGAATTGTGAGATTAATTTTGAAGAAATTATGTTTTATGAGATTGAATTAAGTGTCTTGGTTTAGGCTAATTTTGAAAATTGGGAATTTTCAAAATTGGAGATTGAAATAGCTTGAATGTAAATGGAATTGGTGAATTCCTAAGTTGATTGTGAAAATTAAGTATTTTCGATGTGAAATTTGGATGATTATGGTTTAGGTTTTGGTAATTTGGAGAGAGAAAGCAAGGATCAATTGGAGCTTGAAATCAAGTTTAAGCAATAATTCGAGGTGGGTAGCATATTTATAATTTGATCCGTAAGCAATATGAATTTTGAAAATGAAAGAAAGCAAAATTTTGTATGCTTGATAGATTATTGGAAATGTTTGAAAATAAGAATTGATTTAAAGTTGGAAAATATGATTTCAATGATTTCGAGAAATTGGTACAAGTTTAAATTCAATTGTCATAAATGCATTATTGAATTATACATCGATTGAATGATTTGATTTTGAAATTAGTATTTGAATGATGAATTGATCGAATTGTCTGCGTTATGTGAATGTGAAAATCAAGAATTTGAAAAGTGCCTTGGGCATTCTCAAATCTCGTTTCGATTATGTGTTATATGGGTCGGTTAGGTCCTTTGGTGAGTCGTCATTGTCTCTATTCAGTAAAGCCTTCACTCGGCTGCCCGCTAGTGGCACGGAACTCCGATTTGGATTCCCTCACGGCTACAACTGGACCGCTTATGGAAAGTGTAATACGTTTATTATTCTGACCGCAGGATCGCTATGCGGGGTATGCGAAGACGTCTGTTGGACCAAACCGGACCATTTTGATCTGTTATGTGATTTTGATTTTGTTAATATGCGTGATAATTTGCCGATGTGATTGCATTCATGTTTATGAGAAATTTTGGAAAAATGAAGAAAAGGGGTTTTCAATCAGGAAATTTATGAAATTTGATATGAAAAGTTTGGAAAAATTGAAAAGAGTTTGAGAGAAATATTTCAAAGTTGAAAAGTTTGAAACATTAGCCCTTTTGGCAAAAAGTTTATAAAGAAATGTTTTCTGCTTATTTATCAGTTTATAAATGTGTTATCCACGAGCTTTCGAGCTCACCCCCCCTTTCATCCCCATCTCCAGGTTTCGAGCAGGAGATTGGATGAAAGAATGTGAAGACGTATGTCAAGACGTCAGTTTCGACATTTGAATACGTTGGTTTTTGAGAAATTTGGATCTTGTGTATGAATATGTTTATGACTTTAGATAAGTTTGGAAAAAGGTATTTGTGTATAAAGTTCAGTATTGTGAATGAATGAGAAATTTGTATATGAAATTATGAATAGTTTGGGAATCTATATGTATGATTGATTTGGGAATGAGATTGAACTATGAGAATGGTAGATTGAATGACAAGTATGAGATTGTTTTAGAATTAGGTTTGTGTCATTCTGCGATATCCGGACGGAGGGTCCGGTGGATTCTGATATTTGTGTGATTGATTGGCATTTAGAAGTGTATTTCTTTACACTTTGCAGGTTTGGGTTAGGATAAAGGCAGCCGTTATGCTGCTGAAATTTCGATAAAATCTGGGATAAAAATGTAATTTGAGATTGGTATGGATTTATATAAGATTATGTATGATCGTATGGATTGAAGATGTTTTGGATATGATTGAGTAACGAGAAAAGAAATGAGAATAAGAAAGAAAAAAAAATTATATCAGATTTTGGAACGTCTTAGAATTCCCAACGCGATTCATTTCTGTTCTTGCTTAGTCACGGATGTCGGAAAGTGTTTCATTTACATTGATTTGTTTGCTTACTTTGTTTTCTATCCGAATTCGATTTGCATTCGATTCGATCCCGCCGCTTATTCGTTCCGCTTTGTGATTCAGATTCGATTATTTCGCCGCTATATTCGATTGAATCATTCGTTTGATTCGATTAGTATTTGCTTCAGCATTTGCATTTGCTTCGCCATTACTTTCGGATTTGTTCGCTCGCATTACATTGTCGATCCGAAATTTCCGCTTCCTTCGTTTCCTTTCGCCTGCTTCCATTGATTCCGTCGATCGTTCTTTTGGTAAGTTTATTCGGTTGGGATCCGGTTCCGGATCGGGTCCCAACATTTATAGTATCGAGCCCGATAATATGATCTTACTTGGCGTATGAGTATGAATAAGGAATTGATCTGAGTTTGTAAAGATAAGAGTGAATTTGTGAGAGTGTGCTAGGTGATCATTTGATTTTGATGAAAGAAGTATGATTGCCTTTAGGAATTTGAAAATTGATATGTATGACTATTTGATGAATTCAAATGATTGGTTTGATTTGAGTGTTAAGAATATGTTTGATTTTCGGAATGTGTTGAGGAAATTAAGATTAGAATTTCTTGATAAATTGTGATGAATTGATATAGATGAAAGAATGATGACATAATGATGATTGAACCATATTAGGATTCTTTAAGAAATGGACCATTGACTTGTGTCCATATATAAAGAAATAATGAGTTATAGATATAGTGTTTTGATATGATATGAGTGATATATGATTTAAGGAAGTGAAAATTTTGAAGAGATTAAGAATAAGTATGAAGAGTAAAAAGTGATGAAAAAGAAATTGATTATGAGTTTTGGAAAGAAATTAGTAAGAAAGTGCTTGATGATCATTGTTTAGAAAGAAATTTATGCAAGAATGAGTTACTTGGAGTTTAAGTAAGAGTGAATTTCGAGGACGAAATTCTTTTAAGAGGGGGAGAAATGTTGGACCCCGAACCTTGAGTGACAATTTGATTTAATAATATGAATGATCAAGTGGATGAGTTGATTGAAATGAAGCTAAATAGCAAGAATTAGAAAGAAAAAATGTGAAAATTTGAAGGATTTAGAAAGTTTGACTTTTGGAGAGAGAATGTTTGACTTTGAGAGTTGACTTTTGTTTGAGACAAAATTTGATAAAATGGTCTTCTGGAAACTTGTAGGTTATGTTAAGAGATTTTTGTGGACATAAAGTTTGTAATTTTTCGATATCGGGAGTGAAAGTTATGATCAGTCAAAGTTTATGTTTGATCGGGTTTGACTTTTATTATGGTTGAAACTTTGACTGAGAAATTAACCTAGTTAGAGGTTAATTGAGCTTTGATGTTCTTCATGAAAATTGAAGGATTTGTTTTGATCTTTATTTCGATATAAAGTATGCAATTTTTCGATCTCGGAAAATTAAGTTATGATTTTTGCAAGTTTGTATAGAGGATAGTATCTTTGACCGAAAAATGGACCCCCGTAGGAGTTGAATTGAGTTTTATGTTCTTCTCGGAAGATTTAGAGCTTCTCTCAAGCTTTCTTTAGAGAATGAGTTTGTCAAAATCGGAGTTCGGGAGTAAAAGTTATGAATTTCGGAAGTTTTTGATTTTTAAGTGAAAAAAAAAAAAAAGGAAAAAGTTTTAGCGCCCTCGCTAGGCGACGGCTCGCCTAGCGAGGCGGGCGCCTCAGATGCGCTCTCGCTAGGCGACGCCTCGCCCTAGCGAGGCGGGCGCTGCGCTCGCCTCGCCAGGCGACGCCTCGCCCTAGCGAGCGGGCGCCTCGCCCTCGCGAGTTGGGCGTCTCCGACGCCGTCTTGCTTCTTAAAATTTTGATTTCTTTGTTTTGAATCCGACCTTTGCTCACTATTTTGCCTATATCTTTTCCGTCCGACATCCGATTGAGTTGATTCTTTTTGCGTTGGATTCCTAAGACAATGAATTTCATTTTATAAGAAATTTGTGAACTTTTGAGATTAAATTAATGGTGATTAATTTAATCAAAGTGAGTCGGGAAATTTTCCGAGCATGATTCAGTGTTTTGTGAAATTCGGGATCTGTAGAGATCCGATTGAAGCGATTCTTGAGGCGAAATAAAGATAAGACAAAGGGCTACAAATCATATGAAGACATGAAATGTCAATTTTGCCCTTAGGACTTTTAATTTTTGAATTTAAGTTCGGATTAGGGTTTAATTTTTGGATTGGGAACACCTGTGAGTAATTTGAGTATAACTTTTGAGCTGGGAATCGAAATGAGACGATTCTTATTTTGAATTAAACTAGAGACATAAGGCTACAATTGTTATGAAGACATCGCATTTCAATTCTGGGATTAAGAATGTGAAATTTTGGACGGAAATAATCGTACATGGAAAATATGTTAGAATATGGATTTTTCCGCCTTTTACGACATAACTTTTGATGTGGTGCTCGGAATTGAGCGCGGTCAGTGGCGTTGGATTCGTATGATTGAGAGGAACATTTCTCCTGAAGGAAGTTTGGACAAATTCCTTCAGCTTGATAGTTGAATCAAACCGCAAGTAAGCGTAACTTTAAGTTTTGAATGGAGGGCAATTTGGTCATTTGACCATCAATTAATGAAACACTTGATGAGTTGTCGTTTTGGCTATTAAAAGCCACGAAAGTGGCTGGAAATTTCAGAAAAAGGAGAAGAGAAATAAGAAGAAAGGAGAAGAATGGAGAAGAGTTCGTATGGAGAAAGAAGAGGGAGAAGTTTAGTTTTAATTTTTCTACTCAATTCTTCAAGCTTTTGGGATTTTTCCAAGAAGGAAAAGAGTGGAGAATGAAGAGAGCTTCTTCATGAGCCAAGAAAATTCAATTTGGAGGATAAATGAGGTAAGAGAAGATTTTCAATTTGAAGTTTTGTTGAATTTTAATTGAGAAGTATGGAAAAGGACTTGGGTTTGTGGTTTATGAAGTTGTTTTTGATATATATGCTTTAGGTTGGGTTTAATTTTGGATGAAAATTGATTAAGGTTTAGGCTTAATTTTATGATTGAGAATTTTGAGATATTTTGGTGTAGAATTATAGGAAATATGATGAATTGATGATATATGAAATCAATTTCGAAGAATTTGTATTTTGTGGTATTGAATTGGGATAAATTGGTTTAGGCTAATTTTAAGATTTGGGGATTTTGAAATTGAGGATTTAAATAGTTTGGAATTAATGTGAATTGAGGAATTGTGAGATTAATTTTGAAGAAATTATGTTTTATGAGATTGAATTGAGTGTCTTGGTTTAGGCTAATTTTGAAAATTGGGAATTTTCAAAATTGGAGATTGAAATAGCTTGAATGTAAATGGAATTGGTGAATTCCTAAGTTGATTGTGAAAATTAAGTATTTTCTGATGTGAAATTTGGATGATTATGGTTTAGGTTTTGGTAATTTGGAAGAGAGAAAAGCAAGGATCAATTGGAGCTTGAAATCAAGTTTCCGGCAATAATTCGAGGTGGGTAGCATATTTATAATTTGATCTGTAAGCTTAATATGAATTTTTGAAAATGAAAGAAAGCAAAATTTTGTATGCTTGATAGATTATTGGAAATGTTTGAAAATAAGAATTGATTTAAAGTTGGAAAATATGATTTCCGAATGATTTCCGAGAAATTGGTACAAGTTTAAATTCAATTGTCATAAATGCATTATTGAATTATGCACACTGATTGAATGATTTGATTTTTGAAATTAGTATTTGAATGATGAATTGATCGAATTGTCTGCGTTATGTGAATGTGTGAAAAATCAAGAATTTGAAAAGTACCTTCGGGCATTCTGAAATCTCGTTTCGATTATGTGTTATGTGGGTCGGTTAGGTCCTTTGGTGAGTCGATCTTGTCTCTATTCGTAAAGCCTTCACTCGGCTGTTCGCTAGTGGCACGGAACTCCGATTTGGATTCCCTCACGGCTATTTGGACCGCTGCCATGAAAGTGTAATACGTTCTATTCTGATCGCAGGATCGTTATGCGGACGGCAGCAAGACGCTCGTCTATTTGGACCAAACCAGACCATTTTGATCTGTTATGTGATTTTTGATTTTGTTAATATGCGTGATAATTTGCCGATGTGATTGCATTCATGTTTATGAGAAATTTTGAAAAATGAAGAAAAGGGTTTTCAATCGAAATTTATGAAATTTGATATGAAAAGTTTGGAAAAATTGAAAAGAGTTTGAGAGAAATATTTCAAAGTTGAAAAGTTTGAAACATTAGCCCTTTTGGCAAAAAGTTTATAAAGAAATGTTTTCTGCTTATTTATCAGTTTATAAATGTGTTATCCACGAGCTTGAGCTCACCCCCTTTCATCCCCATCTCCGTGTTTGACGGGAGATTGGATGAAAGAATGTGAAGACGTATGTCAAGACGTCAGTTTCGACATTTGAATACGTTGGTTTTTGAGAAATTTGGATCTTGTGTATGAATATGTTTATGACTTTAGATAAGTTTGGAAAAAGGTATTTGTGTATAAAGTTCAGTATTGTGAATGAATGAGAAATTTGTATATGAAATTATGAATAGTTTGGGAATCTATATGTATGATTGATTTGGGAATGAGATTGAACTATGAGAATGGTAGATTGAATGACAAGTATGAGATTGTTTTAGAATTAGGTTTGTGTCTATCTGCTGATATCCCGGACGGAGGGTCCGGTGGATTCTGATATTTGTGTGATTGATTGGCATTTAGAAGTGTATTTCTTTACACTTTGCAGGTTTGGGTTAGGATAAAGGCAGCCGTTATGCTGCCGAAATTTCGATAAAATCTGGGATAAAAATGTAATTTGAGATTGGTATGGATTTATATAAGATTATGTATGACTGTATGGATTGAAGATGTTTTGGATATGATTGAGTAACGAGAAAAGAAATGAGAATAAGAAAGAAAAAAAAATTATATCAGATTTTGGAACGTCTTAGAATTCCCAACGCGATTCTGTTTCCTGTTCTTTGCTTAGTCACGGATGTCGGAAAGTGTTTCAGTTTACATTGATTTGTTTGCTTACTTTGTTTTCTATCCGAATTCGATTTGCATTCGATTCGATCCCGCTTTCGCTTATTCGTTCCGCTTTGTGATTCAGTATTCGATTATTTCGCCGCTATATTCGATTGAATCTGTTCGTTTGATTCGATTAGTATTTGCTTCCGCTTGCATTTGCTTCCGCTTCGCTACTTTCGGATTTGTTCGCTTCCGCATTCTGTTGTCGATCCGAAATTTCCGCTTCCCTTCGTTTCCTTTCGCTTCCGTTTCCATTGATTCCGTCAGTCGTTCTTTTTGTTAAGTTTATTCGGTTGGGATCCGGTTCCCGGATCGGGTCCCAACAATAAATGCATAAGCCACTGAGCTTCGCAGCTCACTCTATTATCTCCCACTCCTCAGGTGTAGAACGAGAAGATCGTGATCCTTGCAAGGCATCAGAAACTCCAGGATAGTTAGAAGCTTTTGTATTAAGTTAGTACTTTTGGTTAGCCTTCTAAGCATTTCATCATTGAGCACTCTCATGTATTTTGGATTTAAGATTTGTTATGTATTGTGCTATATTGAGAATGCTTGTTCAATTTCTTCGGATTGTTATGAAAAGAAGTTCCCTTGTTTATGGGTGTGTTTGAATCATAGTTAAAATGATTGTGTATGTATGAGAATGTATTTGTGTTGTATGATTTCGCATAGATGTTGGGGACGGGTCCAAAAGTTAGGGCGCTCGCCGCGGCGAAGCCTCCTCTTTCCCACTGCTATTTCTTGTTATTTCGCACGCTTTCGATTCTTCCTTCATGCGCCCTTACCTGGCGCCCCCGAGGGGCCACCTCGGGATAGGGAATCGGGACCCGGGCTCAACATGTTTCGTATCAGAGCTTTAGGTTTTGTGTCCTCGGCTTAGAATGCATAGTATAATGAATTGTTTGATATATGATTATTTGTTGCATTGTTAATTGATTGATTGCATTCAGTGACATGCATATCATGCATACATGTAGGAATTCAGATTGCCATGTAGTTAATCCTTAGTGTTTATATTTGACGAAGCACGATGCTACCTCGTAGAAGGACACGAGGAGTTCTGCAAGGATCTGTTGCACCTGACTCTCCGAATAGAGAGGAGAGGACTGATGAGTCGGTAGCCTCAGGAAATGCTGAGGCTTCTGTAGGGCTAGGTAGTGAGCCCATTCCATCGTAGACTCAGGAGTCGCCAGTTATGTTGGACCCCGAACCTTGAGTGACAATTTGACTTAGTCATAAGAATGATCAAGTGGATGATTTAATTGAAATAGAGTTAAAAATCAAGAAGTAAAAAGAAAAAGTGTGAAAATTTGAAGAATTTAGCAAGTTTGACTTTTTGGCCTTTGTGAATTGACTTTTGATTTAGGCAAAATTGGATAAAATGGTCTACATGAAACTTGTAGATGATGTTAAGAGCTTTCTGTGACCATAAAGTTTGTAATATTTCGATATCGGGAGTGAAAGTTATGCTAGGTCAAAGTTTATGTGTGACAAAGTTGACTTTTGACTTTTATTATGGCTGAAAGTTTGACTGAGAATTCGACCTAATTAGAAGTTCATTGAGCTTTGATGTTCTTCATGAAAATTGAAGGGTTTGTTTTGATCTTTATTTCGATATAAAGTATGCAAATTTTAATCTCGGAATAATAAGTTATGATTTTTACAAGTTTATATTGTGGTTTTAGCATGATTATTAGAGGATAGTATCTTTGACGGGAAAATAGACTCCCCTAGGAGTCGAATTGAGTTTTATGTCCTTCGTGGGAAATGTAGAGCTTCCTTTGAGTTTTCTATAGAGACTAAGTTTGTTAAAAATTGGAGTTCGGGATTGAGAGTTATGAATTTTGGAAGTTTAGATGAAAAAAAAAAAGAAGAGAGAAAAATGATTTATCCCCATCGCTAGGGCGATGCGTATCGCCATAGCGATGGCGAGCGTCCAGCCGCCGTCGCTACAGCGACGCGTATTGCCATAGCGATGGCGAACGTCCAGCCGCCGTCGCTACGGCGACGCACATCGCCATAGCGATGGCGAGCATTCGGCTCGCATCGCTAGGGCGACCGCGTCTTCGCCTCGCCCAAACGCGAGCATTTCTGCTTGGAACGACGCCGTTTTTGTTTCTCCAATACGGCGCCGTTTTGATTTCTTTGTTAGTTTCCTTTCACAAATTCGACCTTTGTTCACCATTTTGTTTATATCTTTTCCGTTCGACATCCGATTGAGTTGATTCTTACGGCGTTGGATTCCTAAGACAATTATCTACATCCTCACAGAAATTTGTGAAATTTTGAGATGAAATTAATGGTGATTAATTTAATCAAAATGAGTCGGGAAATTTTCTGAGCATAGTTCAGTGTTTTGTGAAATTCGGGATCTGTAGAGATCCGATTGAAGTGATTCTTGAGGCGAAATAAATATAAGACAAGGGGCTACAAAGCATATGAAGAAATAAAATGTCAATTTTGCCCCTAAGACCCTCAAATTATGAATGGAAGTTCAAATTCGTGTGCACTTTTTGGATTTGGAATATCTAAGAGTAATTTGAGCATAACTTTTGATCTGGGAATCGAAATGAGGTGATTCTTGTTTTGAATTAAACTAGAGACATAAGGCTACAATTGTTATGAAGACATCAAGTTTCAATTCTGGGATTAAGAATATGAATATTTGGATGAAAGAAATCGTATATGGAAAATTTGTTAGAATATAGATATACCCGAACTGTTTTGCATATAACTTTTGGTGTAGTGATCCGAATTGAGCGCGGTTGGTGGCGTTGATTTCGTATGATTGAGAGGAACATTTCTATAGAAGGAAGTTTGGACAAATTCCTTTAACTCGATAGTGCGAATCAAACCGCAAGTAAGCATGACTTTAAGTTTTGAATGGAGGGGTAATATGGTCATTTGACCTTTCAGCAATCATATACATATATATATATATATATAATTAATTGGGAATTAATTAATGAATATATATATATATATATATATGTGCGTGGATCATGTTAATAAGCATAAAGAAGCTAAATTGACTTAGTCAAATGTCATGATTTAAGTAACTTTTTAATGGTTTTTAGCCTACCAACGTGGAAGCTTCCTATGACATCTTGAAAAGTTACAAATATATATATAAGAGACAAGATAAAAGTGAGTAGTCGTATGGGTGAGTGAAAGTGGACGAAAATTCTAGAGAAAAATAAGAAGAATGTAGAGAGAGCTTGGAGATGGCGATGGAGAAGAGAAAAAGTAAGGGCTTTTGGTATTTTTTTAAGGTTTTAGCTTATGTTTTGCTTGGTTTCAAAGGAAAAAGAGTGGAAAAGCTTGAAAGCTTCCCTTGGACTTGCAAAAATCCGAAAAAAGAAGAGAAAAGAGGTGAGAAAAAAATGTTTAAGTTTTAAATTTTCTTGAATTTTTGGTTTGGAAATAGGTAAAATGACATGGGTATGTTATATATGAAGCTACTTGTGATGTATTTGCCTTAGGTAATGTTTAAATATTGAATGGAAATTAATTAAGGTTTAGGCTTAATTTTATGTTTAAGGATTTTGTGAATAATTGACTTAGAATTATGGAGAATGTGATGGATTAGTGAATTATGATATCAAATGTTAAGGATTATGAAATTTATGATATGGAATTTGGATAAGTTGGTTTAGGCCAATTTTGAGAATTTGAGGTTTTAGAAATTGATGGTTTAGAAAATTTGGAAAAAAATGAAGATTATGAATTTCCTATAGTTAAGTGTGAAAATTATGCAAATTATGATGATGAATTTGGATATTTATGGCTTAGGAAGTTTTAGGTTGAGGAAAGAAGAAGGAATTTGGAGAATTGTGATTTGGACAAACTTCCGCATCATTTCGAGTGGGTAGCATATTTATATTTTGATCTGTAAGCTTAATACGAATTTTCGAAAATTAAAGAAAGTAAAATGTGAAATTTTGATAAATTATTATTTTGTAAATGTTTGAAATTATAATTTCTGAATGATTTCTGAAAAATTATTACAAGTTTAAATTCATTGTTTCAAATGATATATAAATCGATAGAAATTTCTGAAAATTCATTTGTTGTGTATGCATTGATAAATATGCAAATTGTTGAATTGATTGAATGGATTGACTTATTTGAATTGTGTGTATTATGTGACTGTGTGGCAAAGCAAGATTTTTGAAAAAATGCCTTCGGGTAATTCGAACTTCTGTTTTCGTTTATGTGCTATATGGGTTTGGTAAGGTCCTTTGTGAGTCAGTGCTGTCTTTATGTGTATAGCCTTTCGGCTGCCCATTAGTAGGGCACGGAGTTCGATTCGGACTCCTTTTAGGACTACTTTGGACGCTTTTTGAGAAAGTGTAATCACGTTCTCATTACTGTTGCAGACCGCTTATGCGAGAATGTGCGAGACGTTCTGTTTGGACCTAGCCAGACCATTCTGATATGTTATGTGTTTTCAATTTTGTTTCTGAATGTTGCATTCATATTTATGAAAATTAGAGATGTTTCAAAAATAAGAAAAAGTGAGATTACTATGAAAAGTTTGAAAAAAAAATTAATTAAAAAATTATAAAGTTTGAAAAATTCGCCCTTTTTGGCAAAAAGATTATTAAAAATGATTTTAGCTTATTTATCAGTTTATAAATGTGTTATCCACGGAGCTGTGTAGCTCACACCCCTTTCATCCCCATCTCCGGGTTTGACGGGAGATCGGATGAAAGTATGTCAAACGTTTGGTTTGATTTTGTATCATTTGGATTAAGTGAGTTGATGTGTATATGAGTTAGATAAGTTTGGATAAGTATATTTGCGTAGAAAGATGAGTATGGTGTATGTACATAAATGATTGGGTTATGTTTAGATTGAATTAAAGCATTGTATCTGGTATAAGAATAAATGTGAATGAGTTTTGGATATTAAATTGCGTTATGAATGTATATTGAGATTTATGGAAGTGTTAAATTTAGGTTTGCGTTTTGCTGGTGTTTGGATTCCGGACGGGAGTGTCCGATGATTCTGAGATCTGTTTGGGGTTATAGAAGTGGTTAATTACCTTTGCGGGTTTTGGGTTAGGATAAATCAATTAGTTATCTTTGCGAAATTTCGATTAGAAAATAAAGTGAAAATGAAGAAAAATAAGATTTAGATATATGAAAGATGGATTTATGAGATTGGTATAAATGTAAAGAAATTTGTTATAATTTGAGTGGGATGATGAAATTGATAAATATTTCTTTGTACGGGTTTGAGTAAAAATGGCCATAAGAGATAGAATAGAGAAGGAAAAAAAATTATACCGGATTTTCACATCGGATTAGTCTAAGGAATTCCAACGCAACTATGTTCATTCAATCGTTTGCTTTGATTTTTGTGCTCGGATGTCGGATCTGTTCTACTTGATTTCGTTTCGCTTTGAAATCTATTCGTTAGGTTCGATACGACTTTGATTTGTTTTGTTATGAATTGATTCCGAATTTGACTTTCGAAATCTGTTCGTTTAGTTCGTTTTCGTTATTGGCTTCCACATTTTGTTTTCGATCCAAAATTTCCGTTTCCATCCGATTCCGCTTCCTTCGTTCGGTTGGGATCTGGTTCCCGGATCGGGTCCCAACAAGTTATGCAGGAGCAAGTGCCTCCACTAGATCGAGGTCATTCGAGGCATTTACTCGAGCGTTTGTTGAGCCATGGGTCGATGCTGACCTTTTACTTGACCCTAGCTAAGAAGGGGAGACGGTTCGACAAGTTGAGGAAGTATGGAGCAGTGGACTTCTATGGGACCACTGATCCCGAGGAAGCCGAGACCTGGTTAAGAAAGACCGAGAGAGTATTGGATCAGATGGAGTGTGAGGATGAGGAGAGGGTTATTAATGCTGCAAGCTTGCTTCAGGGGGATGCTCTACATTGGTAGGAGACTGTGCCAAGGAGTCAGATGAGACCAGTAGGGTTGGCATGACTGGACTTCCTTGATGCTTACAAGAAGAAATATCTGTTTGAGGTGTACATTCAGCAAAAGCAGAGGGAGTTCCTCAGTCTCACCCAGAGGGAGATAACAGTTAGTGAGTACGAGCGTCGGTTCACTCAGTTGGCGAGGTATGCTTCAGAGCTGGTGTTGAGTGATGTTGCTAAGTGCCGTCAGTTTGAGTCGGGTCTTCACTTAGCCATCAGAGAGAAAGTGGTAATACAGAACTTTGGTGACTTTCAGCAGTTGGTTTAGGCAGCCTTGAGGGTTGAGAACATTGAGAACATCAAGAGTGCAGTTCACAGGAAAAGAAAGGGGAGAGAGCAATTCAAGAGGGGAGGTGGTACTTCTATGCCTGAGAGGAGTGCCAGAACCTTCCCTGTGCAGTCTGAGGAGAGGAGCAGTGGCGCGAGCCGATAGGGGCTTATGAAGACTTCTACTGTTTCTCACCAAGTCTCAACGGTGGGCGACAGTAGAAGGGGAGATGGGGATAGGCTATCTCTTCCGGGGTGTGAGCACTACAGGAGACTCCATAGAGGAGAATGTCGTAAATTGATAGGAGCTTACTTCAACTGTGGGGAGAAGGGGCACATGGCTAGAGAGTGCCCTCAGCCTCCAAGACAAGATAGAAGCCAGATGCAAACTTCCAAGAGATCTGAGACTGTGGGCCACAAGACTTCTGCAGAAGTGGGCAGTCCTGATGCATCTAAGAGGGTTAGCATTCCAGGGAGACCAAGGGGGCAGGCACCAACTAGGGTGTTTGCGATGACTCGGGAGGATGCAAAGACCGCTCCAGATGTTGTCACTGGTATGGTTAGAATATTTTCTGATGATGTGATTGCTTTGATTGATCCGGGTTCTACTCATTCGTTTGTTTCTTATAGTAGACCTGTGTATGCCAAATTCGATAAATGCGAATTTTGACTGAGAGAAGTTGCATTTCTCAGACATGTAATCTCAGAACAAGGAGTACATGTGGATCCAAAGAAAATAGAAGTTGTGGTGAATTGGGAAGCACCGAAGAACATAGCAGAGGTGAGGAGTTTTCTGGGTTTGGCAGGTTACTTCAGGAGGTTTGTGGAGGGATTCTCCATGATAGCTGCGCCGATGACTAAGTTACTGAGGAAGAATCAGAAGTTCATCTAGAGTGATGAATGCCAGAAGAGCTTTGAGGAACTCAAGTATAGATTGACAAGTGCTCCGATTCTGATTCTGCCTTTTGGAGAGGAGGGCTATACCGTGTATAGTGATGCTTCGAGGAAAGGTCTTGGTTGTGTATTGATGCAGGGAGACAGAGTGATAGCTTATGCTTCAAGGCAATTGAAGCCATATGAGTTGAATTAAACGACGCATGATTTGGAGTTGGCCGTCGTGATCTTTGTGTTGAAAATTTGGAGGCATTATCTGTATGGAGTTCAGACAAGGATCTTTACCGATCATAAGAGTCTCAAGTACTTGCTGAGCCAGAAGGAACTGAATTTGAGACAGAGAAGGTGGATCGATTTGCTTAAAGACTATGACTTGCTGATTGAGTATCATCTGGACAAGGCCAATGTAGTGGCGGATGCTTTGAGTAGGAAGTCTTCAATTGCTCATGTTCGGACAGTCTATCTTCCTTTATTGGAAGAGATGGCCAAGCTTAAGATAAGCTTAAAATAGGAGGAGCCAGATTGCCTTCTAGCTAACTTTCGAGTGAGACCGATACTCAGGGAGAAGGCTAGGGAGTTGCAGGCATAAGATGCAGATTTGAGCAAACTCCGAGAGAAAATTCGGAATGGTAAGATTTCTGAAGTAATAGTGAGAGATGATGGACTTATGACAGTGGGGAGCAGGCTGTGTATCCCAAATGTGCAGGAGGTAAAGGATGAGATCTTGGATTAGGCACACAATGCGCCTTTTGCTATGCATCTAGGTAGCACCAGGATGTACAGGGATTTGAGAGAGCATTTTTGGTGGAAGGGCATGAAGAGGGATGTAGCAAAGTATGTAAGTAAGTGTCTAGTGTGTCAGCAAGTTAAGGCTGAACACCAGGCACCTTCAGGCAAGCTTAGGCCATTGTCCATCCCAGAATGGAAGTGGCAAAAGGTGACCATGAATTTTCTTATGGGCTTGCCCAAGACCAGTAGGAAGCATAATGCCATATGGGTTATTGTGGATCGGTTGACGAAGTCAGCTCACTTTCTAGCAATTAAACAGACTGATTCTTTGTATGTGCTAGCAAAGAAGTATATTGATGAGATAGTGAGATTGCATGGGATTCCGGATTCCATAGTTTTTGACAGAGACCTTCGGTTTACTTCTAAGTTTTGGGGAAGTTTGTAGGAAGCTTTAGGGACTAAGCTGACTTTTAGTATGGCTTTTCACCCTCAGACAGATGGTCAATCTGAGAGGACCATTCGGACGCTTGAGGGAATGCTTAGGGCATATGTAATGGATTTCAAAGGAGTTTGGGATGAGCATTTGCCATTGGTCAAATTTGCTTATAATAATTCGTATCATTCGAGCATTCAGATGGCTCCATATGAGGCATTGTATGGGAGGAGATGTAGAACTTCGATTTGTTGGGATGAAGAAGGAAAGAGGAAACTGGTAGGACCAGAATTGATTCAGACGACAGTTGATAAAGTCAATCTGGTTAAGCAGTGGCTTAAGGTAGCACAGGATAGGATGAAAAGCTACATTGATGCGCACCGTAAGGAGATGGAGTTCGAAGTCGGTGAAAAAGTATTCCTTAAGACGTCTCCTTGGAAAGGAGTAATGAGATTTAGCAAGAAGGGCAAGTTGAGTCCGAGGTATGTGGGTCTTTATGAAATTCTTGAGAGGGTTGGACCACTCGCCTATAGGTTGGCGTTACCTCTGGAATTGTCGCAGATCCATGATGTCTTCCATGTTTTTATGCTGAGGAGGTATAGATCGAATCCTTCTCATATCATTCAAACTAGTGAGGTTCAGTTAAGAGATGATCTGAGTTATGAGGAAATTCCAGTAGAGATTTTGGATACCAAGGAAAAGGTCCTCAAGAACAAGATGGTTCACCTAGTCAAAGTCCTGTGGGGGAATCATTCGGTGGAGGAGGTCACTTGGGAGCCTTTGGAAGCCATGAAGGAGAAGTATCCACATCTCTTCGATGACTCAGGTAATAATTTCGAGGACGAAAAATTTTTTTAGAGGGGGAGAAATGTTGGGCCCTGATTTTTTTTTATTATTTACGTTATTAGGCATGAATTGTGTTAATTGTGTGATTTATGGTTTAGTTTGATTAAATTGGGAGTTATAGTGGATAATTTAGATTAATTGTGTATAATGTGGTATAAGTGGGAATTAAAGGGTAATAATGTTTGAGGGCATTTTGGGAAGATCACCTAGGTTGGAGAGGTTAAGGCTTTGCATAGAGGGGTATTATGGTCCTTGTACTTCCATTGAGCCTTAAGTGATAGAATTAGAGAGAAAGAGGAAAGAGTAAGAAGAGAGGAAGGAGAGTGTCGTAGAAGCTTGGGAAGAAGAGGAAAATACAGCTTTCCATCCTAGAGATTTCTGACAGATTGGAGCAACTTCCGGTAAGTCTACGTGCATTTCGTTTTGTTTCGGTTAGATTAAACCTTAGTGTAGCTTGGTATGATGTTAGAATCGGTTGTTTAGAAGTTTAGGGGAAAAATGGTTCGAATCCTTTGGGTTGATGATTTTGTGACTGATTTTAAGGTGCTTATGAGTTAGAACTGAAGTTTAGGACTTAAATTAAGGTTTAGATGTGTTGCTTTTGCAAAAGGGAAGGATTGAAGTGGGAAAAATGCTGGAAAAATCAGGTTCGGAGACGTTCTCTAGACCCGCATGTCGCGACGTGCTCATGAGCACGCCTCGACGTGCAAGGAAGGTGTGCACGTCGCGACGTGCTCATGAGCACTCCGCCATGTGCAAGGAATTTGTATTCGTCGCGACGAGCCCGGCCTTCGCCACGGCGAGCCCCCAGTTTCCAGCATAGATGTATTTTGGTATTTTGAGCATATCTTTAACTGTTGATGTCCATATAGGGTGATTTCGGATTCGTTGTGAACTAGAGTCTTAGGGCTACAAGTTTTATGAAAGGAGAAAGTTTGAAATTAGCCTCTAAAGATTCGAAAATTTGGATAGGATTCGATTATAGAATTGTACTATTAGTACTTTTGATTTTTCGAAGCTTATTGAATATTTCCTTTGAATGTTGTTTGAATGGGAACTTGGTTTGTTATAGGAAACCAAGCTGACCTGATCCAATCGCAAGAGGAAGGACAACAGTGAGTTGGATTCTCAAGCGATATTAGGTAGGTAATATATTTATGGTTGTTGTGTGTATGGGCAAAACGCTTTGCTTGCTTGTATGTATGTGTGGTTTGAATTATTAACAATGAATTGTGATTATGATTATGTACTGCTTGAAAAGCATTATGGCATTTCTGTATGAATGAAAAGATGAAGAAGCATGATGATCATGAATAGTATGAAAGCTTTTGATACAGTCAATTGAGCATGAAACAATGATTATGTGCTTTGTTTGGGTGAGAGATGAACGTATCGTTAGTCATGTGCATGTCGACGTATAGCCTTCTCCCGGCTGCCCGCTTAAGGCCACGAGATCCTGAGAAATCAGACTCGTATAGTTCATGGTATAAACTTCGGTTTATCCGTATCGTTCTACGAAACTCTCGAGCCAATTATTGTGCATCTCATCATTGATCTGTTAGAAAGAATGTATCATTAATTGTTATGTGCGATGCAGAGATAACATGGCATATTTTTGTGATGATATTTTGATGACTATGAGTTTGTAAATAAATTGTTAAATGATGTCTTGCTATATGCTTGTGTATATATATGTATATGTTTGATTGTGTGGCTCGTTGCCAATGGCTATAAATGTATAAGCCACTGAGCTTCGCAGCTCACCCTATTATCTCCCACTCCTTAGGTGTAGAACGAGAAGATCGTGATCCTTGCAAGGCATCAGAAACTCCAGGATAGTTAGAAGCTTTTGTATTAAGTTAGTACTTTTGGTTAGCCTTCCAAGCATATCATCATTGAGCACTCTCATGTATTTTGGATTTAAGATTTGTTGTGTATTGTGCTATATTGAGAATGCTTGTTCAATTTCTTCGGATTGTTATGACAAGAAGTTCCCTTGTTTATGGGTGTGTTTGAATCATAGTTAAAATGATTGTGTATGTATGAGAATGTATGTGTGTTGTATGATTTCGCATAGATGTTGGGGACGGGTCCAAAAGTTGGGGTACTCGTCGCGGCGAGCAATCCGAGGTCGCGGCGAGGCCTCCTCTTTCCCGCTGTTGTTTCTTGTTATTTCGCACGCTTTCGATTTTTCCTTCGCGCGCCCCTACCCGGCGCCCCCGAGGGGCCACCTCGGGATAGAGAATCGGGACCCGAGCCTAACATTATTAACTATGAGAACTCCTTTCTTCAACTTAGCAATCCTATCTTTGTCAAACGGTCCTCTTAGAAACAAGCATAAGCATAAAGTTCAATAAGCATATGGATACTAAGTGAGACGAAACATACTACTAATGCAATAAGTGAGAGAGAATATAATACTAATGCAATATCCGACTTTTCCAATGGTCGATGCAAGGAATCACTTGGATAACATCATAAATAAATTCTAGCAATTGCCTTGTGTGCTCGAACCATAGCATTTGGTTACTTCAAAGATTATGGTTATCTAATAACACTTGGGGAAGAAATTTGCCTAACTGCCAGTTACATGCACTGAAAATAAAAAATGGTGGAATCATACTTTGTCTTTTTTGTAAGAGGCATGTTGATGACAATTACGTCACATTTGGGAAGCATAGTATCGAGGTCCTCCTTAAAATTTGCACCATGCTCAGCTTCTAATTTTGGATCAATCTTAATGAGATCATAATAGACAAGACTACAATTGAAGGGTTTCAACCTTTGAAGTAAAAGTTTGTCAATGTGTCTAGCACCAACAGTTCCGACTGCCTTCCCTTCAAGGTCATAAGCTCTATAAGCAATACCTGCCACGTTCCATTCCCCATTTACAACTTGCCAATATCCAAGTAAGAAGTTCTGGACCAGAATGAGGATTTGCGCGGAAGGGAGAATAGAAAACAAGAATCAGAACCTTAATAAATAGTTAATAGGAAAATTTCAGTAATAAGGAAAATATAAAGAGGAAGCAACTTCTTATCAAGGCAAGAAAGTGATGGGAAAGACGTGAGAAAGATACGAAGATGTTGTATATTTCGTTCATTATCATGTGTCTACAATTGGGTCTATAATACAAAAAAAAAACTCTGTATCTATCTAAGAGTCATCCTATTGAAGTGGAAAAATTCAAGAAAGAGTAATCTTCCTTGAAGTAGGATGCAAAAAGAGTAATCTCTCTCTCAAGGTGACGTTTCCTAGCTTGAAGCGATGGGGTTTCTTCACACCGTCGGTTGTCAGAGCCGATTTACGAACGGTCTTTGTGGCCAATTGCTTCCTTGGGGCCTTGCCTCTTGTGGATTTTCTTACGGTCTGCTTTGTACAGACCATTCTTGCTCGTTGGAGACAAGAGAGTGTTAGATCAAAGATGAGAGAGTGTTAGATTTAAAAAAAAATTAGCTGTAGGAAAGGGCACAGTTAGGTTTGATACATATAATTTTAGCTATTGGAAGAAAATGCTTGTATGTAGTAGTATTTTTTTTTGACTGTTCAGCTAATGAAAAATCTATTCTCTAAATAATGTTATTAGCTGTTTGAAGAGTCAAACAGCTAAAATCAACCAATCAGCTAAAAGATAGCTGATTGGTTGGTAACCATATGAGGCCTATGATCTTATTTAGAAAAAGTTTTTCTATGAATTCTTTAATTTATTTTTATTATTTGAAGAATAATTTAAGACAAAACATTTTTATATCTAAATTAGGAGGAATCATAGTTTTTATCTTATATGGATTGATTTTAATATTTTTATAAAAGAGTTATATGTTTGTGAAATATCTATCTTGATCTTAATTGCTACCCAAATACAAGTGAAAGCTTAAATCAAATTTGAATTTAGAAGAACCTGTATGTATATTAATTTAGGTATTGATATTAAAAGACTGAATAAGGTTGCAATTTATTACACGAAGAGATTTTGCCAATCCAAATCGTAAAATCTCTAAATAATTTAATTGTGAGTACAAGACGAAGTTAGGAAATTTTCTTATTTAGAAGTTATATAGAAAATTGCATTTAAAGATCCAAACTTTGCCTAATTTTGCATATTATTCAAAATTATTAAAATATCAATCAATTATCCAAACTTTCAAATTTTTATCCAAACTTTCAATTTCTTTCAAAAATAGTCATTATTAATTCTAAGATTAATGAAGTTAGCATGGGGACCTTTTATAAGTAAGCAATAAATAACACATAAAATAATTGTACTTAAAAAAATTTTTCTTTACCATCATCTATGTCACCAATGACAACAAAAGGTGTCTTCTTTCCATAAATTATCAATAATTTCTCAGATATGCTATTCCCATTATGTTAGTTTATCCCTTGCAGCCAATTTATTTTGGTTGTAAATATTTATATGACATTATTATTAATTAATAAAAGTCATTCTTTATCTTTATGTATTTATTAATTATTTAATTATTATTCCTAAAATAAAATCCTTGGAATAATTATGTGTAATTAAAATTATGATGAGATCATAATTATGATATTCAATTTACACTTAGGTATTATTCTTAAATGTTCCCAGTTGTTGTTTCATCAAGACTAGATATTGTTGAAACGGTAAAACTAGCACACATTATGTTTCTTTATTATGAAAAAAGTAATTTTTTGAAACCCCACTCCGGTGAGTCACGTGTCTGACGTCCTACGGGACATCTAGACACGCATTTCATGAGGGAGGAATTCCCCACCAGGTCAAACCTAAAAAACGAACTCATTTCACTCACTTCCGAACAGATCTTGAAAATTACACCCAAATTTCCTCCTGAAATTCAAAAGTCTTAGGGGCCCAAATTGAAATCTGATTTCTAAGATAAAAAGAAATTCCATGCCTCTAGTTTATTCAAAAATAAAAATCACCTCAATCGGATCTCTATAGATCGAGATATCACCAAATTATGGAAGCATGATCAAACATTTCCATCCGATCGTCTCACTTTGATTTGATCCATAAATTTACAATTAATATCAAAAATTCTAGATTTTTATGGAGAGGTAGTAAATTTTCTTGGAAAACCAATGCTTCTAAAATCGATTAAATTGGAGGTCAAAAGAAAGAGTTATAAGCAAAAGAGTGGAAGGAGGTTGGATTTGAAAAAAAAAAGGAAAATTAGAAAATAAAAAAATAAAAATAAAATTCAAAGAAACTACATGAATAATGATTTTGCTCCAAAATGCAACTAAAGCCTTGATATAAAATATACTTCAAAAATCAAAAATCAAAAATCAAAACGGGAGTGATGCCTTGACCTCGATTCGGTCACTCATTTTCTTGCTCATCGCCTGTGGAGGGGAAAAAAAAGGTGAGCTCGACGGCTCGTGAGTAACATATTTATAACCAAGAACACAAGCAAAATCCTTGAATCATTTTATTTTTCAATGCAAAATTCACATTTTCAAGATATGCCACATATGTGATTCAAAACATACACTTATCAAGACATTTACAAAATTAACACATGAATGCAACAAAATGACTTCAAACGTAATCACATAAACACATCGGAAATGGTTCTGGTGGATCCGAAACAGAACGTACTACACATTTCCGCGTAGCGGCCATGTGTAGTCATGAACTTATGGGAATCCATGAGGATTCCATGCCACTAGCGGGCAGGCGAGAAAAATTATAGACAAGTGCACTTAACTCACTTAAGGGACCACCACAAACTCATGTAAGCATACATTTTCACATTTTTCTCATATATGCTAAAATGCCACATTTCCAAAAGCAATTTCATCAACATTGCATTCTTTCCAAAAATCACATTCTTTTAAAATCAACAACATAACATGAACACATTCCTATAATTCATTTATATGAAAAGACACATGCTACATCTTTAAATCAGTCTAAAAAATAATAAATGCACATTTTTAAAGTTGTTGGAAAGCATTAAATTTCATTTAATACAATTTATTTCATTAGCTCATTTCTCAATTATAAATATATATCACCCACCTTAAAATCCTTAACTTTGGACTTGTTCAAATTGTCTTTCCTCAAGCTCCTCTTACCTTCCTTGAATTTCTTCACAATCACAAAAACTCAAGGAATAAGAGATCTTAAAAATTAGAAAACCTAAGAAAACAAAACATGAAATTTATCCTCGAATATTCATACCCATACTTTTCCTAAGCTATTGAACCAAAACTCCTTTAAAATTTTCAAAAGATTTACGACACACTTACCTTGGATATTCACCCACGAATTTTGTTCTTTGCCTCAAATGGAAGATCAAGTCTTCCTCTTTCTTTTTTCTTCTTGGAAAACCCTTAAAATCCCTCTTCTAAAGCAAAGAAAAAATGAAACCCTAGTTCTTCTTCTTCTTCTTCTCTTCTTTCCCTCTCAAGTGAAACTCACTCTCTTTTACTTGAGAAATTTCGTTCCTTCTTGCCTTTCCCTCCTCTCATTCACGTTTCTCCTCCTTCTACCAAAGCAAGACTATCCTTTATTTACAATTTTGCCATTAATGAGTGAGCAATGACCTCTTTGCCCCTCCTTCAAAGCCTTATACCTTTTAACCTTAAGTGATCTTCTCATTTTGCCCTCATACATTTTTATTCCTTCAATTAACCTAACACCATACCATACTCCAACTTAATCTTAATTTCTCCATTTAAAACTTCTAATTCCATCAATCTAAGCAATAAAATCTTCCAACCATGCATATACTAATTTAACTCTAACCTAAAGCAAGTAATCAAGCAAAACCTCAAAAATAAATTTGAAAACATACTTATTTAATAAGAAAAAATTTGGGGGGCAACATAATTGATCTCATTAATTAAAGTATAGAGATACTTAAAATAATGTGTGGGTGATTATTAGAGAATAAGTCATTGAACTGACCCGATTATGAGAATTCTAAATAGAATATTACTTATGTATCTATAGACTATCTCATAATGATGGTTGTGTAATTGATCCTTAGACTTGAGATTACCAAGGTTTCTAATGTGAGAATTATTGTGTTTTGATGCTACTTATGAATCGTTCTAGGATAATTCCGTCTATAGTAATTGGATGCAGTATGAATCATATGTAGATAGTTGAGTAAGTCGATAAAGGATTCGTCACTCTAAAGTAATTAAAGAGAATATTCTACTGTTCTTGATTGGTAATAATTTATGGAATTCTCTGGCCAGAGTGAATTGATATTTGAAAAGGAGTTTTCAAATTTCAATTATAAATCAATTACTCATTAGCAAGAACGAACATAATTGGATGATGAGAGCAGACACTATATTTATACTCTGTCCAATTAGAATATTTGATGATAAAAGGATTAAATTATACATTATAGCCATGCATGGACATGTTAAGTCAATCACTTTGACATTCCTGATATTTGGGTAATCATGACATGTTACTAGACGTCAATCATAATTTATGATTATGAATTATTTAATTTAAAAATTAAAGATAAATTAAAAGGAGTTTTAATTTATCTAATTACGATTGTGAATTAGATTTATAATTTAAAATCATTGCCAACTTATTAGAAACCTAATGGATCACACATCAAAGAGCAATTTGTGAAAGAAAAATCAATTTAATTAAGTTGGACTTAATTATAAAGTTTGAGAAACTTTGGGAATCAAATATGAGATATTTGATTTTATTAAAATTAAATTAATTAGAATTAGAATTTGATTCTAATTATAATTAAAGAGTTTTAATTTTAATAAAAGATTGTCTTAATTTTTCTATTTAAAGGAAAGAGTTTTATAGAAGCTAGCACTTTTGTCTTCTTCCTCCAAAGGCAGTTTGGAAATTACTCTGTGGATACCATCAGAGGCTGGACAAGTGGACAGCTCATGATTGATCACTCAGAGAAAAAGATTCAAAGTTTTTCTTCAGAAAGCGAACAAGGTACGATTTTTAAATCGAATATTATTTTTATTCAAGTTTAATCAATTATCGGGATTCGCTCAGAATCTGTAAAATTTTTGTTTTCCGTTGTATCTGTGATTCAATCACGATAGGATTCTAACAGTGGTATCAGAGCCTCCTTTAATTGTTAATCTTGGATTAGAGGCTTGATTATTATTATTGATTTGTTTTTAATGCTTCGGAAAGGACAAAACATTGCGAAAATTGTTTATGTTTTATGTATGTTATGTTTTGAAATTGTTTCCCGAAGCCGGAAATTGGTTCCTGTCTGTTTGTGTTAATTGTTTATGCATGATCTGGAATTTTATTCTATACGCATATATGGTGATAAATGGTTTTCTGAAATCCTTATTATATGATGCATGTCTTGTGGTGATTCTGGAATTTTTTTCTCTGTGGTTATGCGATGATCATACAATGGATTTAGGGTTTTCTAAACTCTTTACATTAGTTATGTTTGTTTGAAATCCCCAATTTCCTAAAACCCTAATTTCTACCGCACCCAATTTGCTTGCATATGAAATCCCTAATTTGAGCATTTGTAATGTTTTTGGAAATTGTTTCCAGAATGTATGTGTGTGTTCTTTTGAATTTTTGGGTTAGTGTCTATAAATTTTTACTTCTACATTTTTTTCCTCCTTGCGTTTATTGCTATTGCGTTTGGAGATCACCATCGAAACTGATGGTGTTCTTCGACGATTATTACCAATGGTGAAGACGATGGGCGTAAATCACCCATCGTAGGCGGTGACCCATCGTGTGCGACGCCACAGATGGGCATCACACAACGCCTCTGGTTGGCATCTCCGGGGATGCCACAAGTGACGAAGTCAATAAATGAACTGTCGGTTAGAGACTCGACAGTTAAGGCTGCAATTCGTGGAACAAGGTTGTGTTTTGTGTGGAATGTGATTGGGGTTGATAAGTTTGTGGAAACATGGAAGGAATTCGGATAGAAGAATCCAGAAGATAGAGAGGTTTCGTGGAAGAGGGAGTGGTTTTGTGGAGGAGACGAAGGGCGTGTGTGGGACACGTGCCCATCATCTGCAGTGCATAGTCAACTCTTTTGACTACGTGGGGGCATGTAGTGCATGCCCCACACACCTTGCATTTCCTAGCCACCCTCCCACTTCATTTTTAACATGTTTTAAAAATGTTTTACAACCTAAAATTGTCTTTTATTAATTTAACAGAGATTAAATTAATTTCTACTCCTAATAAAATAAAAATATTTTTATTAAATTTGAAAATTGTTTTAAAGGAATATTTATTAGGAAAGGTTTTGGAATTTAATTTAATTTTCAAGAGTTGAATTATTAAATTAAATTTATTATCAAATCAACAATTAGAATCAAGCTAAAGTTGTAAATAATTTCTTTCATAATTGGATTATGTTTGAAATTATAAATATAATGAGATTATATTATTTTGATGAGACTAGAAATTTTGAAATTTTAAATCTTTCAATAAAATATTAAGTACACGTTATGAGCGTGATGGTTGTCTTCCATTATTTGAGAATAAAACCAAAGTTATGTTTATTGTAAGACTTGTTGAGTAAACTCAAGGTCCCTTTAACCTGAATATGTTTTAATCTCAAATTAATGGGATCTACTGAACTAAAATTGTATGATTTGGATGAGTAAACTCATGATCATATAAATTTAGAGACAAAGTTAGGAATAATATATTTGATATATTTTGACAAAAGTTTTCACCTAATGGTACTAGGAGCCACATGAGATGTGATTGAAAAGTTGTTTTCTACCTAATTGGTTTGTTGAGTAAATTCAAAATTAATTAATTTTTAAATAAGATCCTAGCCCACTAAGAAATTATTTGATAATTTTTTGATATAATAGTGAGGGCTATTATTTTGTACAAAATAGTGGGAGTAATCAAATAAATTTAAAGTCCTTATTTTATTTGATTTTTGGATATAAACTAATTTATGCTCCTTTTATGTTTTCCCGGTTATTAAATTTGAAGATGATTGCAATCCTGACTTTGAAGAGCATTTTGGATGCTAACAAGCTGATTGGACCTAACTATTTAGATTGACTGCGAAATATAATAATAGTTCTTAGGCAAGAGAAGAAGTTGTATGTTCTTGATACTCTTGCTCCATCTAAGCCTTGTTCAGATGCTACTGATGAAGAATGGGAGAAATATCAACATTTTATTGATAACAATGAGCAAGCTACATGTGTGATGTTAGCTTGTATGTCTCCTGAACTTCATAGGCAACATGAGAACTTGGATGCACCTACTTTGATACTGCATCTTAAGGAGTTATTTGGTGCACAGAGTAGGGTGGAGAAATATCAAATCTCCAAGGCACTGTTTCAATGCAAGATGACAGAAGGATCTTTAGTCAACACTCATGTGCTAAAGATGATTGGGTATATTGAAAAATTGGCCGAATTAGGTTTTGTCATGGACTATGAGTTAAGCATTGATTTGGTACTGTAGTCGCTGAGTTCGAGCTTTTCACAGTTCATCATGAACTTCAACATAAATCAGAAGGATATGACACTTTCTGAACTGTTGAACATGTTTAAAACTGCGGAAGGGTGCCTTAAGATAATTCTGTACTTGTTGTTAGTTCTTCTAAAAGCAAGAAAAAAAGCTTTAAGAAGAATAAGAACAAGAAACAAAAGGCTTCTACTGATGTAGTAAAAGCCAAAGGAGGTGTTAAGAAAAAGAGCAATGACAAGGGCATTTGTTTTAATTGCAGGGTTGACAGACATTGGAAGAGAAATTACTCCTCTTATCTTGCTAGCCTAAAAGATAGAAGGCTTAAGGAAGCTAGTTCTTCAGGTATGTTTATGATTGAGATCAATCTTTCTACTTCTGTTCCACATTATTGGGTATTACATATTGGTTATGGTTCTCACTTGTGTAATAACATGCAGATGTTAACAAGGAGTAGATCATTGAAGAAAGGCGAAGTGGACCTACGAGTTGACAATGAAGCAAGAGTTACTACATTAGCTATAGGGACTTGTAGTTTAGCTTTGCCTTCTGGCCTTATATTAGAACTTGATAATTGTTATTATGTTCCTGTTATTACAAGAAGCACCATTTTTATTTCTCATTTGGATTTGAATGGATTTGTCTTTATTATTAAGAATAATAGTTGTTCTTTTTATAAAGATGATGTTTATTACGGATCTGGATTGCTTAGAAATGGTTTGTATGAGTTAGATCTAGAAAGGCCAATTCTTAACATAAATAGTAAGAAAAGTAAATTAAGTAACCAAACTCCATCTTATTTATGGCGTTGTAGGTTAGGTCATATCAATGAAACTAGAATCGCAAAATTGCATAAAGAAGGATATTTGGATCCTTTTGATTATGAATCATATGAAATTTGTGAATCCTGTTTATTGGGAAAGATGACCAAACTACCCTTGAAGGGAAAGGGACAACGTTCTAGTGAGTTACTAAAATTAGTACATTCAGATGTATGTGGACCTATGTCCACAAATGCTAGAGGTGGATACTCATATTTCATTACGTTCACAGATGACCATTCTAGATATGATTATGTGTACTTGATGAAACAAAAGTCTGAATCATTTGAAAAGTTCAAAGAATTTAGACTAGAAGTAGAGAAACAAACTGGAAAAAGTATTAAGACACTTAGATCGGATCTTCTTGGTTACTTAAAAGAGAATGGGATTCTCTCACAATGGTCTCCTCCTGCAACTCCACAACATAATGGAGTTTTTGAGAGGGGAAATCTTACACTATTAGATATGCTACGTTCCATGATGACTCATGCAAGCCTTCCAATATCCTTTTGGGGATATGCAATTGAAACCGATATATATCTTCCAAATAGAGTTCCATCTAAATCAATTGATAAGACACCATATGAGATATGGATTGGTAGAAGACCTGGATTATCACATTTAAAGATTTGGGGATGTGACGCTTATATGAAGCGTACTATATCTGATAAACTTCAAGCTAAATCAAATAAATGTAAATTTATGGGATATTCGAAAGAAACTTTTGGTTATTAATTCTATCATCCAATTGAGCAAAAGGTGTTTGTCTCACGACATGCTACATTCTTAGAAAAAGAGTTTATTCTCAAAGAAAGTAGTGGGAGTGAAGTTGAATTTAAAGAAGTTCAAGAACCACAAATTCACATCGATATAGAACAAGAACCTCAAGTTGATACATATGATGTACAACAAAGAGTTCAAGAAACACATAGTCTGCGACGAACTAGTAGGATACGTCGTCCTCCTATTGAATTAGATCAATATATTAAGCATAGAGAGGATAACGTATCACTCATAAATGATGAGCCGACTACTTTCAAAAAAACAATGTCAGACATTAATTCTTTAAAATGATAAGAAGCCATGAAATTTGAAATGGAATCCATGTACACTAACCAAGTATAGACATTGGTGAATGTACCTGAAGGTATAGTACCTATTGGGTGCAAATGGGTTTTTAAAAGCAAAACTGACATGGATGGAAATGTACATACGTACAAAGGAAGGTTGGTGACTAAAGGTTATAGACAAAAACAAGGAGTTGATTTTGAAGAAACGTTTTCGCTAGTAACAATGCTTAAATCCATAAGGATTTTACTGGCTATAGCTACATACCATGATTATGAAATTTGTCAAATGGATGTTAAAACAATATTTCTTAATGGGAATTTGCAAAAGGATGTGTATATGACACAACCTAAGGGTTTTGAATCCAAAAAATTTCCTAATCAAGTTTGCAAGTTGAAAAGGTCCATTTATGGCCTTAAGCAAGGGTTGCGGAGTTGGAACATCTATTTTGATGAGACAATCAAAGATTTTGATTTTATCAAAAATGTGGATGAACCTTGTGTTTACAAGAAGGTAAGTGGGTGTGTAGTCGTTTTCTTAGTGCTTTATGTAGATGACATATTGCTCATAGGAAATGACATATCAATGCTCCAGTCTGTTAAGATATGTTTATCTAAAAACTTTTCCATAAAGGATATGGGAGAAGCAGCTTATATACTAGGTATAAAGATCTATCGAGATAGATCAAAAAGGTTGCTTGGATTATCTCAATCGACATACATAGATAAAATGCTAAAGAGGTTTAGAATGGAGAATTCCAATAGGGGATTCTTACCCATGTCATATGGGATTTCTCTCTCAAAGAGTATGTGTCCACAAACACAAAAGGAGATAGATAAAATGGATTGTATTCCATATAATTCGACAATTGGATCAATCATGTATGTGATGCTATGTACTAGACCAGATGTTGCTTATGCTTTGAGCATAACAAGCAGATATCAAGCTAATCCTGGTGAAGGTCACTAGACAGCTGTGAAAAACATCTTGAAGTACTTAAGAAGGACTAAAGATATTTTTTTGGTCTATGAAGGAGCTGAATTGAGAGTTTAGGGTTATTCGAATGCCAATTTTCAATCAGATCAAGAAGATAGTAGATCGCAGCCAGGGTACATTTTTACTCTTTATAGTGGTGCAGTTAGTTGGAAGAGTTTCAAACAACCAACCATCGCAGATTCAACCATCGAAGTAGAGTACATTTCAACGTCAGAGGCGACAAAGGAAACAGTTTGGATCAAGAAGTTCATCATTGAACTTGGAGTGGTTCCTAGCATTGTTGAGCCCATAGTATTATATTGTGACAACAACGGTGTTGTTGTGTAAACAAAAGATCCCAGGTCTTATCATCGATCCAAACATGTACTCAGGAAGTTTCACTTGATCAGGGAGATAGTGGAGCAAAAAGACATAACATTGGAGCGAGTTCCCACTAAAGAGAATCTAGCAGATCCTCTTACTAAGCCACTGTCTCAAAAGAAACATGATAGACATATGGATGGCTATGGTATTCGATCCATTAGCAATTGGCTTTAGTGCAAGTAGGAGATTGTTAGTTTATGCCCTTGCAGCCAATTTATTTTGGTTGTAAATATTTGTATGACATTATTATTAATTAATTAAAGGTCTTTTGTATCTTTATGTATTTTTTAATTATTTAATTATTATTCGTAAAGATAAAATCCTTGGAATAATTACTATGTAATTGAAATTATGATGAGATCATAATTATGAGATCCAATTTACACTTATGTGTTAGTCCTAAATGTTTCTAGTTGTAGTTTCATCAAGACTGGATATTGTTGAAACCGTAAAATTAGCACACATCATATTTCTTTCTTATGAAGAAAGTAATTGATCTCATTAATTAAAGTATAGAGATACTTAAACTAATGTGCGGGTGATTATTAGAGAATAAATCACTGAACTGACCCGAGTACGAGAATTTTGAATGGATTATTACTTATGTGTCTATGGACTATCTCATAATGATGGTTGTGTAATTGATCCTCAGACTTGAGATTACTAAGGTATCTAGTGCAGGAATTATTATGTTTTGATGCTACTTATGAATCGTCCTAGGATAATTCTATCGGTCGCAGGAATTATTATGTTTTGATGCTACTTATGAATCGTCCTAGGATAATTCTATCGGTCGTAATTGGATACAGTATGAACCATATATAGATAGTTGAGTAAGTCCATAAAGGATTCGTCACTCTAAAGTAATTAGAGAGAATATTCTACTGTTCTTAATTGGTAATGATTTATGGAATTCTCTGACCAGAGTGAATTGATATTTGAAAACGAGTTTTCAAATTTCAATTATAAATTAATTACTAATTAGCAAAAACGAACATAATTGAATGATAAGAGTAAACACTATATCCATACTCTGTCCAATTAGAATATTGGATGACGAAAGGATTAAATTATACATTATAGCTATGTATGGAAAGATTAAGTCAATCACTTTGATATTCTTAATATTTGGGTAATCATGATATGTTGCTAGACGTCAATCATGATTTATGATTATGAATTATTTAATTAGAGAATTAAAGATAAATTAAAAGGAGTTTTAATTTATCTAATTTTAATTGTGAATTAGAATTATAATTGATAATCATTGTTAACTTATTAAGAACCTAATGGGTCACACATCAAAGAGCAATTTGTGAAAGAAAATCAATTTAATTAAGTTGGACTTAATTATAAAGTTTGAGAAACTTTGGGAATCAAATATGAAAAATTTGATTTTATTAAAATTAAATTAATTAGAATTTGAACTTGAACTTGAACTTGAACTTGATTCTAATTATAATTAAAGAGTTTTAATTTTAATAAAAGACTTTCTTGATTTTTCTATTTAAAGGGAAGAATTTTATAGAAGCTAGCACTTTTGTCTTCTTCCTCCAAAGATAGTTTGGAAATTGTTCTGTAGATACCATCAGAGGCTGGACAAGTAGACAGCTAGTGATTGATCACTCAGAGAAAAAAGATTCAAAGTTTTTCTTTGGAAAGCTAGCGAACAAGGTACGATTTCGAAATCGAATATTATTTTTATTCAAGTTTGATCAATTATCGGGATCCGTTCAGAATCTATAAAATTTTTATTTTTCGCTGCGTCCATGATTCAATCACGATAGGATTCCAACACACTGATGTGCCCTGCTGTGCCTTTAACATTATAGCCATCTAACTTATTGTAATGGATGGCTGTGATTTATTCAAGCACAGAAGATATAGCACTTTGGGAACGACAGATTTGTTCCCGTCATTTTCTCCAACCTCATCAATTATTAAGGAGTCCACATTTTTCACTTCCACATTTTTCACTTTTTAAAAGTTTTAGAAAATTAAAATAAATTCTTTTAAATAAATAAATTTAATTTAATTTAAACTTTTATATAATATTTATTAAAATTTATCAATGAAAATAATATATTTTATTAAAATAAATATTTACTAATAAATATTTTTGATATATATTTAACCATTAAAACAAATTTAATTTAAATTATACATATTTTAAAGTTATTTTCAGATTTAAATTATATTTATTGATTTAAATTATTTAATTTTAGAATTAATATTAAAATTAATTATAACAATGGAATTAAATTATTCATAAATTTTATCAATAATTGATGCCAAATAATATATATTTAGATGATAATAAATCATATTATACAAATACAGAAACAAAAACAAAATTCACTTTTATAATATCCATAAGTTTTGAAAACTAGAATTCTCTTTATTGAATTTAAAAATATATATAAACGAAAACAAATACTAGCCACTGATTCTTTGGTGACAACCACAAAAATGGATTTAAGGAGAGAGAGGTGCAAATATATTCTCCTTGGCAACTATCGTCAGTAGTGCAGAAATATTACCCATACTTACATTATCTAATTTTTTATTGATTACTTATTTATTTGTTTATAGTGATATATTAATTTATTTAGTATAATTTAGGTTTAGATTAAATAAAAAATATTTTCTCTATATTATAATACTTACTTTATTCTCATCAAAATGACAGTGAAAATCATACTTATATCCCCAAAATCCCTTTACCTTTTAAGTACCATCAGAAAAGAAATCGCCTCAAACGTTGGAAAGTCTGGAGAATGAAGCTGCAGCTCCAGATGTAGTGTCAGTAGAAGATATTCGTTTGTTGTTTCTTAAGGCTCTGGTTAGCGTCTGCAGTATGTAAAGATAGAATTTGAATTTTAATGAGACGGAGACAAGACAATAATTAAAGACAGGGAGATATTTGGTTGCGTTTTACGCGAGCAGAGATAATTGTCGCGTCACAGATGTAAATGTGTTTGGTTCTTGTCTTAAGATGTAAACAGTGTTAATGACATAAATGCCTCAGTAGTGTAAAGACTTGTAGATATTAAAGAATGTAATTTTAGTATTGTTTTATTATTAATATTGTTAATAATAATAATGATAATTATTATAATAACGTATGAATATTATTAATATTATTATTATTACAATTGTTATAAATTTGTTTATTATTATTATTATTACAATTGTTATTATAATAATAATAATTATTATTATTATTAGCATATTATTATTATTATTATTATTATTATTATTATTATTATTATGTTTAATAATTAAAATATTAGTATGTTTATACTTGTTTGATATTAATAATAATATTATTAAAATATGACTAGAATTAAAATAGTTAACATTGTTAATATTATTTTGATAATTGCTATTATTATTAGTATATTGACGTTGTAATATTATGTTTTGATTATTATAATTGTTGTTATTATTATTATTATTATTATTATTATTATTATTATTATTATTACCTATTATTAATATAGTTCTATAATTATTTTTATTACGTTTATTATTAGTATCACTATTACCTACGATGACAAGTATTTGATGGTTTGTTTATTGTTAGTATGATATTTGTTAAAGAAAATTAAACATGTTATTATAATTATTAATAACTTACTTATAATAAGATTTAGTATATATGTTGTAATAAAACGAAAATAATAGTCATAATTACTATTATTGTTCTTTGACATTACTTGATTATCAAGTAATATATTTTATTTTGATTTTATTATTATTATTATTGTAATTATGACTACTATTTATCTTGTTATAATTATGATTATCATTATGAAAATTAGTTAGGACAAAATAATTTAACAAAGCATCTAAACATTAATATAATTAATTACATAATAGGTTGGAAAAGCGTCGTCAACCAACCAAATTCTAATACATAATTGAGCTAACATTTAAGCATTCATGACATTAAATACGTTGATGCCTTAAAATTTATTGAGAATTGCGAGGATAAGCATGCCGAAAATGACCCCAACAAATCTGAATAATGTTTGACTCCATGCCAAATTTTGGTGCAATGTTGCAGTTACATGTAGATGTTGAGCTGTTGGCTGTGAAAATTGAAGCGCGAATGGTGAGGGTTCCGTTGCATATGGTGGTTCAAATTGTTACGTACGAAAATTGTTGCGGCATTGGTGAGGTGCGATTCTGAGGGTTGTTGAGATTGTGGCAGTGTGGATTGAAGCGGGATGGGTTGGGGTACAGTGAGGGCTGCTTGAATTTCGTCGTTTGGACGGATGGACCTGTTTCGATCCATGGCAAAAGCAGTTTCAGCTTCCACCAAGGTGCGAAACCCCTTGAACCTTGCATTTGGGAAGCCCTCAACAAGCAATTTGACGTCCTCCCAGCTGGTGAAAATACCTACTTTACATCCAGCAAAGACAACATAGAATCCATACCTGGCCATATTATACCTGCACCTACAAATTAATCATCTCATAACCATTCATAGACGTACAAACATTGTAAACATTAAATAATTAAACACCCTACCATTCGTCATAAAGAAACAGAGATACAAAGGCAGTCCAAAATATATGATCCGTCATTAGTCAAGATCACTGCAATACTAGCATAAATACGTATAGTTCAACGCATATTTGACATCATACATGTCCAAATGATGGTTAACATAAGCATACAAAGTACGGGAACTGATTAAAAGTTCATTGATGCATATCTAATAGGCTCCGCACATATTCCTTCCGTTGTTCTGCATTTGCACCCCAGAATATAGTCCCCACAAGAGGATTCATTGAGAATATGTGCAAAGCCCTGATAACTTCTGCGTTGCAGAAACCCAATCCCGCAAGCTCATCGCCTAGCTGGGGAATTGATGGGCCAATGGTAATTGCATCTGCAATAATCTGTGCACTCCAAACACTGCAGTCCGCTGTGCGAAAAATTGTCGCGGCAATGCTTTCTAACACCTCAGTGTCCCTGTTCTTTCTTTTTCCTCTAATTCGTTGGTTCCCGTCTGTGTTGGAAGATGAGGCGACAGAGCCTGTTGCATGAACAGAAGCAATAACAATGGGTGTCTCCGTTGGTTCAGGAGCAAACAACAGATCAGCAGGAGGTGGTGACCCTGGTGCTGCATCCCCACCATGGTCATCAGCCGCACATCGATCAGCTGCAACCTCAGGGTCAATTGTAGTTGCACCTGTGGCTCTATCTTTCTCAAATACATACTCAAGTCTAGGGTACATAGGGAAAGGCTTGCCAGGGGTATAGTACCTATTAGGGTGTTTCTGAGAATAATGCAAAGATGTTTGTTAGCATGATACACAATGTGAACTACATTAACATGCGTGTATGAACAACCTACCCTCATCCATTCGTCTAGCACTTGCTTGCTGTCTACTTCGACACATTGCTTTGTTTCATTCCACCCAAACCCACTGCATTGCAACATGTCATATGCCGTCTGATATTTTTCCTTAAGCCTCTTATATTTGTTTTGTATATGCCTCTTCTCAATTCTACACTCAGGGTACTTCTCAATCATGAGTGTGGCAATCAATTGGAAAGTCCCAGGCTTAAATTGTCCATTATCGGTCCTCTTACCAGCACCAACTGCGTCCTCCAAGAACATGACAAATGCGTTTGTCTCTTCATATGTCCAAATCCGTGACATTGCACCTAAATCACGCAACGTCATACCCCAAACCAGATTAAATCATTTCCATCAATGAGGAATTAGCATGTGATTTGAAACTTGTTTGAATTCATCCAGACAATATAGAATGAAACGAAACATGTAATTAACCATAACCATGTTAACAAAGGAAAAACAATGAAATTCAATCAATTCTAACAAATCAATTACAATGAAACACAACCAAATGTAAACCCTCATTTCAATACAAACTGTTATTAAGTACATTACATTCGACAATTTAATGGTGGCTTCTCCATTCATCAAACATGTTGTTAGCCAATTCCGCTCTCCATTGAGTCCATTCATTATTGGTCTCCACACGATCAAAAAATTCTGGTAACGGAACATCTTCCCCAATTGGCATTTCCTCAGGTTCCATGTCAGCAAACTCTGCTGGATCCTTATATCCCACTGGGTATTCCTATCCCCCTCATGCAAAATCCTATCTATATTGGCTGTCCTATTTGGTACAGTCAATGCCCTACTTACTCTCGCATTTTCACTTCTACGTCGTTTTTTGGTGTATACATACAAGCAGATGAGGAAGACCATCCTCATGAGATCCAGTTGCCCTTTCATAATCTCAAACAATGCCAGACACTTAATTATATGCTCATGAGCCATTCACTCAAAATTTGGAAACAAAAACTGTCTGCAAACTGAAAACAATGTAATGTTCAAAGACTACATTTGAACATATGTATAGAATAGGAACATGTGTAACAAAGAAAATGTAGAAATGCATTGATTCCGTTCTATACTTGTTTTCCTACGCATATATAATTGGAATATTGTATTGTGACTCTCATATCCATTATATTGTTATATACTTGTTTTTTTATTGTCATATCTAGTAAGTGAAGACTTGCTTACCAAGGATTTGGTAAGAGGAAAAGCATTAAGTTTAACAAAACACAATACATTCATTCATCTATCCATCATTCGATGACAATGGATAATTAGTACCCTTCCTAACTACAATCCGTAAAGCCTAATGACCTTATAATTTCTGATGCAATTGTGGGATCATAATATCTTCTGAAAGCTTCTCCTTTGCCTTAAATATTTGTTCCCAAATCAAAATGTTGTAATCTTGTGTAAATTCATATCTTTGTCAGATCACTAGAGCTTAACTACTCATACATATCATCAACACATTCAGCTATGTATCCATTATGTTTACTGTATACATTCTCATTACACTTGAAAACAATTGCAAATCTAAGAACTTACCACATTCAGCTATGTTTACACAACAAACACAAAGAAGATGTGAATATGAAGGTTACATAAAGAAGGACTTACCACTTGAAAACAATTGCAAATCTAAGAACTTACCACATTCAGCTATGTTTACACAACAAACACATAGAAGATTTGAATATGAAGGTAACATAAAGAAGGACTTACCACTTTGATATGAAGTCCTGCACTTTCAAGCTCCTGAATGGAAGAAGAGTTTTGTAGAAATAATGCAAGAAACAGACCCTGTAATTGGGAATTTTAGCTCATTGATTAGTTGACTCAAGTGCAATTAAGATATATAGTTGATCAACCCAATGGTTTGTATTTCACAGTGGACTTCTACACAACTTCTACATAGAAGCATTAAGTATAAACCAATAAGTGTAGATTCACAGTACATATATAAATGGTATAAAGTTGTGATCAATAATATTAATCATTTCCTTCATAATAGGTTTTAAGCATGAGCAACCTCCTTTTCAGTACTTGGACATTAAAGATTGTTAGCCTATCTTTGAAGGTTACAACTGATTGTCAACTAGGTTTCATACAAGAAGGTTACAACTGATTGTCAATATGATTGTCAAGTCAATTAAGACATATATACAAATGCACACCAGTCTGGGGAAAATTAACACATTTATCATGGAGCTGAAAGGATGCATTTACTGTCATAACTTCTCAAGCAATACATAGCAAGATAACATAATCGACCAAGCAAAATCCCAGCAGATTGTCCCTCCAATTGAGAGCAAAAGTTACCTCGTCCAAATAAGCCCTGAAGCGAAGAAAATTGGAAGTTCATCATAATCCGCATTAATGTAAATACAAAACAAATCCCCCAAAAGTTTAGGCATAATCGGATTGGCAAAAAATCAGAGGGAAGAGCGGTCCCATTACGAAAATGGAGAAGCATTGCGATCCACAAAAACAATAAATAAAGAAATGAACGGAGAAAACAATCAACATTTCGTTGAAAATGAAGATGTCAAAATCCCCAGCCTTCACCTGCGAAGCAGGAGGGAAAAATTTAAGGTAACGATGCTTATATTGATTGGTTTGATTAAAAGAAGATAATCAAACCGTTTCTGCGTCGTGAAACCTAACCAAACCAAAGCATCAACGTAAATCCAAACATCAGAGACACTCGAACGAAATGGGTTACATTGTTGGAGTAAAAACGAATTTGGGAGATTCATAGAATCAAACGAAAGCCATCGTTTTGGGACAAAAAAACGAAAGAGATATGACGGAGAGATATGACGCAGAGAGGGAAGACGAAAGGAGAGGCGGAAGGAGAGATATGACGCATTACCTGCGGAGATTGCGAAGCCCAGGGAAGAAGGAAGGAGAGATATGACGCAGAGAGGGAAGACGAAAGGAGAGGCAGAGAGCTGTGCTGAGAGGGAGATCCGAATTTCCCAAACAAAAACGGTGGTGTTTAGGCGAGTAAACCAGGGTATATCCGTCTTTTCGCATTGATGTCCTTTGGACAACATTGTCTGTACCATGGTTTTGGCTTGGACAAATATTTATGTCCAAACCTGAAGGCGTAACGTCCAATGGACAAAGATGGCAACCAAACACTATCACGGACAGAACTTATATGTCCTTGTCATCCGTCCACACGTCCGCGGACGGCAACCAAACGGAGCCTAATAGTCTGATTGGTTACCTGTAAAGATAGGACGAGATGAAACAGGATAGGATAGGACAGAATAAGAATTGAAGACAGGGAGATGTTTGATTGTAGTGGACAGAACAAAGATAATAGTCCGCATCTGAGTACAAAAATATTCAAAAAAAAAAAAAAAAGAAACTAAATAACAGCATCACGCCAGGGGTTAGAGTACTCTACTCAGGTAAAATCTACGTATGGTTCTACAATTTATCTTGTGTAAGAATTTGGACCTTCCAAATAACATCATTGGACCAGGAGGCCCACTAAGTAGCTTCTTTTGTAAATAGATCTATTTTTTAGGCCTAACCCACTTTAAAATAATAAACGAGATGCTCATGGTGTCGAATCGAAACTCTAATGCTGGCAGGACTGGTGAAAATACCACCCGAACCCCTTGTATCAAATAATCAAAGAAGCAAAACCCAGATTTTGTGATTCAGCAGTTTGAGACGCCCTAGGATAATCATTGTAGCTAAAACGAGTGCGAGAAAACAGAGAAGCTCTGAAATCTGAATGAAGCGCAAGAATTTTGAAGACGTTTCCCATGATTATTTTTCCTGTTGTCCTTCCACGAAATCCAGGAGGCTGGTAAGTTCGTTCTTGATTTCTTCGTCAGCCACGTTCGGTTTTCCTTTGATTTGGGTGAGCCTAAATGTTGGATGCCAATGGGTATTTTATTTATCTGATTCCGCTTGTGATTGTAACAATGGTATTAGGATTGCGAGACAATGCTATTTATGGAAGAGGATCCGAGAGCTGGAGTCCCCGAGTTAGAATCAGTTCAAAAAGAGATGCTGTTAAATCAAAGGAGTGGTGGTGTTTCAGAGACTGATGGAACGTGTTTGGTGGATAAGTGGGAGGAAAGAGCTATTGTGCTCTACCAGCATCTTCATACACCCTATGCCAAGTTTCCCACTTCGCCTGGATTTCCGATTGTCCTAGATTCTGCTTTCATTCCAGGGCTCAAAGGTATCCTGTTCAAATTTAATTTGCAGTTTTTTCTGGTGCATGTATCGATCTTTGTCATTCGTCGAGTATTTATCCTAGTTATGAGATTTCAATAGGTAGCAAGTTTCATTGAGCTTGTTAGTCCTTGTAACGCAAATTTTCTGATTTTAATTTGTTAATTTGATTATCAGTAAGCATTGCCTATGGTATTTTGTTTCTTGTTTTCATGACATGAGGCATACAATGTAGTAGTTGCGGGAGTTCTTGTGTTTGCTACTTGGAAGAAATAGAGTTTTGGTACTTCTATACTTGTCTCTGGAAAATATGAGAGGCAAGTGAATGATGTCACATGTGCTTAGTTTCTTGGATTTTGTGGTTCAGGGTAATAGTTCTTATTTCCCCAGACTTCTGATTCAAGAATATGGTACTTAGGAGAAACACTTTGTCTTCTTAGGCCTTTTGATATTAAGAATGTCAGAAAATCTAAGATATGAGTTGGATAAGGACAACATATCTTTGGTCGCTTTATTGCATTTGACATTGTTTTCATTTTTCTTGTCATTTTGAAATGTTGGTGCTGTTTGGTTGATGCTCATTGAGTTTTCATTACCTTGCGATTATCAATGTTGCAGAACGTTTATGCTGGCAAGCGAATTTACAGATGGAAAATTTGATGGGGAATGGAGTTTCCACTAGCCAAACAACAGAACCAAATAATTGCCTGGCAGTTGTTCCCTGGGCTGCGTCTCAGCTATCTATGAGCACTTCAGCTGGACAGCCTTTGGAATTGTCAGAGCCAGAGAAAGCAGAAGATACAGAAGTTGAAATGATGGACATGGATGATTATAGAAACTGTGAGAGTCCATGCAAAGCTTTCAGTTTCAGAAGAGTAGAAGGGACTGAAGGGTTGCATCAGCTGCAACATTGTTTGGCGCCACAATTCCCTCGAAAGTCGAACAACAAATCTCCTTCAATTACCTGGTAGCAAAGCGTGGCATATTAGTTGAACTGTACAGTGCAAAACGGTTATTTTAAGATATGCAATTTAGCAAGGCCATTTTTTAAATTTCAGGCCCGGACAAAGTGAAAAGAAAAGCCTTAATGATTCGGCAATATACAAATATGTAAATTTTAAAAATATATTTTTATTATTAAAATTTAATATCAATAGTCAAGACATAAGATCACGTGCTCAATAAAATAATAGATGATCATACAGTTAATAATAGTTTGCAAATTTTAGCAATCACTAAAGTGAAAGGCATTATCATCAGTGATCAATCCTACCCATAGTGTATTTATACAAGGTAGATCTATAAGGGGATAACATACTATTTATGCAAGAGATCTTAAATATGGTAAACAAATTAAAAGTTGGTGGTGGAAGACATTTCTTCAAGGCATTAAACTCAAGTTAATTGGTAGTTCATCTAAATTTGCCTGGAAGCCCTTGAATTTCGAATGTTGTTCATTGCTTGGATTTTGATGTGTTTAGAAATTGCTTCAATCAGTATACTGGCTAATGGGATTTCGACTAAGCAATTAAATTGTGCCAGAGGCATTAGACAAGGAGATTCTCTTTTCCCTTATCTATTCATTTAATTATAAAAGGCCTCTCTTGACTCATCAACAAGGTTATTAATACCAATGATAAATTTCATTATCATGATAAATGTAGAAGTTCCAAGCTTACTCATTTGATGTTTACGGATGATTTGATATTGCCTTCCGGATCATAACCACAATCTATGGGAATGCTAAAGGACCTTCTTACGTAGTTCTCTAAACGGTCAGGTTTAAAAGTGAATGTCAATAAAAATAGTTTATATTGTACTAAATATGTGAGGAACTCTATGGAACTATCCACTGTTACAAAATTACGGCTCCATATTTAGGAGTTTCCATTTCATAGGCCAAGCTAAAGCATTCTGATTGTATTCTACTTATGGAAAGGATCAAAGCTCGAATAAATGCCTGGCAGAATTGATTTCTGTCTCTTATAGCTAGGGTTACTATGATAATTTATGTTCTTGAAAATCTATATGTTTATTGGATATCCCTTATCATTCTACCCTAGAAAGTAACCAAGGAGATAGATGACATCTTGAAAGTATTTTTATGGACTAGGAATTTAGAGAACTCCAAAAAAGCTAAAGTCAAATAGAGTGAGGTGACTATTTCTAAACAGCAAGGAGGCTTCGGGATCATCCCTATATCTCTGGTACAACAATTGCTTCTATGTAAACGAATTTGGAGACTCTTTGAAAATAAAATTGCAATATGGGTGAAATGAATACATGAAACCTATCTTACAACTGAATGCTTTTGGCAATTGTCTCTTAAGGAATTCTCTTAGTTCTTTCATCAGATGTTGAAAAGGAGATAGGTGGTGTTTCCTTTGATTAAGCATGTTTTAGGAAACGGACAGAATATTTAGGTTTAGGTCGATAACTGGACAGAATTTATTCTTTTAATACAAAGATTTGAATTATCTCGACTTACAAACACTCTCACTTAACTTCAGAGCATCATCTTTGATGAATTATGAGCAATGGGTAGGAAACTTAGAGGATTCAATTTACTAGTGGTTTATCTACCCCAAGTCCTTTATGCACACAGGAATGATGTAGTTACTTAGTTACCAGATGCTTTAAGTACCATTACTAACAAGTCTTGCTACAACGCTTTACAGGGAGGAGGCAAGAATGTTCCTCAGTACAATCTTCTATAGAAATGTTCTCCCAATCACAAAGCATCCACTTGCACATGGTTGTTGATAAAGAATAGGATTCGTACCAAAGATAGATGATTAAGAACTTACAACCCTATATATGTGATTTGTAAAGAGAATGAAGTAGATCAAAATTACTTATTCTTTGAATGCAGCTACAGTTTGAAGTAGAATTTTACACATGCTTTTGGGTTAATTGCATTAATTATGATTGGATATCAGCTCTTAACTGGATCATATATATATATATATAGATGCAAGATACCCCTTTGTATAAAATAACCTTCACAACTATTATTTACTCTCTATGGGAAGAACGTAACAGGAGGATATATATATACAGGCAAGAGTAAGTTAATAAGTATAAACTTAGTTGATGACACTATCAATTGGATCATAGTCATCCTTATATCTAAATCTGATGAGCAACATTATCTATAGGGATGAAGACCAATTAGAATTTGCAACCTTTATTGATAAATTTCATCAGCTTATTTAATTTAGTTTGCTGTTTGAATTTGTACTTCTTTTATTGTGAACTCATTATAATGTCTTGATAATTTTGCTATAGTTAGTTCAATCCTTACTTAACTTTCAAAAATATCACAAAATAAATTTACTAGTAACAATATTTTCAGTCATCTTCAAAACAATAAGTTAGGACCTTACTTGGTCCAAATATATTTGCTATTTGCGTGAATTTTAAATATTTTAGACCAAATTATTTTCGAAAGGTTAACCAATAAATTTTAGTTTTATTCTTTTGCCCTTATTATTATTTTATATAATACCAATACGACAATTAATATTTGCATTCTATTACCAAAAGAAATTGCCATGACCGATTCTTTTACGACCCTGGGTGAATTTCTAAGCCATCCTTTTATAGTTTTCTAATTCCAAGTGCTTTCTCACACATAAGACTTCAAACGAGAGAAATTAAAAGATAATAATGTAAAAGTAAGGTACGTTAAACCACGTACCTTAACCGTGATATATATTTTATTTAAATATATTCGAAAAGTACTGCAATCATCATAGAAAGATAAATTGTATTAAAGTAACTCAGAAAGAACAGTGACAATTGTCACGAGTTAGTATGCTGATTGACAAAATATGCCCCCGTCCTGAGAGAATCCTGGATGGGTATAAGACAACCAATGCATGGGAAAGAAAAAGAGATGGATATGGTGGGGCAGTTAAAAAAGGCTGGCGTGGCGTAGGGGACAACCATTTGGTAACTAAACGGATGATAGTGACGTGAATTTATGATCCTAATACGATTCTAGGTTCATTTCAACTCATCCGCCTTAAAAGATAACGTAATTTTTAAAAAAAGATATTTTAAGAAGATCTTAATTATAAAAAAATATTTTTAAATTATTTATATTTAAATTAATTCTCGTGAAAACTAAATAGGTTTTTTACAGAAAATAAAATTCTAATATCAAATTTAAACAACTACATATATAAAAAAATTGAATTCACGGTCGATACTTTAAATCATTGTCTATCTATATAATATTAAAACAGTAGTTTATAAAATTACGGAATATTTCCAATCTAATCTACTCCAATCCGATCCGATAGGAAAGAACATTTAGTACACACACAAGTCGCCAAAAGTAAAACAGTGGTCGTCGTTATCTATTAACGGTTAAGGGCGTAAAAGTAAAAACACCCAATACTCAATCGATGTCAAGACTACCATTTTATTTTTTAATCTAGTCCCTCTCTTTGATAGAAACAAATCATCTGATCTGCGTTTCAACTTACGTCTGTGGGAATGAGGATAGAGGAGGAGAGTGCAGCCGTATCGGCGTCAAGGAGGCACCTGGTGTTTGCTTACTATGTCACTGGTCATGGTTTCGGTCACGCCACTCGCGTCGTCGAGGTGTTCTCCTTTTGACCGCTTCTTTTCCTTATTCTTTTCTACTTGTTTTCTTAACTGTTCAATTCAACATGTTGCTAATTTTTAATATTTGATATTGATTTAAGCTTAATTGATGCCATCTATAGGTTGCTAGGCACCTAATTCTTGCTGGCCATGACGTTCACGTTGTTACTGGTGCACCTGACTTTGTTTTTACTTCGGCGATAGACTCTCCTCGGCTCTTCATTCGCAAGGTAGAGTCTCCTTTTCTTAGTTTGCTTCCACCTGAAATTGATCGTTTCTTGTTCTTGCATTCACTGCGAACTTGCTGATTTTTGGTATCAGAATGCGGTAGAATCAAAGATTTCAATAACTATTACTTTCAGTGTGGCTTATAGGCGTGTAATGTACAAATGGATGATATATATATGTATGAACAACGCACACACACATATATATAGATAAGATATATAATTTAATTCTTGGGGTTCTCAATATTATGAACTAAATTATGTTTCAATGTTTAGGTATTATTGGATTGTGGAGCTGTTCAGGCGGATGCTTTAACTGTGGATCGTCTTGCATCATTGGAGAAGGTATTGAAGTATTTATCATTTCATGTGGTTAAAATGGTTTGGAGTTTTAAATATATTTCATCTCTCAATTTTAATTTGTAGCTGATTTTGGGTGATTTAACTACCTGTTTTTCAACCTTTGGATTAGTTGTTTTTACTGTTTTTCATGTTTGGAAATTAGTATTTGGAGACAGCTGTAAAACCTCGGGAGTCTATTTTGGCAACAGAAATTGAATGGCTTACCTCCATTAAAGCTGACTTAGTGGTACTTGTATTCTTTTTCAATAATTTGATTTTATTCTGAAATGTTGAATGACAGCAAAATAAGTTGGCAATATTCTTTTCGGTGTATGTATCACAGGTTTCAGATGTTGTTCCAGTAGCATGCCGAGCAGCAGCTGATGCCAGCATTCGATCTGTGTGTGTTACCAACTTCAGGTGCTTTTATGAGTAGCATTTATTACACTTCATCTGCGGCTTCTGCTGTTAATTCTACTGTCTCTCTGCCCTCCCTGGTTTTTCCATTAACATTTTTCAATATCCTTCCATTTTAGAGTATATTTATGTTTGAACCAAATGAATATCAATGACCATATCATCTATTTCATGCAGACATTGTGCATTTTTGACATGTCCAAGTGAATTTCTTAGGCTACTAGTTGAACTGGACTATCGACTAACTCCATGCAAAAGCATTCTCTATTTTTTTTCTCTTTTTATTGTTTCTATGCTTTTTTTTTAATTTTCAATGGAAGGACTATATCAGACAATTAGCCCATCCCTGAGCTTTGAAATTTGCTTACAATGTTCATGCTTATTTGTTCTTCCTTCTTGATTTTGTTTCAATGGTTAATTTAAAAGATATTAATGAAATTTTCTTTGTTGTCCAGTTGGGACTTTATTTATGCAGAATATGTGATGGCTGCTGGTAACCATCACCGTTCAACTGTGTGGCAGGTGTCCTATAACTTCAATATCTGTAATCATATCGTCGTTTTCATCATCTTCTTATTGGTGACTCTAGATCATGATGTTTTTAGTTTCTATTCAAACTTTGCTACATTATCTTATTATGCTTAGGTTAATGCTAAAACTAAAGCTCCTACTAAATGATAAGTTTTATATATCTAAAATCTTTGATTGATCTGTTGTTCTTAATCTACATTATTTTGGAGTTTAAAATCTCTATTACTTGATGTAGTGAGTCTGCTGGTATCATACCGAAATTCTGAACACTGTTGAATACATGCAGATAGCAGAGGATTATTCTCATTGTGAGTTCCTTATCCGCCTTCCAGGTTATTGTCCAAGTATGTTGGCTCTTACACAGCCTAAAACATTCCATTCCTTTTTCTTTTCTATATTATTTGTCAAATCATTTGTTTATTGGTCTTGAGAATTTATTTTAATTCTCTTTCCTCAGTGCCTGCTTTCCGGGATGTTATTGATGTGCCATTAGTGGTGAGAAGGCTGCATAAAGGCCGCAAGGAGGTTAGAAATTTAGAACACCGTTTAGTGCTTTGTAGATCATGTTGATCTTGATGAAGCTGTTTTGAAATGTCTCATTGAAGGTAAGGAAAGAATTGGGCATCAGTGAAGATGTGAAGCTAGTTATCCTTAACTTTGGTGGGCAGGTAGGGATGCTAAATCTCATACTGGATCTAATATGTTGGTGCAAATTACATTGATTTTGCTTCTCTTAAACAGTGAAGTCTAGTAAAGTATATGATTTTTATACTCCAGTATGCTTTAGAATATGTTCCATACTGGTTAGGTGTATCCTACTCACCTTTATTTTCTTGTGTTGTAATTTTGAGCTTCTTTGTATGTCATGCAGCCATCAGGCTGGAAGTTGAGGGAAGAGTACTTGCCCCCTGGTTGGCTTTGCTTGGTAACCTTCATAAATAGTCCGACATCTTGTTCCATTTAAATGTCCTTTGATAGTTAAAACTCAATAATCTTTGGCTTTACTTTCCAGGTTTGTGGTGCTTCCAACACACTGGAACTTCCCCTAAATTTCATCAAACTTCCAAAGGATGCTTATACACCTGATGTTATGGCAGCATCTGATTGTATGCTTGGTCTGTATTTAGATAATGTATCTGCACAAAGTTTATTGTTGTGATCTATAATGGTTAACGGGCTTGTATGGATCCAGGAAAAATTGGATATGGCACTGTCAGTGAAGCACTGGCATTCAAGCTGCCATTTGTCTTTGTGAGAAGAGATTATTTCAATGAAGAACCCTTTCTGAGGAACATGCTTGAGGTATGATTGGTTATTCTTTAATTACCACAACCATCATTATATTCTTCCTTTTTTGTATGCATCTTACTTCATATTCCTTGCCCCTTCCTTTATCTTCTGCCAAAATGTTGGCTTGTAATTGTTCTAATATAGTGCACTAACTACTAAGCTTTGAAGCAGTTCTATCAATGTGGTGTTGAGATGATTAGGCGAGATTTACTGACTGGTCATTGGAAACCTTACCTGGAGCGTGCAATTAGCTTGAAACCGTGCTATGAGGGAGGAATAAATGGCGGTGAGGTATTGTCCTCCTTCATACATAAAAGATGCTAAAATTTGTTTGCTTCTTAAACTTAAGATAGGTATTGTCCTCCATATATCAAAGATTTTAAATTTTGTTTGCTTCTTAAACTTAAGATAAGTGTTTATCCTAAGCATTTCTTAGGCTTGAAACTGTTTAATAACCACTATTATGTTGTTAAAGAATGTGCTTTCTCCATCTGAAATAAAATGTTTTAATCAAATCCCTGATTGCTGTTATATGCAGAATCTTCTTTAAAGAAATTTGTTTCTGTATATCATGCAGTCTCCCATTATTAGTTATGTCAAGTTCCTACCACTTCTACTGTTGACATAGATACAATGCTGGAATTATAGGTGGCAGCTCACATCTTGCAGGAGACAGCAATGGGAAAGAACTATGCTTCAGATAAGGTAACTAATTAAATCAGCAGTTCATGCACTATTAAGCTTAGGCTTTGAGTGCTGTTGAGGTCAAAGATCAGCTTAATGTTTTTGGAATCTATTAATTAAAAGCAAGGGTAAATACCTTATAAAAAGACTAGGTAAAACTTAATGATAATTATCTAGGAAAGAATAATGCTTAAACAAAATTTTGTAAATAGAGTTAATATTTTGTTCTCCTATTTTGATGCCTTGTTCTCTTATGAAACTCTGCTGGGTTGGGGGAATTTGTCATTCTGTTTCACAGTTATGTTTAAACAAGACCTGCCCCTTTGTTACATGATGTTTTGTTTCCACTTTCATCTCTCCTTTTGAGTTCCATATTCAGTTTTCACCTTTCTGTCCTCGGTGCTGAGATTCGAAGAATTTTTACTCATGGTCAAGATTTTTATACCATATGGTTCTTAAGTTGTAAATGTTGATATTCTTGTGTGCAGCCAATCTTTATAAAAACAAGTACCAAAGACTACATTTAAGGACTATTGGGAAATATGAATAAGTAGTTAAAGAATGACTTGTTGCCTGTGGAGCTCGTAGATGTTTGCTCCAGCTTATTTTGAAATTTTAATTGTATTTTGCATAATCACTAATGTAGTTTAGTGGAGCAAGAAGATTAAGAGATGCTATAATTCTTGGGTATCAACTGCAAAGGGTACCTGGGCGAGATATCAGCATTCCTGAATGGTATGCAAATGCTGAAAATGAGCTTAGCAAATCCACAGGTTCACCTTCTTTCCATAGGAGTGAGAATGTATCTGTTCTTAGCTCGTAAGTTTCATCCTTCTTTGTAACCCATAAGGAGCTCTTGATTTTCATGTATACTGACAAACTCTTGCAAATTTTTCCTTAGATGGACTGAAGATTTTGAGATTATTCATGGAGATTTTCAAGGTCTTTCAGATACAATGAGTTTCTTAAAGAGCCTGGCAGATCTTGATACCATTTATGATTCTGAGAAGAGCACTGAGAAGCGCCAGATGCGGGAGCGCAAAGCAGCTGCAGCACTCTTCAATTGGGAGGTTATTTCACTATAAATGTATTTCATCAGATCCATGATGTGATATGGTTTTGGGAAGGTTACAATTTTGAGGATGCCGTACTTGTATTGGTGACTTGTTGGGAATCGAGAGTCTTTACTATATCCAAATACATCCCAATAAAAGTGGAATTGATCTATGGTTGAGTCTGTAACAAATAAATAGGAATTTTTAGTTATATTGGAGATAGTCACATATAATGACAAATCACGGCCAAGTTTTTATTTGTTATTTGGGTTTCTAACTCAAATGGAAGGACACTCAGATGAAATAGGCCTGCTAATTTGCCCAATGTCCCTCTTTCTGATTTGGTAGATCTTTTCTTGTCCGCTTCAAAATGTTATGTTTCTTATCAGTAGATACTATTCTTTATAAGATGCTCTAAGATAACTGAGATCGGTTCAACCTAGTATTATTTGCTAAATATCGACCTCTTGGCTGTCACATTTTATTCAATTGGTATCTTTATTTGGTAGGTTTCTGTGCTTTCAACTTATGGAACAGTCTCATATGCGCTAGATCATTTTCACAGGAAGAGGTCTTTGTGACAAGAGCTCCTGGAAGGCTGGATGTGATGGGAGGGATTGCCGATTATTCTGGGAGTCTCGTCCTGCAGGTTAGGTTTTTACTGATAATAGTTTTGTCATGGCTGAAATTATTGTGATTGTTTTTATCTATTTGCTGTTAGTTTTTCTTATTAATGCATGCCATTGTAACTGTATATCCTTGCTCGAACTTATGCGTGAGCAAGTCATGTGTCAACATTCAAGAACTCTGCTGGTCTCTACTATGGACTGCTTATTTGTCTTCTTCTCCTGCATGTGTGTTGATGTGTTTGCCATGGGTGGCAGTGCGTTAGAGATTTAAGATGTAATCTCAAATAGTTGATTTTCCATGACTTCCAAAGTCTTGGCTGCTGATGGTTCTTATGTTATGTTGATATTTGCTGGTCCATTCAATTTGTTGATTTTGCCATGATTTAGAACTTATTCTTATTGATCAAAATTTTCTAGCCATTGTACTGGTTAACAAGGGGTTTTCCTTTTTTTCTTTTTGCTTCAAAGATGCCCATAAGAGAAGCTTGCCATGTTGCTGTGCAAAGGAATCATCCAAGCAAGCATAGACTTTGGAAGCATGCCCAGGCCCGTCAAAATGCAAAAGGTCAAGGCCCTACTCCGGTTCTGCAAATTGTAAGTATATTTCACTATACCATTTAGTGACGTGGATCCTGTTTACAGATTAGTGTTGATGTACTTTGATTATTAGACATCAGTTCAACATGTTGGGTTAAATGAATCATAGCAGTTCAATATTCAGCTTTTCTTAGTGCTTATCTCAAATATAAGGTTGGGGAGTGGTTCTTGTTCTTTTTGTTCTAATTTTATCTAGTGCTGGGACTTCCAAATGTATGTATTGATCCTGATTTCACCAGGTATCATATGGCTCAGAACTTAGCAACCGGGGGCCAACCTTTGACATGGATTTGTCTGATTTTATGGATGGGGATCAACCTATGTCATATGACAAGGCAAAGAAATATTTTTCTCAAGATCCATCACAGAAGTACGTAACTCTTTCTTTCTGGCTATCACTGTAAAGATTTATCTTTTTAGTAATATGATACTTTTCCAGGTGGGCAGCTTATGTTGCAGGAACAATTCTTGTTTTGATGAGAGAACTAGGTGTCCGCTTTGAGGATAGTATCAGCATGCTGGTATAGTTCACGGCGTCTCAACTCCAAAATATTTTGGGGATGCCACTCTATTTACTTATTTTATTCATGACTATTGCTTTGCAATGCTGATCTGACCTTTCTTTATTCCTTGCTATTGGCTTAATTTGCATAATAAATGATAATAATTGCAATTGAACAAGATTTGTGGAAAATATGTACAATTGTTTTCCAATTGAAGAAGATGAAAACAATCTTTACATTGATTTCTGTATTCTAATGGCACTTGTTGAGGCTATTGCTAACATCCAGACATAACAACTTCAATTCAAAATTTGTAGGTTTCTTCTGCAGTTCCTGAAGGCAAAGGTGTATCATCTTCTGCCTCCGTGGAGGTTGCTAGCATGTCTGCATTAGCTGCTGCCCATGGTAATTGTTAGTTCGATCTGTAGCTTAACAAAATTGTACATCAATTTCATTTCCTGTGCGCGCAGCTTATATGTCTCCCATGTTTTACTATCCAGAAAGGCAAGGTGTGTTGTTTCATTTTGTTTGGAGATAGAATGAGTTACTACGGGTAATTTATGAAGAATGCTGCATAGAAAATCAACCATCCAGAATGCTACATAGAGTAAAATGATCATCCTTCTGGATGGTTGATTTTCTTTGATTGTACTATTAGTAGATATATCTCCTGATGATCTTGGTTCTCTTTTTCTAGTTAAGCAAGTTGGACATATGAAAAATTATAACTTTAACATTCAGTCTCCACTCATAATTTGCAGGATTTAGCATCAGTCCAAAAGATATTGCCTTGCTCTCCCAAAAGGTTTTATTGTGACTCAGCTCCTGCTTGTTTGTTTTTCTTTGTTATTACTGCTAGTGATATATATATGTTGTGCAAAGTGAATCCATTGCTTATTAAAATGATTCTTAGGTGGAGAATCATGTTGTTGGAGCCCCATGTGGTGTCATGGATCAGATGACATCAGCTTGTGGTGAGGCCAACAAACTTCTTGCAATGGTGTGCCAGGTACGTTTAGCTAGTTATATAACAAAATCTTTGCTTAGGCTGTTGTGGAGATGAAGGATTAATGCTGCTAGCCTGATTGTTCACCATGTAGCCTGCTGAGGTTATTGGACTTGTTGAAATTCCTACCCACATTCGATTTTGGGGAATTGATTCTGGAATACGTCACAGGTGCTTTTCAACTGCCTTGCTCTCATGTTCCTTTGACTGTTTATAGCATTTGAATCTGAAATCTACTATGATGAGGTCTGTGGTTGTTCTTTGTCCGCCTGTTTCTCCTCAGCTCTTTTTATGGAAACCAAAATCAAGTTGTCTAAGTTTGACTTCATTATTCAGTCCCTTACTTTTTAACTGAAAACATGTAATGTCAACCAATTCTTTGTTGACCATTCACCCTGATGAGATGTGTAGAATATGGAAGAGAACAGTATGGCCTTTACAGTTACTAGGTTTCTGCCCATATTTACACTAGAAGGGCAGTATAATCTATTATTAATATTCCAACTAGGGGACGTACTATTTCAATGTAAGGATGCCTAAGTAGCAATTCTGTATAGGATACAAAAAATAATACTAATTTCCAGCAATATATATAGAAATCCTTTTCATCCAAATTCGGATGGTTGGATTCTCTTTGAAATTAATTCTTCTTGTTGCTTGTGGCTTTGCTCATTAACTTTATTATCTAATGCTTGAATTATGTACACATTCATTTTTAATGCCTGCTTTAAATTCTAAGGTCTTAGTCTTTTGGGGCTTTGGTTGGATTGTTATAATATGCAACAAACTGCCTTTATGCAGATTTCACATTTTCCAGGCAACTAATTAGTTGGCATTTTGGTTTGGAAGTGTCGGTGGTGCAGACTATGGATCTGTCAGAATAGGTGCCTTCATGGGCCGAGAGATAATAAAATCCATAGCATCCACTACATCGCATAGTTTGGTCACCATTGCTAATGGATCAATGCCGGATGACTTGGATGATGATGGTGTTGAACTACTCAAGGCTGAAGCTTCATTAGATTACTTATGCAACTTGTCACCACACAGGTAATGTACCTGTATAGTTTCACTTGTATGTGCATTCTTCATTCATTTCGCTACTGATGAGATTATCTAGATTTTCAAGTTGTTACTCCAATTTTTAAGTTATGTGGAATGTTAACATTTGTGTTTATTATTTACAGATTTGAAGCACTTTATGCTAATATTCTTCCTGATTCCATTCTTGGTGAGACATTTGTCAACAAGTATGCTGGTCATAATGATCCTGTCACGGTGATTGATCAGAATCGCACATATGGGGTGAAAGCAGCTGCCAAACACCCTATATATGAAAATTTTCGGGTCAAGGTTGGTAAATTTAAGTTACACAGTCTGTACCATAAAATTCTGAATTTTTTGTTACTTGATTAGAGGAACTGGCTACAGTTATGGTCTTATTTATCATTCATACATTTAAACAGTAATCACTAAGTTCTGGCATTTGATTTTAGGCTTTCAAGGCATTGTTAACATCAACAACTTCAGATGAGCAGCTTACTGCTCTTGGAGAACTATTGTATCAGGTATATGCTAAGTTTCCTAATTTGTTTAATTATATCCCAACATCACAGATAGCCTTCCATATTTCTGACGTAAGTTTTGTGATAAAATCATGTCAAGTTCCTGTTACGATTATTTCTATATTCTGGATAGCAGACAATTTTTGTGTTGCACTTTTCTGCATGTTGAATGTTTCAATCATAGATTGAACCAACCCCATTTACACATAATCGGTGATCTTCATCTAATGCTATTACATTTCTCAATCACTGGAATGATGAGTCGATGGTTGGGTAGAAGCATAGAAAAAGGAGAGTAAAGTGGTCCTTGATGTATGTTCAATCTTTGTCCAGTGTCACTACAGCTATAGTGCTTGTGGACTTGGCTCCGATGGGACAGATAGGCTCGTACGATTGGTACAAGAAATGCAACATGGCAAACTGTCTAAATCTGAGGATGGAACTCTGTATGGAGCAAAAATTACTGGTGGAGGTTCCGGGGGAACAGTTTGTGTGGTTGGTCGGAATTGTTTACGGAGCAGCCAACAAATTCTTGAGGTAATTTCATATTCTTCCTTCTAATAATTTTTTTCTCCATTTGCAAGTCATCTTTTAAAAATAGGTGCATCGCATGATTTGCATTTGAAACTACCACTTTTCCGCGTTTTGTTGAGTTGTCCATCTTATGCTTTGTTGGGAAAAGGGGTTGCACTCCACTTTCCTCTTGCCATTTTAAAGAGAGAGTTTGGCCTCATATCTTTTCTATGAATTCAGAGCTTATGCATGCGTTTCACATGGATACACTTCTTTCATATCTTTTCTATGAATTCAGAGCTTATGCATGCGTTTCACATGGATACAGTTCTTTTTTATGTCCTTGACCGACAATCTGTCTATCGAACATGCAGATTCAGCACAGATACAAGAGTGCAACTGGCTACTTGCCATTTATTTTTGAGGGGTCATCCCCTGGGGCAGGGAAGTTTGGTTATTTGAGAATCCGTAGGCGCATATCCCCAAATAAGCTTTAAATTACATTTTGTTCTTTAAATAAGATACAACACAGATATAATCGCCGGACTGTATTTATATCGTAGTGGCGGGTTATGACATCACTTTGAATTGAAGACTTGCAATTTATAACCCACGCGATGGTGCCCTATTGTACCAACTCACTAGTTGAGTTGGTGTGGGTTTATCATACAAAATAAACATATTAGCTTTCAATAGTTTCATTGAGGGGCAAATTATTGGAGATTTCATACCTGTTTGGCCAATCTTCATGAAAATGGCGGGACAAAGACAGCCAACTAGGACCTTGTTCACCGGGCATAAGACAGCTCTGCCTACTGATTTGGAGGTATGAAGAATTGACTAAAGAAACTGCCATTGACTTCACGGTGAAACGTTGTTCCTTGGGTGGAATCTTTTTATTCCATTGATTGAATAATCTACTTATGATCTAGGGAGAAATTGCAGAGTATCCCATATATCAATATAATCTTGTTCCTGAACTTTCCCGTGGATATATTTTCAAAAGTTTAGTGCTAATCCCGTGCCAAGTCCGACATTGAAACAGTTTAGACGAACAAATAAATAACATTTAATCTTTATTCATAAATGGTTACATAAATAATAATGATGTTAATTAATATATAGTCACAAATTCTCTTATACTATGAATTGTATAACTAGATCATAGATTAATAATTCTCAATAAATCGAAATTTGAAATCAAAATATTTTCGTAAGTATTAGATGGTAAAAAAAAGGGTTACATCCTCGTACACATTTTATAACAATAATTGTCAACATTTATATATAATTTTCGGATCATAATATAAGAACTTCAAATATCTTGTATAAAGGCATAAATATAGCTATTGGTATAAATTTCTAATAGCTACTTAAAATTTTTATCATAAAATTAAGTTATATTAATTTTATGAATAGTATAAATTCTATCAAAAATTATTTAACTAATACTGCTAAAATTTTCGTACTAAAAAAATGTAGCACTAACGTAGTGTATGGTTATTGTCCCCTTTAGTGGGGACAGATAATAAAACAAAAAAATCCAGTCCTTCTGCGTGTTTGATTGCTGTCTCAAGTAATTTTTTTTCTATCCCCGGATGATAAAAACAAAAATTTTTGTTCCTTCCAAAACTGAAGGATAAAATTTCTTGTCTCCATTTTCAAAACAAAACACATAAACAACTTCCAGAAATACGTCTTCTTTCACATAAGCAATTTTCTTATTAATTATATTATTAAACTTCTTCTTCTTCTTCTTATTACTATTATTATTATACGAAATTAATTATCTTAATAATAATAATAATAATAATAATAATAATAATAATAATAATAATAATAATTATTATTATTATTATTATTATTATTATTAAATATTGTTATAAATTTTCTACTTATTATTATTTTTATTATTAATAATATTAATAATATTATTATTTTAATTAATTTTATTATACTAAATTAATTATCTTATTATTATTATTATTATTATTATTAATTTTATACTTATTAAATTAATTATCTTATTATTATTATTATTATTATTATTATTATTATTATCATTATTTAATTTATTAATTTACTATTATTACTATTATTATGATTATTATTAAATATTATTATAAATTTTGTACTTATTATTATTATTCTTATTATTCTTATTCTTATTAATTATTGTTATTATTATTATTATAAATTTTCTACTTATTATTATTATTTTAATATTAATAATATTATTTTTATTAATTTTATTATACTAAATTAATTATCTTATTATTATTATTATTATAAATTTTGTACTTATTATTATTATTATTAATTTTATTATATGAAATTAATTATCTTATTATTATTATTATTATTATTATTATTATTATTATTATTTTGTACTTATTATTATTATTTAATTTTATTATACTAAATTAATTATCTTATCATCATCATCATCATTATTATTATTATTGTACTTAATAATAATATTATTAATTATTACTATTATTATTATTATTATTATTATTATTATAAATTTTGTACTTATTATTATTGTTGTTGTTGTTGTTGTTGTTATTATACAAGATTAATTTTCTTATTATTATTTTATTATCATTATTATACATAATTAATTTTCTTATTATTATTGTGATTATTAAATTTCTTATTATTATTAATTTTCTTCCTCTTCTTCTACTATTATTATTATTATTTCTATTATACTAAATTATTATTATTATTATTATTATTATTATTATTAACTTTTTACTAATACAAATCATTTGTTTTAAAATAATCAATGAATTACATATTTTCAATCATATTATACTGCAGAGGTAATTTAGTTATTGACATTTTTTTTTATGTTTTGTTAACTGCAACTAAATACACTTCTATCTTCGAGACGGAGACAATTTTATTTGTTTTGTTCGTCACAATCAAACACCTCAATATCTCTAATTTTTGTTCTATTGTCTCTAAATTTTTGTTTCGTTTTGTCTCTGCGTACGGGAGACAACAACCACACGTAGCGTAATAAGACGATCATTAACAATATATCACAGAATATAATCACATTATGGGTTAGTATTGATATTAGCTATGAGCCTATGATAGATGAAGAGTTGCTAAATGTTTAAATCATGTTTTTTTGGGCTGTCCTAATGTAAGTGAGGTTTAGTCCTTATCTCCTCTAATATCTGGTCCTCATAATATTATGGATTTTGTCCACAATCTTGTTTCTTCACCTCAACATGTAGCTTCGGAGAATTGCTTGACTTTGCTTTGGAGTTTGTGGTATCATAGGAATATTTTTTTTTGGAGACAAAAAGATACTCCAGTTGCCTTAATTTGTGATTTTGTTGATGGGTTCATTGAAAACTGGCATAATTCAAGATTGCTTTTGATCGAGTTGTACCCAACTCCTCTTATCGAACTTTTGTTGCTAATTATTGGCATAAACCTTGCCCTGGTAGGCTCAAATGCAATGTTGATGCTTCTGTGTTTAAGGATAAAAATGTTTCTTCTTTTGCAGCTATTCTTCGCAATGACAAAGGTGAGTTTTCGATGGGATTTTCAGGTCACCTTCTTTTTGCTCTTGATCTGGTTTTAATTGAAATTATTTATATTCGAGAAGTTCTTTCTTGGTTAATTGCAAGTAATATTAATAGTGTTGAGTTAGAATCTGATTGTCTTCAAGCCATCCAGGCTTTAAACTCTTTGATTCTTTTTTTTTTTTGAGTTTGGATTGTTGGTTCAAGATTGTTTTCAATTGAAGAATCATTTCATTCATTTGTCCTTTCAATGGACAAGTAGAAATGTCAATAATGTGGCTCATGCTCTTGTCCGAATAGCTTTATTGCAGGCAGACCACTTCTTTTGAGATTCTCTTCCTCCTAGTATTTTATCTATTGTTTTGTCTGATTATTCTTGTCTAGGTTTGGGTGTATGGGGTAAGCCTATTGACTTGGGTTTAGTTTCTGTCTTCGTTGTCTGTTGTTTCTTTTCTTGTGTTTTGTTTCTTATGATTTTATTTTTTAAAAAAACTCTAATATCTTCATGTAGTCTACTTTTTATAAACTCACGACTTAGCAAAAAAGTCATAATGTACTTTTAGTTCTCCATGTTCTTATCTTCGAACTAATTTAGCCATATAATGAATTTCATATTTCACATATTTAATGAATTGATTATAAATTCTACAAAATATTTTACTAAGACTACTTAAATTAAATTGTATTAAAATGCAACATTAATAAGATGATCATTAACAATATTTCATATTATATAATCACAAATTAAAGCTCATATCTTATCATGTAATCTAAATTTTATAAACTCACGAGTTAGTAGAAAAATCATATTGTACTTTTAGTTCTCCATGCTCTTATCTTTGAACTAATTTAGCCATGCAACATATTTAACATCTTTAAAGAATTAATTTTGTTTATAATAAAAGTAAAGGCAACTATAATTAATATATCAAAATTAATTTCATTAAATGGAGGATAATTCATATAAAATTGTTATGCTAATCAAGCTAGTATAATTAAATATTCCTTTCAAAACTAAACTAAATTACCATTCTAAACCAGTTGCATTCCTAATATATAAATTCAACTTAACTATCAAATGATAAAATGAATTCAATCAACAAAATGTATTAACTAAAAAATTGGAATACCAAAATTCACTTTATTGATGAATTATTCACATTGTTTATAGGTATAAATTTGTACAACAAATTGATCCCTTTTATGTTTCAATAAGAACTTTCATTATAGTTTGTTCTATAAGTTTATACATACACAAGAGATATAGTTATCAGAAAGCAACTGAATTTTAAAATGCAACGACATAAATCTATACTTAATTATAAACTATAAGAAATTACATAAAATGATTATGAAATAAGATACATCATTCTTTCTATTATCTAGATACATTGATGCATTCATTTAATAACTTGTTTTTTAATGAAAGGAGAATTGAGGTTGTCTTACTTAATATCTTTTTTAGTGAGAAAAGTAAATTTGAAATACAAAATAATAAAGCAAACATACATTTTTGTTATATTTTAATATCTGGAACTAAAGAAAACTTTATAATTTTACAGAGAATTGTAATGTTAAAAAATATGAACCACTATTTATATGATTATATTATATCCTTACTACATGTTGTTTTTTGAAAATTAAGTAATTTTATTAAATAAGACGAGAAAATACAAGAAGTATAAGTTATCAACTTACAAAAAGATGTCCATAATACTTAAAAGATCTAGGTTGAGAATTTAAACCCATACAAGCATGCACAAGGATTTAGACATAAATCGATTGACTGCTACATTTCAATGGAGATGCAGGGGTCATAGGTACAAGTAAGTGGATCGAGTAGAGGTTGTAGGTCACATACAATTGTTTTTGATCCAATGAACACTGTGAGTTTTAAAACTTTAGTGACTTTTGATACAAATATTCAATAATTTCTTTAATACCAAATATGGTAAATCAAGAAATGAAACAACATATTTGAACCACTTGCCATCAACTTTGGAACTAAAATGGATAGAGAGGACCCATTCAAAGATGCATGATAAGGAGAGTAAAAACAATTTATATTGAATAGGTTATGTATTGCCCTCCATTAACTATTATAGTACTGCAACTGAAGAATAGATGATATAAAGTTTCAGGGGCTTCTCCACATAATAGACAGTCAAGATTGGGAATATAGTAGTTAAAGTTATCCTTTGTACCAAGTTTTTAGTGAGCTATTAGCCATAATATGAAGGAATGGGAAAGAATGGTCAATGAATTCCAAATCAATTTATGATACTACATCTATGGAGAATTGTCATAGAATAATTTTCTTTAAAGAACTAGTGGTGAATTTGGAGGTCTTATCAAGGGTCCATATCATTGTGTTATGTGTAGAGGAATCAATAATAATGGAGGTCATGGTGTTTATGAAATTAACTTTTCATTTAAAAGAATGAAAAGGTAAATACCAGGACTTGTTTTTGATGAATGGTTGGATTTTAGCATAAGTTGTATTGTAGTTTCTAGAGATTGCAATTCAGTTAAACCATGGAGGTGTCCTTTAGTGTGCCAAGAATCAAACTAGATTAAAGTCCTGCTTCCATGATGAATTTTGTGTTTAATGTAAGGATGAACTAACTCCCTCATTTTTAAAATTTGATTGAAAGTCCATGAAACACCAGGATTAAGATACTTGTCCCTTTGAGTAGATGTAGATATGACCATTTCACCCATAAGTTTTCATCCTCAGAATATAATTGTTAAAGTCTCTTTGTAAGCATAACTTTGTTCATAAATCAAATTAAGATGATTTAAAAGCCATCATACTTCTTTAATTGACACATAATTCACTTTGAAAATTTTAGTTTTATTTATTGAAGTCACTATAGAGGAAGTCTCTCATTGTTGTATCATTATCCTTTAACGTAGTTTTAGGGAGTGCAAGATATGATATCCAATATATGGAGAAGTTACTTAAAATAGAGATTATTAACTGAAGTTTCCCATCTTAAGATAGGAACCAATTATGCAGTCTTCTATTAATTAAGTTTAAGAGAGGACTGCAATCTTTTTTGGTAAGTTTTCTCTTAGCTATAGGCACACCAAGGTATTTAAAAGGTGGCAATTATTGAGTTAAACCTTTAAATGTGAGTAGTGCAGTGACAATGGAGTCATAACCAACATAAATTAAAAATGATAATCCAAAAAAATCCTTAAAATATTTCGATGAGTTTAAGAGTATTTCAATAGAATTACGATTAGCTACACTTAACAATGACAAATCATCAGTAAAGAAAGTTGGAAAATTCTCAACTTGTCACATTTATAGTGATATTTGCATCAAGATTCTTTACCTATTATGATTTTATTGAGTTTGTGGAAGACTTCCATACATATGGCAAGGAGATAGGGTGAAAGTGGGTCACCTTATCTTATACCTCTTACAACTTTGAAAATATTTGTAGGCTCACCATTTGTTAAAATAGAATAAGACACATAAGTTATATAACTTATGATTTAAGAAATAAATTTATAGAAGAGATATATAGCCTGAAAGGGTGAGATTATAAGGCTCTAACTTAATGAATCAAATGCCTTTGTAAAGTCAATCTTTAGTGCGCAACTTTTAATAAATGCTTTGGAGTTGTAAGACTTAAATAGATCTTACGATATCATTATTTGATCTCCTATGTTCCTACTAAGAATATAGGCACACTATCACGGATTAATAAAGTCAAGTAGGATAGTCTTCAAATTGCTAGCAAATATTTTTGCGATGATCCTACAACCCTCACTGCAGCAATCAATAAGTCTATAATCATTTGTAGAGGTGGCTTCAGCAACTTTCGAGCTAGAAACGGGTAAGTTTGATTTATCTTAAGTAGCAATCTACATGAGTTGAAGAACTTCTTTAATACATTTGTCACCATCTCTCTAGTATAATTCCATGTTGAATGAAAAATTTTTACATTATAGCCTTCAGGGATAGGGGAGTTATCAAGAAGGAAGGAGAATATAATGGATTTGATCTCTCATCAGTGACTTCCTTTGTAAGTGCTTTATTATCTTTAGTAGAAAATGGGATCTTCAGTACAATCCTATGTTATTTAGGCAATAGGAGACTTTCTTGATGAGTGGCCATAAGCCTAGAGAAATAATCAAAAGGTAGATTCCTTAGATTGGGTTAACCTGAAAACGAAATAACTTTAAGATTAGTGAGAGTAATAATATTATTATGATTTTTTTTTTTTTGAATTTTTTCCTAAAGAAGAACTTGGAATTGTTGTCACCCTTTTTCTATCTAGTTAGTTTTTAATTTTTTCGAACATTGAAAATTTTAAACATCTATTGCTTGAGGGTCCTTCCTTAGTTTAGTAAGTTTTTGTTCCATTGGATTGGAAGCCAGCTTCTCCTAACAGGAATTAAGTTCTTTTAGAGTTTCATTTTTTTTCAATTGTGGACTTAAAGGTGGAATGCAAAGTGGGTTACTAGTTTAGGCAATGGGAATCGAGTTCAAGTTAGTCGGAGGGTGAAAGAAGCAAGTGAGAGGAGAGGGCAAAATTTCAAAGAGTTACATTCTCTTCTGACTACATGTTTTAACATATGATACATAGGTATATGAATTAATATTTACAATGTTTTATTTACGTACTTAAAAGTTACTTGATATATTATGTATGAATTAATTTTATAACATTTAATTTATGTATCTAAAGTTACATAACGTATTGTAATATTAGAGAGGGCTATTCAATGTATTAAAATTTCAAAATGACTGATGTTAAGAATTAGGAATCTTTATATATATGTGAATGCAACTTTAGATCTAATATATATGGCATTTACATTTTATATAATATTTTATCTATGTATTTATAATTACGAAATGTATAATTTTGATATTATATTTGTAAAATGATAATTAACAAGCACAAATTTTAAAATGATTAAAATATACTAATTTAAACTGTTTTCATAATTATAAATTGACCTTGATTTTTATAATTAAATATTTAATTAACGTTAATGTAATATATCTATTTTTAAAGTTAAACTTTCTTCATTAGACATAGCCATATATTAAACTATGGTAAATATAACTGTGTTTTACATATAAAATAAATATAATTAAATTCTTCGTTAGTACATAAATAGTTTCCATTTAGTAAATCTTTAATTATGCTTTGATTTTATAAAATTGTTATCTAAAAATTCTATATTATATTATGATTTTATAAAATTTTGTATTTAGAAAAATAAAAAATATTGATGCATTTATGCTATGTCTGAATTTTAATTAATACATTGATACATCATACTTTATATTGTGTCTCATTTTTAATTATTTCACAAAATGTAAAGTAGAATTTAATTTTACTAGGATGTGGAATATTTAAAATTGATATTATATGTTGATTTTATAAAATATACTTGTCTATATATATATATATATATAAAACAAAATAGTTTACATAGTAACTTAGTTTTTAAAAGATATTCATTCATATAAATGTAAAATAAGAACTAATATCACTACGACGTGTCATGTGTCTTGTGAACTTATATTACGTTATATAGACTTTTATATAAATGTTTGGTTTGGGATGGGCCCACACCATTGGGTTTTGTCCCCTTTGGTCACGTCGGGTTCTAGATTTGACCCCTCCCTGCGATCCGCCCTCGCAGGGAGTCGAACCTGTGATCTCAGGGTTTTGTTGGGTGCAAGACCCACGTCTAACACGCCCAGTGGTGAGAGGCGTGGGTCTCAGATCCATCAAACCCCGAGGTCACAGTGTTCGACTCACGCCTCACGGATGCGCAGCGCCCCCTACGGGATGTGAGTGTGACCAAAAGGGACTATACCTGGCCGGTGAGGCTCCCGGCCCAAACCAATGTTTATTGAGCAAAACATTTATAAATAAAAAAAGAATATTAATTTAATTTTAAGTACTAGAAAAGTTTAAAGCATATTTAACTAAAAGAAAATATTTTATGGTGAGAAGAAGCATATATAAGTAAAAAGAAATGGCTTAATTATCAAAATAATTTTAGAGAATTAAAGAAAATATTAAATTAATAATAATAAAATATTTAGTTTGAATTCAAAATTGCATAATAAAATAATAAGAAGATAAAATATTGATAGTTGGCATTGGTACATACATTTCTTAGGATAATTTGTTAGTTAATTGTGATAAATTGATTCTTGTTAACTTGTTTGTGCTTTGGGCATGATTAAGTGATTAATTTTGTTGTTAATCAATAGGTTTGAGGGTAGTTTTGAGGGATGGAAGTATAGAAGAACCAAAGAGAAATACTCATGTGACCTAAAGGAAAGTTGAAATTTTCCTAGACCGGCCCATCACCAATATTAAGTTTTCGCAAAATACAATTCTTATTGTATGTTTTTTGTTTTTAATCTAAAAGAAAGAGGAGAAATTTAGTTTCACATTGGTGAAATAACGTCCCATTTTGGATAAGAAATCAATAAGATATCACGGATTGAAGTCAAGATAGAAAACAAAGTTTTCTGAAAAATTCCAGCTGGTAACTTCTTCCTTCCTATGTCATTTTAAGCATTAAATGGGGTATAAAAACTCAATTTTAAACCTAGAAAATAGGAGGTCCTGCAAGACATCCAAGGGAGAGAGAAGAACACATTTTTTGAGAGAAAGACTAAGAGAATTCAAGGTAGAATCAAAGGATTTCAAGGAGACACAAAGTTGCCACCATAGAATTCCAGCTTTGCTCTTTAACACATAAACCTTACTTCTTCTCTTGTCTTGCTTCTTTGTTGTATTTTGTTAATTAAGAAGGATGTATGGATATGTTATGAACATGTTGGATGAGATTTTGATGGATTTCTATGTAGTTATTAGGGTTGTTATTGCCTAAACTATGTAGTACCTCATTTTATTCAATATTATGGATGTGTTTGATGTTTATGATATATGGCTGTCCATACTTAGCTCACATAGAGATATGGAATTAAGAAATATGTTAGTAAGTGCCATGAGAGTGGGCTTACACCAAGAATACTCCATATATCAAGTTACCTTGCAATTTGGAGAGAGATATTGAATGGAAAAGTGGCTGTCTAAAAATTTGTTCATATCCTTTTAATGGTTAAGTGAAAAATGGGAAGTGAGAGCTTACATAATTCATTTACATCATTAAACAAGGCTTATTTGTTTCAAGTAATAAGAGTGAAAGAACCAACACATTAGAAAGTTTTGGACTAAACATAATGAACATTGCTAAAGTGAGAGAATACATAGTTAGGTAATGATAATCCTAAGTTGTTAAATTGATACTTTGATTCACTGTTTTCTAATTTTGTGTTCTTACTTTTGTGAAAACGTTGAAATTAAAATGGATCATTTTGGTGACTAACCAATCCCTGTGGGACGATACCTATCTATACTATGATTTTTGATCTGTATACTTACAGGATAAGAGGTTTTAATTTAAAATTTGCACAATTATCTATCAAGTTTTTAGTGTCGTTGCTGGAGATTGTGCCTAGCATCGAATTTGGTTTAATTGTTTTGATTTAGGTTTTCTTTTCATTTTTACTTTGATATTCTTTTCTGGTGTGTAATAGGTGTATACACACAAGGAGTGTTGGAGTTAACTATTGCAGATGAAGGAACAAAAATTGGTCATGTCAACAGATTCAACAACTGCTTTATTTGCAAAAATTGCATCATTAAGGAAACAGGTAAGTGATCTTCAAACTTCATCTAGTTCTTTGAAGTATATGCATCAAAATTGTGAGATTTGTGGAGTGGAAAATTATAATTCATCGAAAAGTTATTTGATGAGCACTGAAGACACAAAACAAGCTCATTATTTAGGGTTCCAACAGAGGTCAGGTAATAACCCATATTGTAACATCCCGTCACCGATGGGAAGGTCAGATTGGTAAATTGAGGCGGGATAGGATATTGCCGCATATATTGACTGAGCATCTTGTTGACCTCTAATTTTGGAGGCCATGAGTCTTTTGCACATGCACACATAGGTACATGTATTCATAACTTTTCCCGGCATTTGATTTTGAATATGATATGAACTGTGATTAGAGAGATAATTAGATTTGATTGTGATTTATTAAAAATTTTGGAATAATTGGGTTTGAATAGTTGATTTGGAAATATTTTAGAGTGACTGTTAATTGATTGTGAACCTTAGAAATTTTTCTGGAAATTTGGGAAATAATTTTCGGACCGGAAATTTTTCGAGTGGCGGACTGCTTGAATGAATAGGACTGAAATGATTGTCCAATGGTTATGGAAACTTAGAATTTATGATTTTAGAAATTTAAAATGAAGAGCCATTGAAATTTGGAGACAAATTGGACTGAAAATGAATTGAAAAGAGAAAGCGAGGAAGGAGACAAGAGGCGTAAGTGATTATCCTTTAAATAGCTTAGGTTTTAAAGTTGAAAGAAAAGGAAAGTTCTCCTTATCTCCTAGGGCGATCATTTCTTCTTCCTTGGGTGATCTTCGATCCTTGCCTTTCCACCTGCTTGCTTTCCCTTCCTTGTGTAAAGCTTTGCTTGATGCTTAAGGGAGTTGATATTTTGTGTGGATTTAAGAGCTAACCGTGGAAGATGGAGGAAGTGAAAAGAGTTGGAGGATTTTCGGAGATTTGCGGATTTGAGGCTCGATTTAGTAAGTGAATTAGTTTTAATGTTGTTATTTATGTGTTAAATGCATTCATGGGGTTAAATATAAAAGATTGTGGTAGTTGGTTGTGAGTTAGGGTTGTCTAGAGAGAGAAAATGTCGAAAATCGATTGGAGAAGATGACCCTGCGTGAGCACGTCGCGACGAAGGAATTATTGGCACGTCACGACGAGCATACGCCGAAGCGAGCTTAGACTTCTCGACGAGCGCACGTCGCGACGAGCGATAAATGGCACGTCGCGGCGAGCGATAGTTTGGACGTCGCGACGAGGAAAGTTATACGTCGCGACAAGCGGCCTTCTCGAAGTCGCGACGAGGGAGACATTTCTGAATTGATTTAAATTGGTTTTTGAGGCATAGCTAATGGTGTAGACCTCCAATTGAGGTGTTGTTCGATTCGTTATGACCTAGAGATCGAGGTCTACAATCGAGGAAAAGAATGAGAGTTTGAATTCAAATTTTTGAGATCTCAATCATAGAAAGAAAGTTAAAATGTGACTGGATTGCAATCTTAGGATTGTTCTTGATAATTGGGGAGTTCCGTAATATGTTATTGAATCGAATTAACCCAATATTGATCAATTGAGTGAAAGTTAGATACTGAGCAAAAGAAGGTAGAAAATGGGAAGTAGTACCGGGAAAGTCATGAATAGGCATAGTACATCTTTTATTCCAGGCATGTGCATCATCAATTATTTTGACCGTGCATTTTGTAATGAATGAAATTACTTGATTGTTATAGAGGCTCCGATGGATCGATAATCCACGGATCGTGCTGAGACTTCCAGGCAGGTAACTCGGAAGTTCAGGTGAGTAACCTAGTTGGTTTCTCAACCTTTATGTGTTTAATTTTATGCACTTATGCCATGTGGAGATAATGGAGGATTATGTGCTTGAATTTGATTGATTTCGGATCATAGGTGTCTGAAATATTTGGAATGTGATATCGAAGTGCTACTGATGTGAAATTGTGAATAAATCATTGTTAATGTAAATTGAGGCATGAGCATTTGTGCATAAAGGCTTGTATATTTTGTGAAATCGAGCATGTGTTATCATATTGGGAATATGTGCATTTCATGCATGAAGGCATGATCAGATAAAGACAGTTGTGATCGGAGCAACCAACGTAATGCCGTGGTATCGCTTGCCCCCTAAGGTGGTGCATACCCTGAGGGCTCTCCCACGCAGTGCTCGGATACCACAGACTCACTGTATCATGGCATTCAGGCCCAACGTATTCAGAGCCACAGGCTCAATGCATTGTGCCCGTCACTGGGATTATCAGGGCATATCACGCCCAACATATATGAGAGCTTTAAGCTCAACGCACAGGACCTCTGGTCCAATGAAATTTCAGAGCCACTGGCTCAACGTTAATGAGTTCAGGCGCATGGTCACAACAACGTAAGAAAATGAAAAGTGTCACATGTGCATTGCATATATGAATGTTTAAATGTGGAAAGTGTGAAAATGATAAAATGCTTTATAATGGTGAAATGATTGGGCATGTGATAATTCCGAATGTGATATTCTGTAAATTGGTTGTATATGCATAAGTTGAGTGAACCATCGATGATGGTTTCTCATTGAGTTCGCAAACTCACCCAACATTGCACCTATTTTTCAGGAATTAAAGAGTACCATGTTAATGAAACGGGAGTATGATTATTGCAAACAAGGCAGAGTTTGGCGTCGGGATCAATCTCATGTCTGCATTTGAGTCATTATGGTTATATGTGAAACATTGTATTTTCGCAGATAAATATTGATATTGTATTGGGCCCAAATTGGCTGTGAATATATGTGTGTATGAATGGTTTTATGACTGAAATTGAATTTTGACTGAAAATGTTTTTGTATCGTGGCCCAAATTGTTTACCGATATCTGCGCACTCTATTGTTTTCAAAAGGAAATTAATTAGTTTTCCAAGTTTTAAATTGATGTGACCGTTCTAGCATACCACCCTCGCGGGTCACGGGCTCGGATATCACCCACGATATCGGGTTCGGGTCTTGCGGGAGTGGGATGTTACACATATTCTGGTACTTATAATGCTGGATGGAAAAAACATCCAAATTTTTCTTGGGCTAACCTTATAGGAACCAATTGGAGACCTCAAAGACCCCCAGGATTTCAGGAAAAGGAAAGTAACTCATATGTTGCCTTAGAGTCAAATTTTGGAGGTATTGAATCAAGGCTAGAGGTAAAAATGGAAGGCCAAGCTATAATGTAGCGCCCCTTCATCGTAGAGTATACACTGGGGCGCCCGTAGGTCGTACCGATGCATAACCTACGACGAGGGTGCACTACCAATCTATCATTTCTATAAACCTCATGACATCATTATAATTAAGCAGTAATATCACGTTCACTAAATTTTTAAAACCAAAAGATCCCTTTTCATTCATTTCATAAAACCATCAATACATCATCAGTCATATTTACAACTGTACAAGTCTCGAAAGAACTAACGTAACTCCTAACTATGTCATCCCCAAAATATCCCAAAAAGATCCCCAGCTGACCGACCTGTGGGTCATGCTCCTCTCGCCGGCACACAACAGCAGGAAAAGTCTCACGGACTTGAGCTAGGAGTCAAACTATCACTGTCCTGAAAAATAAATGCAATGTTGGGTGAGTTTGCGAACTCAGTGAGAAACCATCATCGATGGTCCACCCAACTCATGCATATCCAGACAATCACACAGTATCGTACAATATCACAAACAAGAAATCACATGCAGTCAATTTCACATTTATAAGGTGATATGCCTTTCACACAATTCACATGTAAACATTCATATATGCAATGTGCATGTGACTCTTTCATTTTCTTTCGTTGTTGTGACCGTGCGCCTGAGCTCATATACGTTGAGCCATTGGCTCTGAAAATATTGGGCTCAAAAGCCCTAATACGTTGAGCATAAAGCTCTGAAAATCGTTGGGCATAAAGCCCTGTGCGTTGAGCTTAAAGCTCTCATATACAGTGGCTGCACCGGTCACAACTGTCAATTATCTGATCATGCATAATGGCATGAATGCACATGTTACAAATCTCCCAAATCGTGCCACAACCTAATATCACTATCCAATTTACATTTGAAACCACTTATTAACAGTTAATGCACACTTTACACTTCTATAGCACATCTCAAATATTTCAAACACCTGTGGTCCGAAATTAATCAAAACAAACACATATAATATGTCCTCAACTCCACATGGCATTAATGCATAAAATAAACACATAAAGGTTGAGAAACCAACTAGGTTACTCACCTCAGAACTTTCGAGCTACTACTGGGAAGTCTCGCCTACGTCGGACGATCGGCGATCCACTTGAGCCTCTATAACAATCAAAATATAAATAACATTACTAATTGTATCAATTTCCAATGTTCAATGATGCATATGAATCGAATAATGTACGTACTATACATGGTATGACATTTCTGACACAAATCTGAATTTTCCCGATCTCAAATTCTAATTTCCGAATTCATAATCTCCAAATTGAATTTAATCCATAACTAATTGAATTGTCCAATTCCTAAATCCCCAAAACTTAAAACCTAAAATTTCACTTAAGGATTTGGCATTTAGGATTTGGCATTTAGGGTTTCCGATGGTTATTTTCGTTGATTTTAGGGTTGAAATTTTGGGAATAATCGTTGTTTGATGAATAATTGCCAATTATACAAAATTCTATAATGCATGCACATGCCAAATATACGTATACAAAGAACTGTACCCATCCCATCGGTGACGGGATGTTACATGTAAGGACATATTCTCAACTTTCACAACTGAGCTCACAATTTTCAAAGATGATAGAAGTGATGGATAGAATTGGACCGAAGGTGAACAATATCAAAGAGGCATAGGTATGGAGTGATCAGGCGTTGAAAAGTTATCAAGTGAAGACTGATCAGTTGATTAAAAATCAAGCATCATCAATCTACAACCTAAAGGTGCAGATGGGTTATTTAGCAACCGCAATAGCAACCATACCCCCAGGTAACCTTCCAAGCACTTCAAAACCTTATCAGAAAGAACATTTAAAGGCAATTAAGTTGAGAAGTGGAAAGGAGTTACCAGAGCTAGTCTTAAAGGAAGTTGTTGATCCAGTGGAGAAAAGTCAGGAAAAAGGTAAGGAGAAAGTCACTGAGGAGGAGGAACCCCCACCTCTACCATATGTTCCAAAATTACCATTTCCTAAGACAGTGAGTCAGAATCCAGTAGACACCCAATTCAGCAAATTTTTGAAAAAATTGAAGAAGTTGTATGCGAGTTTTTCTTTGCCAGAAGTTTTGGAGCACATGCCTAAGTATGCTAAGTTTTTAAAGGAATTACTTTCTCATAAGTGAACTTGGGATTCAAATCAGGCAGTAGCATTGATAGCCAGTTGCATCTTTGTGTTCACAAACAATATGTTATCAAAACTAAAGAATCCAGGGAGTTTCACTATTCCTTATATTGTTAATGGTGTTGAATTTTCTAAATGTTTATATGATCTGGGAGCAAGTATTAATTTGATGCCATTGTCTATTTTCAAAAAGCTAAACTTAGATGAAATAAAGCCAATTTCAATGACAATTCAGTTAGTTGATCAGTTTATAAAAAGGCCTTTTGGAGTTGTTGAAGATGTTTTGGTAAAAGTAGATAAGTTTGTGATTCCTATTGACTTTGTCATTCTTGATGTTGTTGAGGACAAAAACTGTCCATTGATTTTAGGATGCCCATTTATGAATACTGGTCGGGCATTTATTAATGTGAATAATGGTGTTTTGATTTGGCATATTGGTGATGAAAAAGTTGAGTTCAACATGAATAGGAGTTTGAAAAGCAAGGAGGAACTAGATTATTGTATAAGAATGGATTTGATGGATGAGTGTGTTGAGGAGACAACTAGTAGAATGATAAAAACAAAGAGTGAGAGGTGAAAGCGATCTAGAAGGGGGGTTGAATAGATCGTTTAAATTTTTTCGCAGAGTTCTACAAAAAACATGGAATTAATACACACGAAACAATCAAATTAATCAAATGAAAAGAGTAGGGAAGAAAAGCAAACACTGTTTTTTATAAAGGTTCGATACTAAGACTTACGTCCTCTACCTAAGCTCCCACTTAGGATTTGGCAAACCACTATATTGTACACTTTTTAGTTCAGTGCGAACTTTTACAACCACTTGAATTTTGGTTCAAGCAACACCTCACAATCCGATTTGATTTTCGGCACAAATCCAACCACACCAGTGATTTTCCTCTAATTACTCAACTCACAATAACAATGATTGAAATTGAAAATTGATAAAGTTTAGCACAGCTAGAAAGAATTGAATGAGCTAAAAGCAATTTGAGATCTACAAAATGATGATAAAAAAATCAGTATACTCTGCTATGACCGCCTTAATTGATCTCTTGATGTTCTTCTATTTATTTGCAGACTTCTGGATCAATATAGACGTTGTAGATCATCTATTATCCGTTGAAGATTGTTTCATAGACGTTGTGACAGATTTTCTTCCCTTTTGATATCAATTGACTTCATCATAATCAGATCATATGTAATGCTAGTCGACTGGTCGAGGGATGATAATCGACTGGAACAAACGTTTTTGATGAAACACTCATCTTCGCTCTTCGATCAGTCGACTGGAATGATTATCCAACTTACTGATCCTTTGCTTTTAGTCGACTGACTAGTTTTTGGTCAACTGGTTTAAACCCCACTTTATAGAAATGATAATTATCAGTCGACTTATAATGTTCTGGTCGACTGGTGCTTGCTCCAACGGACATATTGTAGATAAGCTTCAATCTTTGTTTGTTGGGATTTGTATCTTTGATTATAATCTTCACGACAATCATCTTCTGCACATTGTTTATCTTTTGAATGTTGGTGATGAGTTGTCTATCTCTTGATTTGTAGATATGTCAATCTTAAATTATATTAATCCTTTGATTGTAATCCAAATAACCTGAAATAATTTCTTAACCAATTCTATACATTTTATTATTATCAAAACACAAAGGAATTTAATTTGTTAACTACCATTGGTCTAACAATCTCCCCCTTTTTGATAATGACAAAACATTTAGAAATTGTTTAAGAAATTGAAAACAAAGAAAAATTGATCAAGGTTTTTATGCCTTGTCTAATTAGTTAGTTTAACTCCCCCTTAATCAATAAACCAATGAATCCAATAATTATTGCAAATCCAACAAACAGTGTTCAATCAAACAGTTAATAACAATTTATCAATATTGAACCAATTTTCAAGAGATCGTGTAACAATTTACAATGTGTGATAATTACAAATTTTCAGTCAACATTATCAAACATGAAGCCAAAAGATGTCCAGTAATATTTCAATTTAGCTAAGTCAATTTCGATGTCTCCCCCTTTTTGGCATAATCAAAACAAAGTTGTAATAATACATAGATCCAAATGGTAAATCAACACAGAATTTGTAAATTCAAACATAATCTCAAGTGTCAAACAAGCAGATAATGTTGGTTAGACATAATCAGATGCAAACAGTAAGAAATGTTGGTTTTAGAAGTAAATGCAACAACCATCAAGAATGAGAAACATCATCATGTTGATAACCCAACGTATCAAAAATCTTCTTAATGCTTTTCTCCAATTTCTTGAGCATACTGTGTTGATCATTCACTGTTTTCTCCATACGCATGAGCAAGATTTTTTGATTATCGATGCGATCATTTAATTCTTCCATTTGATCGTGAATGTTGGGACCCGATCCGGAGACCGACGCCCCAACCCGAAAACAGAAAACGAATACGAATACGAACCAATATGAATCGAATCAAAGCAAGGAAACGAAACATAAGGCGAAATCAAATCAGATACGAAGCAAACTTCGGATCACAAAGCTCAACAAATCATTAACGAATCGAAAGCAAATCGAATCGAAACCAATTTCTGATACGTAACAAAACGGAGCCGACATCCATGAACAAGTATCAAAGAAAACGTTTGCGTTGGAAACCTTAAGACTATCAGTCAAAACTAATCCAATTCGTGTACATTTTTTTTCTTTCTTTCTTTCTTTCATTTTCATTCCATCTCTTACAAGTGACTTCAATATCCTCAATCCAATAACATTCACATACAATCGCACTATAAAACGTCCAATACCCGTTCATTCACATTTCTCCATATACAAATCGTGCTTATATCTCAGTTGGACATACACAAGTTATATAACATATCCATGTGCAATACCATAACTCAATAGCCTCATCCAAACCTCATAAGTACAATTACGATTTATACACCATTTCATAAATCAAAGCTTTATACAAATCATAGTGGCATTTTCAAGCCTTATACATTACCCATAACCCTAAACCAAAGTACACAATACACAACAATTCCAGACTTCTCAGCAACCATCTCACTTAACAATAATACAATAAAACACATGTAAACAGAAATCTTCATTTTCTTTCACTCGATCTTCTTCTCATCACCTGTGGATGGGAATGAAGGGGGGTGAGCTTTACAGCCCATGGGTAACAGTTTATAACGAATATATATAAACAAAATCCTTGAAATTCTTTTTCTTTTCTGGTCTTGGAAAATATTTCTTTGAAATCTGTAAAGCACATTTTCAAAAAGTACTTTTCTCGTTGTAGTCAAAATCGCCATTTGCAAAACATATGATTTTTAGACTTTCAGCCATAAACCCATAAATTTATAAAACATGAATGCATCAACTCGACAATTCATAGATGCAATAGCAATTCACATATGCAATGCACAACACATGGCTCGAGAGTTCCATGGAACACAACGAATAAACCGAAGTTTATCGTAAACACAACGAGTCCGATTTCTTAGGATCTCGTGGCCTCTAACGGGCAGCCGGGAGCAGGCTTAAACGTCGACGTGCACGTGACTAACACAACGTTCCTCTCTCGCCCAAACAAAAGCACATACTCATGCTCAATCACTTTATCGAATGCTCTTTTCCAAATATACGAAATGTCATGGGATCTTTCGAGGCATAACACAAATGTATTTTGCATTTCATCAAACGTTTATGTATGGAGTCAATAATGATTTTTCAAATCATTCACATAATGGTGCAACATTTAAGATGCAATTGAAATCAGAAAATCTCTTTATTTAAAGAAAGCATTAGTGGCTTATAAATTTTATTATAAACAGGTACCCACCTCGAATCGATGCTAGAAACTTGTTCCTTGCTCCAATTTGTCCATTGATTTCTTCTTTCTTCCAATTTAACTTTACCTAAAGCAATTCCACACAAATTCAATATCATAATTAACTTAATCCTCAAATTGAACTTAGAAACACTAATCTCTCATATATTCAAGCTTTCTAAATCACAAATTTCCAAAATCTCCAAATTCCAAATTTGGGCATAAACCATAATTAATTTCTATCCAAAATTAAACCCATAATACTTAGAAATCAACAAAATTAACTTCATACTCCACAAACCCATTCCATTTTCCATGATTCTAAACCAAAACTTCAAGAGAAACTCAAATCTTAAAAACTGCTCTTACCTCATTTCTCCTCCATTTTCGGATTTTCTTGGTTCAAGATGAAGCTCTCTTCATCCTCCACCTTTCTCTCTCTTAGAATGACATCAAAATCACTCTTCAAGTGGTAGAAAAATCGAGCCATAGCTTTCTCCCCTTTTTCTCCACCGAAGCTTGCTCTCCCTTCTCTCTTCTCTCTTATTTTCTTTCCTTTTGTTCAAGTGTCGTGCCTCACTTAAAGAAACAATAGCTCAATCCTTTTTATAGTGTCATGTCATTTAATGAATGGGGAATGACCCATAAGCCCCTCCATTTAAGCCTATAAACTTAACCCTTTAAGTAAACTTCCAAAATTGTCCCTCCATTGGTCTTTAAAACTGACATCTTGTATGATTATTTCGATCAGGTAAATGAAGCCATTTGATAAAACTTTCTTCTAGAGAAATGTTCCTCTATGTCTTATGAATCCAATGCTTCAAGAATCAGATTGATCCGAGCTCTATAGCTCAAGATATCTTCAAAATACTGAAGTTTGTTCTGCAGACCCGAGGCTGAACACTATACCTAACTTCCGACCCGAATTTGGAAGTCTTAGAGGCTAAATTATAGCTCGACTTCTTCATAACATTTGTAGCCCCATGTCTCTAGTTTAATTTCCAAAAAGAATCAGATCAATCGGAGCTCTACCAACCAAGATATATCCAAAATACTAAACACTATTCAAACTTTTACAACCTATCAGCTCACTTTGATCGGGTCGATCTTTTTCCATTTAATGCCAAAACCGATCTATATAGTATGAAAAGATAGAAAAATGTCTTAGGAATCCAACGCTTCAAAAATCGACTCAATCGGAGTTCTACACAAAAAGTTATGGCCAAAAGAAGGAAGAGGGGTCAAAAACACAAAAGCGAGACGATGATGATGTCAAGACAGACGCAAATTCGTCTGTGATGACGTCGCAGACAGAAAAAAAATTCGTCTGTGATGACGTCATCACGATTTAAGATGATGTCATCACGCATTTAAAATGAAGAGTAACTTCGTCTGACCCCTTTCTCCAGAACATCTCCACTTAGAAATATCATAACTTTCTACTCAGAACTCCAAATTAGACACGGTTTGATTCGTTGGAAAGCTAAGAGAAAAATCTACAACTTTCCAGAAGGAAATTTTGCCAAAATCTATCTTTATCAATCCCAAAATTGCCCCTAAAGTCAGAAGATAAGACTTTCATTCCTGCACCAACACTGCACCCAATTCTTAACTTCATGACACTATTTGAGACTCTTAGGCACATAAATGAAATTCGATGTATTCTTACAAAATGTAGCCATATATCTCTAGTTTAATCCAAATTAAGAATCATCTCGTTTGGATTACTATAGAAAACGTTATGGTTAAAATACTGAAGCATATTCAGTGAACATTTTCCAGATCACTACCAATCTTGTCTCCAAATCTTTCCTTGTCATAACTCATACCAAGATCACTCTTTCTACTCTCTTGTCCAATATTTTCATGCTTTATATCAATGGAAAGATAAAACCACCTCTACAATGTTCATAAAGAACTCTAAAGTAACTTCACCCTCTAGATAAGTCAATTTTTAATCAAAGTTTTTGCCCGTTTAGCAATCACCTAAGCAATATCCAAACTTCAATTTATCATAACTTCTTGGCCCGATATCGAAAAATTGCATACTTTATGGCGTTAGAAAGCTGGAAACATGAACAACAACTTTCATTAAGACCACTTTGGCCAAATATATCTAGATCAGTACAGATTTGCCATTGAAGTTTCTAACACCATTCCAACACATCAACTTCACATATCAACACATCACCACAAGCTCTTCAACTAATTCCTCTCAAACACAAAACACACAAATCTATACACAATTGATATTCTTACACAATTGATCTTTCATATCCATATATAAATTCATGTCTCATTAACATCATAAGATAAATGTTTATAAAATTAAATGGCATTCCAAGCCATATTACAACATCAGTATTCAAGTCCAAGTACAAAAGATACAAAACTCCACCATTCTCCACATATGACTGAAATCTTATTCTTACAATAATCTAACTTAAAACACCACATGCATAACCAACCAAATTGTCTTTACTTTCTAATTTCTTCAAAATTTTACACTTTCACTTTATGTTTCTTGATTTCAACTTCCATTTCAATCCACTCATCCACTTGAACTTTCATAACCCATACAAATCTATTTGAAACCCAAAGTTATCAAATCAAACAAATCTTTTCTCATCAATTTCCTTAAGGCAAAAATATCTATAACTCCATTCATATACAAAAAAATCTTATCAAATTTTTATTTTCATATTTCCAATTTCCACTAAAAGATCGGGGTCCAACAGTGAATGTTATGAAGGTCCTCGTGAGAGACCTCACTTCGTCGCACACTACTTGGCCGAGAGTTGCTTGGACTATCAGTTGCCCGCTTAGAATGTTGCCTTCGAGGCACTTGTTCACCTTCCAATGTCAAACCAAGCTTTGCCACATGATCAGAATATACCCATCCTTTTTCAACGGTTTTAACCAACTTCATACTCCTCAAATTATAGGGTGTAAATCTCCAACTTTGGGGCTACGGATAATGATCATAAGAACTAAAAAATGCACAAATTTTCCATGAGGAGGTAGATAATTATCTTAGAAATCCAACGCTTCAAAAATCAAGTCAATCGGATGTCAGACGGAAAAGATATAAGCAAAAGATTGGAAGAGGGTCGGATTAGGGAGAAAATAGCAAAATCAGAAGAAAAATCCAAAACGGCAGCGTTTCACGCCCAAGGGAACAACGAAACGGCGTCGCACCCTCGCGTTTGAATGCTCGCCCTCACGAGGGCGCATGCGAGTTCCGAATTTCTTTTTTTTTCCATTAATATATATATATATAACCGAATTTTTCAAAATACATAACTCTTGTTTCCAAACTCGAAATTTAACAAATTTGGTATCAATAGAAAGTTCCAAGGAAGCTCTACAACTTCTATTAAGAACTTAAAAACCAATTCCATCTCTAAAGGGGTCAAAAACCCAATCAAATTTACTGCCCCTACTTGTCATCCCAAAATAGTAACTCAACTTCTAAAATTTATATCTTTCAACTCTAAGGTCCAAACATGTCATATTTTATATCAATGCAAAGATAAAAAAGCAACGTACAACTTTCATGAAGGACAGAAAAATCAATTTGGCCTCTAAGGGAGTCAAAAACCACTTCAAAGTTCCTGCCCACTAATACTCTTCCCAAACAGTAAAAACAACTTGTAAAAATCATAACTTCCTATTTCATAGCCCAAAATTTCCATACTTTACACCAATGGAAAGATCAAAACATAATATAAAACTTTCATGAAGAACTTCAAAGCAATTTCAACCTCTAGCTAATTTAATTTTTCAATCAAAGTTTCTGTTCAGAAAATTGTCATCCCATACCACATCCAAACTTCATAAATTCATATCTTCCAATTCTCACATCCACAAATAACATATGATACATCATTCAAAAGCTAGGAAAATCTTCTATGACTTTCATGTAGACCAGTTAACCCAATTCAAAATACATCAGTCCAGACTTTTCCTCAAAACACTGCATACAAAATCCTACACTTATGAGCATTTTCAAAAATAAAGTAACATACACTTCAATTTGACTGATCATAGATGTCAATCTCGATATCGAAACATGTCATACTTTATGGCGATATAAAGCTTTCAAAAATTTCTCAAAGTTTCATGAATATCATTTTATCAAAATCTCTCTAGATCAATCCAGAAAAATTCACAAAGATTTCAGACCAAAAAGTCAATTTTCTGTTACTATTCATCTCACAAAGTCAAACTTTCAATTCCCTATACTTTAACACTTTCATTATTTATTTCTTGTTTTTTTTAACTTCCATTAAATCAAAATATTTACTCTTAATTTCATAACACATACATATTTCCTCAAAACCTCAAAGTCATCAAAAACCCAAAAATCACTCTTTTCACATCATTTCTATTAAAGCTCAAAACCACCCATAACATATCCATATACCCAAAACACTAATTTAATTTAATGTACTATTTCTAAATTTCACTTAAAGATCGGGGTCCAACAGTAAATTTTGTCTATAACATCAATCCATGGATTTGTACTTTTATGGAAACTAAAATTGAACTTGAGAATCATAGGATTCTTAATAAATAGGGCTCTAGTGCAAGTTCATCTCTAATCATCAAGCCTATGGATTTGGGAGAATCATTATGGGTTACGACCCTTCTTTTGTGGATGTTGAAGTTCTTAAGGAGATGTAAGTTACTCACCTAAAATGTACACTTATTCAATACAAATCATTTTCTCCTCATTTATATATGGAACTAACCATTTTTTTTTTCAAAGGAAACTTTCATGGGATAGTTTGACAGAATTCCAGAAAAAGGTAAATGGACCCTGGATGCTCTGTGGGGATTTCAATTCTACCTTATATAGAACTGAAGTTGATGGACACTACAATATGAGAAATTTCTCATTTGATTTCAATGAATGTGTAGGTAAATTAGGAGTTTTTGACTTAAAAGCTCAAGGCCACTTATATACTTGAAGCAACAAACAATCTGGTAGACATTAAGGAAAAAACTGGATTATACCTTCGTTAACCTAGATTAGATTACTCGGTTTCCTAATAGCATTGCGATTTTTCTGGATCCTTTATTCTAAGATCATTCTCTAAATGTAGGTTAAGAACCTTTTCCACATTAAGGAAAGAAGAGCCACTTATTGGTTTAATAATTTTTTGATTGATGATGATGGATTTCCTAGGGCTCTTTAGAGAGGTTTATGGTTTACAATCGAAGGAACTCTCCAATTTATCTGTGTCCAAAAGATTAAATCTATTAAGTTTGAGTTGAAAAGCCTTATAAGTAAAAGAGCTTCTTCCATAGAATTAGTTGTTACTAAGGATAAAGAAAAGTTGGCAGTTATTAAAAAAAACTTGCTAAAGATCCAACCAAGTCTCTCTTATTATATGCTGAAAAGACTTTTTTTTGGATTACTTATTAACTGTTAACTCAAGTTTTATTACTAATGATTTTGATGATGGCCTTATAATATTTTAAATTTTAAATTGGATTTATTTTCTTGTATAAATAATGATATATTTTCCAAAGGAAATAAAATCATATGATAAATACTTCCTTTATTGCAAAAACCTTCCTTACAAACTTACTTGAATTATTAGAAATGATTCCACAATATTTGGAAAGATCTTATAAATCACAATCAACTCCATAATATGATCATTTGTCTTAACATCTCCATACTGGAAGATTTTATCAAATATGGTATTGAAGATTCAAAGTTAATTCAAGCTATAAGACAAATAATGACTAGTTGAAGAAGATGTCTATTTAAGGAAGAGCCATTGCATTTGTGAATGGGGGACATTTGCTAGATCATCGAAATACATCTATAGCATCAATTATCTTAGAAGTGATATCATTGTCAAATCTCTTGTGCTTTAGAAAGTGAAAACTCTTTTCGAGAAAGATCATTAAAGCTCACATCGAGGAAATCACTTTTTTATTTGTCGTGAGCTTATAGAGGCTAGTTAAATACTATTAATTTGGAAGGTTAGAGAACTACAAAAAATATGTACTCGTGAGCTTGAAGAGGCTCGTCAAATTACTACTTGGGATTTTAGGGAAACACTCAAGTTGGATACTTAGGGACTGGTTGTAGGCTTGGTGATTGAACCCAAGTTTATTATATAAATTGGCTACACTTTCATGGCTATTAATGTACTTTTTGACTCTTAATTCGTGATTTTGTGCTTAAATTAGTCCCTTGCAGTGAGCTTATGTTTTATGCAATTTGTTAGTAAAATTGTGCAAATTGACATTGATTGCATTATAATTTTTCCAAGGATAATTGATACTGCAAATTGTTATTTTATATTGCAGAGAAAAAGGAGTCAAAATATCATAAAGTCAATAGGCCAGATTCGTTAGTCGCAACGAACGAGACAACGAACAGCCGTTAGTCGCAACGAACAGCCGTTAGTCGCAACGAACGAGACAACGAACGAACTGTTAGTCACAACAAACGAGCTGTTAGTCGCAACGAACCAACACGCCCATTCGTCGCGACAAATTAATTTGGTATAAATTGATTCGTCGCGACGAGTGACCATTTTTATTCGTCACGACGAACTTTATTCATTAGTCGCGATTTAATGTCGGATACCGACCCTTAAATAGCAAAATTATCCTTTGTTCACCCGCCCGCCTTCTACTCCTATAAAACCTTCCATTTTAGGTTAAAAGAGGAGGGCCGCATTCTCGAGGTAGCTCTCCATCCTTCGTCTTCTCCATTTTTCTGATAGTTTTTGTTTCCTCTGTTTTGCAGATTCGGCGCCACCTCCGCATTTACGCCCACCATCATCATCTTCATCTCTTCCATCATTCGTCGCACCCATTCTCAACTGTTCGTCGTTGGAGTCATAGACCGAGGTGATATTCCAGCAGTGATGGACTCATCCGGCATCATGCGTGGCTAGGGCGTTGGATCTCCTGAAGATGTAGCAACGGTTTGAGTTCCATGAGCTTCAAAGGGGTAATCGATCGATGTTTTAGATTTCTGTCGTATTTTTGTAACAACTCCGAGTTGGAGATTGCATTGTATGACCGAATGAATCTTGCTATAGTTTAGTAGGATGTTAAACTTTGATCTATGTTAAGGATTGGTTTGTGTTGAATATTGTGCCTGAATACATGAAGTCTCATGTATATCAGTCAGATTTTGCATTAATTAATCTAATCTGCCTAGTTGTGTTTGGTTAAGTTGGTTGTGTTATTATCTGATTGATTTATTGCATAAATCATTTCATACCATACACTAAGGGTTTTAACAAGATTTAATTAATCGAGTTGATTAATTAAATTCTTGGACTTAACGAGTTGTTAAGGTTATGTTTTCGAAACTTAGTGGATTTCAAACCCCGACATTTATTTTGAACGATGATGACCCGAGCCACATTTTCAGGAGAACTTTAGTTAATTGTTTTCAATCTTAATTATTTCAAATTGTCTTGCCTTTTAAAAAATCCCAAAAACATTTATTTCATACTTAGCTTTCTTTAATTTTAAAGATCAAGCCAAAACCCCCCTTTAATTGCTTTAATTACATGCATCATTAGACTAGGCTAGTCTTAAGATCAATGCTACACTGGTTCCTTGAGAGTCGACCCGAGGTTGCACCCTGTGTTGCAATTCTTGGTATAAATTGATTTTGACCGGTTTCCAAGGATCAATCTTCGGATTGAACGATAAGCCGCGATCACTTGGGTTATAAGTTGAACCAATATAAATCAACTATGCCATCCCTCTCTCTCTTTAACTTTTAAATTTCCTTATTATATTGTGTGTGTCTTCATTTTAACAAGAGGCTCCTTAACTTTTATAATTGGCTCATTCTATTTTCAATTTGCAATAGGTTCCTTTCAGTTTTAGGAGGCATCTTCTATTTTAAATTGTTTTGACATGATTTATCTTTTAACGAGCTCCTATCGTCTAACAAGTTCTTATCATTTAACTAGCTTTTACTATCTGACAGGCTCCTATTGTTTTAAAATTTAATAGGTCCCTGTTTTTTTATCTTTTGCATGTGTTTGTTTTATCATCAACCACTTGCATTAAAGATGAAGAAAGGTGCACTAACTTTTTTCAACTCTATTTTAGCCAAAACACTGCAAAGAGAATCCATTCCCTTAAACTCCAAGATGGAATGGAAATTACTCAACAAAGGGATCCTTTTAGGGAAGTTGAAAGATTCTTTAAGAGTTTTAATGGATGTTCTCGCACACTAGGAAATAATGTTCCTCTTTATTAGTATAATGTTCAACATTAGTATAATGTTCAAGGCATGATAAGAAATAAATTATATAGTAAAAAAGTAGCTGATCCAAGTTTATTCAAATAATTTGTATGTGTAAGATCAAAAAAATCTTATGCTTAATGTAAGTAGCACGAATACAAAGTTAGATAACTAAGATTATCCTTTTATGATATGTCAGTTAAGTTAATATAATGAGGACCATAAAATTAAGTACAAGAATATATATACCTTTTGGATATGAATTGTTGGAACCCCTCCCCGGTGTGTCGCGGGTCCGACGTCCTGCGTGACATCTGGACGCGCATCCCCCTAGGGAGGGATTCCTTACCACGAATTTAAACTCAAAACAGACTTATTTTAATGTTCTCCAAACAAATCTTGATAAATTCATCCTAATAATCCTCCAATAAAAATTAAATTGCTTAGGGCCCATAATTAAATCCGATTCCTAAGCTAAAATAAAATTCCATGTCTCTATAATAATTAGAAATGACAAGCACTTCAATCGGAGCTCCCGAGATCAAGAAATCACCGAAAGACGGAAGCATAATCAATATGTCCGACTAATTGCCTCTCTTTGGTAAATCCGACCAAATTCAACTTAATCCCAAAAATTTTAAATTTTGCATGAGAGGGTAGAGAAATTTTTTTAAAAAAACCAATGCTTCGAAAACTGAGTGAATCAGAGGCCAAACGAAAAAGTTACAAGCAAAAGAGTAAGAGGAGGACATTCAGAGATTAGGCGTGAGCACGTCTAAGAAATTTAGAGACTAGGCGTGGCCACGCCTAAGGATGAAAACTGAATCTGCAGGAAAATTTCAGAATTTACAAACATCATAACTTTTGCTCCCATACTCCAAAATTGATAAATTAGATACCAAAAGAAAGCCCAAAGGAAACTATACAACTTCCATGAAGGATTGAAAAACTAGTTTGGTCTTTAAGGGGGTCAAAACTTGCTTCAAAATTTTTGCCTCTAAATTTAAATTTTTTCACAAAAATGACAGAAATTCAGAAATTCATATCTTTTACCACAAAAGTCCAAAAATGGCACATTTTACCTCAATAGAAAGATAAAGAGATGATCTACAAATTTCATGAAGGGAGCAAAAATCAATTCAGTCATTTAAAGAGGTAAAAACACTCGCAAAGTTACTGCCTGTATAAAAAACCAATGGAACAGTGTAATTGACCAAATGAACAGTACCTGCAATCTTTCTAACCTTATAACTTTTTACTCCTAACTCTAAAAATTTCATATTATACATCATTGGAAAGGGGAAAAGATGATCTACATTTTCTATGAAGGATGGAAAAACCAAAATAGGCTCTAAGGAGGTGAACACCCCTTCCAAAGATACTGCACAATCCTAAACCTTATCAACAGTAACTGAAATCTTTCACTTATAACTTCTTCATCCTAAGTCCAAATGTGACAAATTTTATATCATTGGAAAGCTCTAAACAAGTTCTACAATCTTCAAGAATACCTCCTAAACGAATTCAAGCTCTAAGAAGGTCTAAAACCTAAGTGAAGTTTCTGCCCATTTTAGGAAAAATTGGACAGCACCTCCCCTATAATGTAACTAGCCAAAATCTTCAATCCAATTCCATTACCTGCATAAAAACTCAATTTACACAATCCTCAAATTTTCCAAAGCACAAACCAATCCAATATCCTATAATATCTACTCCAATGGCAGCCACCACACACTTAAGATTCTCATCATTTTCAAAACATATCAAACAACACAATCTCATTCTTTCTTTGATTTTTAGCAAACATATATAAGATACATTTAAAGTTCAAAAACTCTTACATTTACATGGAAATAAGTTAATACAAAGCTTTAGAGGGCATTTTAGCCCGAATACATCAAAGTATCAAAGAACAAAAATACAAAGTACATTACTTGTCCCAAAATGCTAGCTAAAGCTTTGTTTTCTAAAATATGACTTCAAAAGCAAAATGCATCGGAGTGATGCCTCAATCCCGATGCGATGACTCGGTTTCTTGCTCGTCACCTGTGGAGGGAAAATGGGGAGTGAGCTCAACGGCTCAATGGGTAACAACTTAATAATTAAGAATAAGCAAAAACATTATGTACTCATTTACTTTCAAAATCAATATCACATTGATAAAACATTTTCAATTTCTCAATTCTCTTAACCAAAATCATCATATCAAACAAGTTACAAATCAACATATCACATAATCATAGAAAAGTGGTTCGGGTGGATCCGAAACAGAACATACTACACATTCCCGCGAAGCGGTCATGTGTAGCCGTGAACTTATGGGAGTCCGTGAGGAGCTCCAACCTTACCCATGCCTTTCCTAAACTATTTAAACCAAAACCCATCAAGAATCTCCAAAAATTTCGAAATTCCCTTACCTATTGACCTCCCACGAATTTCTTCTTTTGCCTCCAATGAAGGATTAAACTTTTCCTCTTCCTCTTTCTTCTTAAAGAAACTCTTAGAATCTCCTTTCTAAAGCAAGAAAATCACAAAGCCCCAATCCTCTTCTTCTTCTTCTTCTTCTCCTTATCTTGGCCGAAAGTCACTCTCTCCTTTTCCTCTTTATGAATATCGTAAGCTTCTTTCTTAAATGACTTAGGGAATAGTTTTCTTAACTTATAATCTATAGCAAAACTACGTAGTTTTAATATCTTTCACTCTAGCAATTTATCTTCTCTCCTTTTCCTTATAAAATCCGTAGCTTCACTCTTCATTTCATATGGCAACTACTTATTCAAGTCCTTCCTTCTTCATTATTCTTTTAATTGCAAAATAAAAAGACTATAATGCCCTTCCTTTTAAGCATTAAGCCTTAAAAACATAAGCAAACTTCCTAAATCGCCCTTACACCATCCTATTTTTTTAAATTCTAACAACTTATTAAAATTCCAATTTTAACTAAATACCTCCAATTAATCTCTATTAACTAAGTACTAAAAATCCCAAATTATTCTAACTAAAAGAAATTATCAATCTAAACCTCAAAATAAAAAAATATGCTTAATGTGAATCGGGGCCCAATATTTCTCCCCCCTTAAGAGAATTTTATCCTCGAAATTCTTACCTGAATCACTGAAGAGATGAGGATACTTCGCCTTCATAGCTTCCAATGGCTCCCACGTGGCCTCTTCCACTGAATGGTTCCTTCACAAGACCTTGACTAGCTGCACTGTCTTGTTCCTAAGAACCTTTTCTTTTGTATCTAAAATCTGCACTAGAAGCTCCTCATAACTCAAGTCACCACTCAACTGAACTTCATCAGCTTGAATGACATGAGAAAGATCTGCTCGATATCTCCTCAACATAGAAACATGAAAGACATCATGAATCTATGATAACTCCGGAAGCAAAGCTAACTTATAGGCCAACGGACCAATCATCTCCAGAATTTCATAAAGCCCCACATACCTCGGACTCAGCTTACCCTTCTTTCCAAACCTCATAATCCTTTTCCAAGGAGAAGTCTTAAGAAACACTTTCTCGCCAACCTCAAACTCCATCTCCTTTCGGTGAGCATTTTCGTAACTTTTCATCCTGTCCTAAGCTGCTTTTAGCCTATGGTTTATCAAGTTGACCTTATCAACTATCATCTGAATCAACTCTGGACCCAAAAGTTTCCTATCTCCCTCTTCATCCCAACACACCAGAGTCCTACATCTCCTCCCATACAGAGCCTCATCAGGAGCCATCTGAATGCTCGAATGATACGAATTATTATAAGCAAATTTGATCAAAGGCAAGTGCTCATCCCATGCTCCTCTAAAATCCATCACACAAGCCCTGAGCATCCCCTCAAGGGTCCGAATGATCCTCTCATATTGCCAATCTATCTGAGGATGGAAAGCAGTGCTAAAACTTAACTTAATACCTAGAGCTTCCTGCAAACTGCCCTAAAATCTCGAAGTAAAACAAGGATCCCTATCAGACACTATCGAATCTGGGATCCCATGAAATCTCACCACCTCATCAATATACTTCTTGGCTAGCATATGCAGAGGATATGTCTGTCTAATTGCCAGGAAATGGGTTGATTTCGTCAATCTATCCACAATCACCCATATGGCATCATGCCTCCTACTGGTCTTGGGTAATCCCATCAGAAAATCCATAGTCACTCTCTGCCACTTCCACTGTAGCGCCCCCTCATCGTAGGATACACATCGGGAAACCCGAAGGTCGCTCTGATACAAATCCCACGATGAAGGTACACCACCAGAACATTTCCCAATAATATCCATATGGCATCGCAATAATTTAAAACCATAACATAACACAATATCAGAAACCGCTAAATTTTAAAATCATAATATCAATGACACGGTCATCCAAAGAATGAATAGACAAGTCTATCACCCCTAAACAAAACCAAAAGGAAACCGATACAAACATCTATCCTAAGTCATCCTCAAAATCCAACCCAGCTGACCGACCTGTGTGTCATCGCTTCTCCTGCCAGCACGCTCGCACGGTAGGAAAAGGCTTTCTCCGAAGCTAGGGGTCTATTCTATCAGTCCTGAAAAATAGGTTGCAATTTTGGGTGAGTTTGCGAACTCAGTGAGAAACCATCATCGATGGTTCACTCAAATCATGCATTACGCAAATTGCATAAAGACAGCACAGTAATATTCAATTAATAGTATTATATAACAATTTACAGTATCGGTAACAATTTACAATAGCATAGAACAGTTCACAGTGTCACATCACAATTTACAGCAAATCATGGCATCACGCAGTTCAGTAATCGTCACACAATTTGGCAATTCAATCACCATGTATATAATGCATATGAGACTCTTTCCGCTTATTCAAGATTGTGCCCAAGTGCTCAACAAGAACAGTGGGGACACGTCAGGATAAATCCTGCTATGCCCGATCAAGACAAATGTGAGAGCTCGAGGCTCTTTTCAAAGGATAATAGCAACTGGGACACGCCCATTATCGATCATGCATTTATGCATGCAATGCGATGTTTAATGATTTGCAGATACGGCTATAAAAGCCCAAGATATTAAGATCAAGAATCTAGTGATATGGCTATAAAGCCCAGTATTGCATTTCTCAGTGTCATATAGTAATCCAATCCAATACAGTGAAAGCATGCAATTAGAACGTATACCATTCAGTAGTTCTCAGTATTATACAGTGGTCCAACTTTATTCAATAAAAGCATGCCATTCAATCACGTACATTTCAGTAATCATGCAATTCACATTATCCAATCCCATGCAGTAAGAGCATGCAATTCGGTCACATACATTTCAGTAAGCATACCATTCGATCATATTCTTTGCAGTAATCATACAGTTCAATCTTATACATTTCAGTAGTTATACAGTTCACATTGGCAAGTCATTCACATTAAGCATCTAGACAATCAGGAAATTGAGAAACCATCTAGGTTACTCACCTGTAACTTCCGAGCTACTGCCTGGAAGTTCCAGCAATGTCCGTGGAACGACGATCCAACGACGCCTCTATAACAGTAAAAATACAGTCCATTACTAATTGCTTAATTAAACAAAGGCAAGAATGCATATATCTCAAATGAAATGATGTACAATGCATGTCCACGAAGTTTCGATGCTAAATCCCAATTTGGTACTTTAAGCCCAATTCTATCTCTTTGTTCAATTGATCACTAATAAATGATCCATTCCTAAAATCCAGTCAATTTTCCTCAATTCGAATCACCTATAGCAAATTTTCCTATTCATCGGGTCAAAACCTCAATTGCAATTCCCAATCAAAACTCCAATAGTCTCAATTTGACATTTAGGTCACACCATAACCCATGATTGACCTTACTCTCTATAATTCATTACCAATTAAATCAATTCTAACTCCCATAATTATCCTCAATTGTAGACCTCTTTCTCTAGTTCACAATGAATCAGGAATCACCTCAATCGGAGGTCTATACCATAAGTTATGCCCAATAAACTAATACTCATCCATTCAGAAATCATCCCTTCGCCGCGACCTATTCCCTTCGCCGCGACGAAGAGAAGATCGCTCGTCGCGGCGTGAAACACGCTTTCATGGCCATGAACCCTTCAGCGCCTCTCGCCACGACGCAAATTAATTTTATTCGTCATGACGCGACGCGTTCGATCGCCTTCTCCGATCGATTTCGCCATTAATACACTCTCAACTCAACATTTAACACTCCCATCTACTCTATCTAACTCATTAAATACCATAAATACACTAAAAGCCATTAATAACAACATTAAACACAAAATACTTACCAATCAAACGATCGATCCACAATCACCTTAACCCTAAAAATCCTCTCAAATCAACAATCCAACAATTTCAAAGCCTCAAACCTTCACCAATCACCATGACAAGTTAGACTAACACAATAAGGAAGAAGCCATAAGAAGAAATCGAAGGATCTCACCGTTGGGAGAAAAATCGAATCACCGTAGAGGGAAGAACTCATATGCCTTAGGTAAACTTTTCCCCAAATTTCAAACCTAGTATTTATAGACTTAAGTCTCGAATCACCCAAATTTCCGCCTCGAAATTTCAGAGCTCAACATATTTATTTCCTATCAGTAAATTCTAATTTTTTTTCATTGCCTTTGGACAGTTCTTTCAGTAATATACTGTCAATCAGTCAGTCACCCATATATTTCCGGTCCGAGCATTTTCTCCCGAATTTCTCAAAAATTTCCTATACACCACTAAAATTACCAAATCCTCGTAACCAATATTAAATCAGTCAATTGAACCCAATTACTCTAAGTTCTCAATTAACCCCCAATCCAGTCAGTCCAGTCAGTTCATGCTCACAATCAAATCCAGTAAATCATGAATGCAAGTACCTATGAATAAATGCATATGCAATAAACCTGTTCCTCTATAATTAGAGGCCAGTAACATGCTCAGTCAATGAATGCAGTGAAATCTAATCAGTTCAACCCGATGACCAAAATACCCTTGCTAACAGTAATGGGATGTTACAATTCACCCCTCCTAATTAAAATTTCGTCCTCGAAATTTAATACCTGTCCGATCAAATAAATGAGGATACTGACTCCTCATATGCTCCTCAGTCTCCCATGTAGCTTCCTCAGAAGAGTGGTTCTTCCAAAGGACTTTCACCCATAGAATTACCCTGTTCCTCAGTTGCTTGACCCGTGATCCAATAATCTGTACCGACTCCTCAACATAGGTCAAATCATTGGCTACCTCAATCTCCTGAGCCGGGATCACATGCATCGGGTCTGAACGATACCGTCGGAGCATACTAACATGAAACACGTCATGCATCTGGGACATCTCACTCGGTAATACCAGTCTGTAAGCCAACGGTCCTATCCTCTCAAGGATCTCATACGGACCGATATATCGAGGGCTCAACTTGCCCTTACGGCCAAACCTCAGTACTCCTTTCCAAGGAGACACTCGGAGGAACACTCGATCACCCACACTGTACTCCATATCATGCCGATGCTGATCCGCATAGCTCTTCTGTCTGTCCTGAGCTGCCTTGATGCGACTCCGGATCAACTGTACTTTATCTATTGTATCCTGGATCAGCTCGGGACCCTCTATCGATCTCTGACCCTCTTCATCCCAATACAGTGGTGATCTACACGGTCGCCCATACAGGGCTTCATACGGTGCCATCCCAATACTACTCGGATACTGGTTATTGTAGGCAAACTCAATCAGTGCCAAATACTAATCCCATGATCCTCTGAACTCCAATACACACGCTCGAAGCATGTCCTCAATAGTCTTAATCGTCCTCTCGCTCTGTCCATCTGCTCGAGGATGAAATGTCAGATCTTGAAATTGCCTAGTACCCATAGCGATCAGAGGCTCTTCCGTAACCTCAAGTGAATCTGGGATCCCCATGCGAGACTATCGATAATGGAACCCCATGCAACCGTACAATCTCTGCCACATATTTCTGGGCCAACTGATCGAGAGTATTACTCTCCCTCACTGGCAAGAAGTGAGCCGATTTAGTCAATCGGTCCACTATGACCCAGATAGCATCATGTTGCCTCGGTGTCCTAGGCAACCCTGTCACAAAATCCATGGTAATTCGCTCCCACTTTCACTCCGGAATGGGCAACGAATGCAACTTCCCCACTGGAGCCTGATGCTCTGCCTTAACCTGCTGACACGTCAGACACCTGGACACATGCTCTGCCACTTGCCTCTTCATACCAAAGCACCGGAAATGTCGTCTCGAGTACGATACATCTTGGTCGTACCAGGATGCATCGCATAGGCAGCTACATGTGCCTCCTCAAGGATCTCCCGTCTCAAATCATCAATATTAGGCACACACAGTCTCTGACCCATCCATAAAGTCCCATCTCTCAACTCAAACTCTGAATCAGTACCGGCCTGGACTCTCTCAATCAATCTCACTAACACTGGGTCTTGGTCCTGAACTTTTCAAATCCTATCATGCAACATCGGCCTCAGCCTCAGAGTAGCAATCAGAGCTCCATCCTGACCCATATCCATCTGAACATTAAGAGCTCTCAACTGAATCAGACCAGGTAACCTCGAAACCTGAACCTGAGCTGCACTACCATGCGATCTCCTACTCAATGCATCGGCCACCACATTGGCCTTCCCTGGATGATACTCAATCGTGTATCATAGTCCTTCAAGAATTCTATCCATCTCCTCGTCTCGAGATTGAGCTCTCTCGACTCAACAGATATCTGAGACTCTTATGATCAGTGAAGATCTGGAATGTCTCCCCATACAGATAATGTCTCCAGATCTTCAGAGCAAACACTACTGCTGCCAACTCCAAATCATGCACTGGTATTCACCTCACGAGACCTTAAGCGCCTCGAGGCATACGCTTATAACTCTCCCATGCCGCATCAAGACACATCCAGTCCACGATGCGAGGCATCATCAGAACCACAAAGCTTCCAGTACCAAAAGGAAGGCTTAACAACGGTGCAGTAGTCAACCGATGTTTCAGCTCTTCAAAGCACTTCTGGCACTCCTCAGACCATCTAAACGACACATTCTTCCTCAATAGCTTCGTCAAAGGGTCGGAGATCAATGAAAAACCCTCGACGAATCTCTGGTAATATCCGGCTAGTCCGAGGAAACTCCGCAACTCTGGCACACTCCTCGGAATCTCCCAACTCATAACTGCCTCTATCTTGTGAGGATCCACCTGGATACCCTCACCGGACACTACGTGCCCCAAAAATACAATCTCATCAAGCCAGAATTCACACTTAGTGAATTTGGCGAACAACTGCCTCTCCTTCATGACCTGCAGAATAATCCTCGGGTGCTCGGCGTGCTCTGTCTACTCCTCGAATAAATCAAGATGTCATCAATAAATACTATCACGAACCGTCCGGTAGGGCTGAAAACTCTATTCATCAAAGCCATGAAGGTCAGGGGCATTAGTCAACCCAACGGCATCACTAGGAACTCAAATGCCCGTATCGCTTCAAGGCACTCTTAGGCACATCGGCCTCTGCAATCCTTAACTGGTAATAGCCTGATCTCAGATCCAATTTAGTGAACACCTGAGCTCCCTACAACTGATCAAATAAATCGTCAATCCTAGGCAGTGGATACTTATTCTTCACTGTCACCCGATTCAACTGCCTATAGTCAATGCACAGTCTCAGCGTCCCGTCCTTTTTCTTCACAAACAGTACCGGGGCTTCCCATGATGAAACACTCGGTCTAATGAACCCCTTATCCAGTAACTCCTGCAATTGAGCCTTAAGCTCTCTCAGTTCCACCGGTGCCATCCTATACGGAGGAATCGATATAAGGGCTGTACCAGGAACAAGATCAATCTCAAACTCGGTCTCCCGCTCTGGCGGCAATCTGGGTAACTCCTCAGGAAACACATCTAGAAATTCCCTAACTACGGGAACATCCTGTAATCTCATCTCTACTCTGGAATCCACTACGTGAGCCAGATAGGCCTCACAACCTCCCTGCATCAACCTCAGGGCACTCAAGAAGGATATCATCCTCGCAGGCACTGCCTGAATAACTCCTCTAAAAATAACTCTGGGCTGACCAGGAGATTCTAATACAACCTCTTTGGTATAACAGTCCATGATAGCCCTATGAGCAGTCAACCAATCCATCCCCAAAATCACATCAATCTCCCTCAGAGCCAGAACGATCAGATCGGCACTTAGAACTGCTCGATCGATCTGAACCTGACATCCCATACAGACCTCTCCCAATACAGTCGTACTACCTAAAGGTGTACTCACCTCTAACCCATACTGTAACCTCTGCCAATCCCCATGCAGTCTACATGCTAAATGCGGTGCAATGAAGGAATGAGTGGATCCAGGATCCAACAATGCATATGCTTCAAGAACAGAAATAAGAAGCATACCCGCAACAACATCCGGGGAATCCTGGGCCTCCTGCCTAGTCATGGCATAGACCACTACTCGCGATCGCATCTGCTCGGTCCCTCTGACCTCACTGCGGACCCCTTTGCTCGACCTCGGCCTCTCCATCCCGATCCACCACCACGACTCTGCTGGATCGTGGTATTGCTGCCTGATCTTCCAGTCATAGTAGACTGGGCTCCCAAAGTCTCTGGGCGGCTCCTCACTGGAGTGGTCCATCGAACCACACCTCAAACAGCTCAGCATACCATCGACACTCTCCATCGTGTCTCTTGCCACAATGCTCACAAAAGGAGCAGATCGCTCGAAAATCGCACTGCCGCCACCACCAACAGTCCAGATAACTCGCCTCCGCCCATGACCAGTCTGTCCACCCCTCCGCAGATCCAAGGGCCTACTGTCGCTCATCGAACCTCTCCAAGACTACCACAGGCATCCATTGGATCTCTTATGCCGGGCCCCCTGATCAGTCTCAGTCATCTGTTGTCTCAAGAATGCTCTATCCTCAATTGTGCAGCCCTCGCTCAATAAAACTGTCCATATCAGATCTAGCCAATAGTGTACGGATCTCCAAATTGAGTTCGCCCTCAAAACGCCGACACTTGTCAGCCTCAGAAGCCACCAGTGAAGAAGCATATACCACTAACTCATTGAACCGCACCTGTTGGGTCCCGAAAATTTTTCTTTATTTTCATTTATTTATTTAATTTCTTTTGTTTATCCCTTAATTTTTTTAAAATGGGGAATTAGAAATTAGAGTTAGATTATTAGAATGGGCCTATTGGAGGAGTGGGCTTAAAGAGTTGTTAGAATGAAGAAGGAGGTTTAGAATAAGTGGGTTTGGTGGTAGTAGGCCTTGGGAGGTGGAGGCCCAAAAGCCTTTATGTAAGGGGAATGTCAAAAACTACATAGTTTTGGAGGGATTTAAGTTAGAGATAAGTGAATGAGTTAGAGGAAGTGAAGTGGTCGTATACCTTAGAAGCTAAAAGAGGAGAAAGCGTGAAAATAGAAGGGAGAAGAAGAGAAGATTCGGCTAAGCCCAAGGAGAAGGAGAAAGAAGAAGAAAAGTGGAAAAAGGGAAGAGAAATCAAGAGCTTAAGGTAAGTATCTATCTTCCTTTGAGTTAGATTCAAGAAAGGGGATGAAATGAAGGTTAGGGTTTGTGTAGGAATGAAGAAAGAAAGAAGAGATGAGTGGTTTTGTGATTCCTAAGCTAGGGTTTTGGTTATTCTAGCTTAAATGGGTTATAGATAGGTTAGGTTTGAGGTTATTGTTAGTTTTCCTTTGATTCTTGAATGTTATAACTTTCCGATGAGTTTCGAAATTTAATCGAAATGTGTTTTATTGAAGGAACTAAGGAAACCTCACCAAGAGAGAGAGGAAGGACATTTGTGAACTTTTTTTGATATTTTAGGTGGGTAATCGTTTATAGTCATTATGTAATGGGTGACCTTGTATGCTTATGTGCTTTGTTTTATATTTGTGTAAAAGTTGATTTAGATGAATATTTGGATATGTATGTTAAATGTGGCATCTTGTCTTTGAAAGAAATGTAAAGTATGGAATTGTGCATACTTGAAAATTTTGAAGAAACCTATGAATGAAACTATTTGAGCATAGATTATTTGTGTGTGTGGGCAAGAGAGAACCCCGTTGTGATAGTCACGTGCACGTTGACCTAGCCTTCTCCCGGCTGCCCGCTTATGGCCACAAGATCCTGAGAAATCGGACTCGTTGTGTTTACGATAAACTTCGGTTTATTCGTTGTGTTTACGGAAACTCTCTAGCCATGTGATTGTGCATTTTTCATTCAAACTTTGTTGTGTATGATGCATCATAAGTGTTATAATTGATAAAGTTGCCATGTTAGGCTTTATGTAATGTAATGTTTGTTACGCCTAAAATGATGTTCTGTGAATGTTTTAGGATTGTTTGAAATATGCATGACTATATGTATGAATATATGTGTTGCATGGCTCATTACGATGGCTATAGGCGTATTAGCCACTGAGCCGTGTTAGCTCACCCCATTTTCCCTCCACAGGTGCAAAAGCTCAAGTCTAGCATCGGACCTTGCAAGGCATCGGGAAAACTCCAAGACTTTAGATATTTTTGCATTAAGTTAGTGACTCACTTTTGGGATAGCTTTGCACGCATAACAAGCATGGAGCATGTTTTGTATTTTGTACTTGGTGTTAAATCATGATGAATATGTTGTTATGTAATCAAAGCTATAAATGCACTTTTGGTTGGATTAGAAATGAGAATGAAGAGAACAAGTATTCCCTTTTGTATAATTGTGTTACTTGTAGTTAATGCATGTGTTTGGGTAGAAGATGTGGAATGAAGGTTTTGTTTGAGTTGCTGTTGGGTTTCTGCTGGGTTTTTGTCTTGGGAGAGCTTGCTGGAAAATTTGCTATGGTGTGTGAGTTGTGAAAGTCTTCCAGAATTTTGGGTATGCTGTGTTTTCTGCAATTTCTGGGTTGGTACAAGTAGTATGAGATCATTTAATATTGTTGAGGTTGTTAGCCGGGCTGTATAGCTCTCCCAGGGGGTTTTATGAACTATTTAAGAGGAGTTAAATTGGTAGGTGTAAGTCGTTGGAATTAAATGTAGGTGCTGTCAAAGTGACAGATTGGTAGCAGAAGATTTGAGTCCACTTTTGACCCATATAGAGTTGGAATATAGGTCAGTGGTCTTCATGAAAGTTGTAGATAATTCTTTTAGCTTTCCATAGACACTAAGTTTGTTAAATTTGGAGTTCTGGGTCAAACGTTATGGAGGTCACAATTTCTGATGCTGTTAGGGAGAGCTAGTCGATCGGCCTTTGTGTTAAAAATTTGTTTCCCTTAATGGCCGAGCTAGTCTTTGGATCCTTCTTGAAAAATATAGATTTTTCTCTTAGCTTTCTAACGCCTCCGACTGTGTCTAATTTGGAGCTCGGAGTCAAAAGTTATGAGGGTTAGAAGTTTCAGAGCTCGGAGTCTGGAAATAGAGCCCGACAGCCATCGCTCGGCCATGCGGCCGAGCGATGGGCGCTCGGCATGGGCGCCCGCCCGCGCGCGAGCGCTAGCGCTCGGCCATGCTGAGCGATAGCGCTCGGCCAGGTCGAGCCCTGGGCGCTCGCCCGCGCGCGAGCGATGGCCGAGCGCTGGTCGCTACTCGTCTTTTGGGGGTCGGTTTTGGCCGACCGACCCCTCTCCCTTCCTTTGGCTATAACTTTTTGCATAGACCTCCGATTGAGCTGATTTTCGAACCGATGGATTTCTAAGGAATTTTTCTATCTTTTTACAGTTGATTTTCCAGTATTTATTTTAAATTGAAAAGGGTGGTTTGAAACAAAATGTGGAGGTCGGCTGATTCTTTCTGAATATACTTCACAAAATTTTAAATATCTAGAGCTATATGGCTCGGGTTGAGGCGATTCTTGTTTTAAATGAAACTAGAGACATAAATCTACACTTTTTATGAAGGATCCGATCAGTAATTTTGCCTCTAAAGTTTTCAAATATTTACATGAAGTCGGTAGAGGGACTGTTTTCACTGTTTTCTTTAAGATAGCATTTTTGCCATAACTTTTTCATTTCAAATCCGAATTGAACGATTTCAGTGGCGTTGGAACCGTGAGAGCGTAAGGAAAATATTTTCTTAAAAATCCAAAGCCAAATTTTCTATTTCAAGATTTCTCCTTTTGTGGCCAATTTTGTGTCAGTTTTGGGTCCTCTATGCTTCTGCATGCTTGTATGGGTTCGAATGTTGGGCCTTGGAGACGGGGTCCAACATTGTTTGGTATCAGAGCTTAAGCTTACTCCTAGGCTTAAAATGTATAGTAGGGAACATTGTTTTGTATGTGATTAAATGTTTACTTTATGAATTGATTGTTTGCATTACGTGACATGCATAACATGCATACATATAGGAACTAAGCTTTAAAAAAAAAAAACGAATTGTAGCTAATCACTAGTATTTTCATTGAAGGAGTACGATGCCACCTCGTCGAAGGACACAAGGAGTTTTGCAAGGTTCAATTGCACGATTCTCCGTCGAGGAGGAGAGCATGGATGAGTCCGTAGCTCCGGGAGTGGCTGAGGCCCCTCTAGAGGCGTGGTAGTGAGCCTCTTTGTTCCTGAGACTCAGTAGTCACCTAGTTTGTCCGAGCAAGTGCTGCGTTAGACCCGGTGTTCGGGCATTTACCCAAGCTTTGTTCAAAGTATGGGTCAAATGCCTCGAGCTCTGGTTGATTGACTAAGAAGGGAGGCGGTTTGACAAGTCGAGGAAGTATGGGCGGTGGATTTCTTTGGAACCTCGGATCCGGAAGAAGCCGAGACTGGTTGAGGAAAAAGAGAGAGTCTTTGGATCGGATGGATTGTGAGGTTGGCGACAAGGTTGTTTATCAGCAAGCCTCGCTTGTGGGATGCCTTGCATTGGTGGGAGTGTGTCTTGGGAGCCATTTGAAACAAGATGAGTTAGTATGGGAGGACTTCCTTCTTGCTTGGGAAGAAGTATTTATCTGAAGTGTACATTCAATGAAGGAGAGGAATTCTAAGCCTTACCTGTAGAGGAGATGACGGTCGATGAATCGAGCGTCGGTTCACACGATTGTCTAGATATCTTTGCAGAGATGAATTTGAGTGAGGCTGCTAAGTGCCGTCGATTTGAGTCGGGTTTGCACTGCTATCGAGAGAAGGTGATAATCAGAACTTCGTGACTTCAGCAGTTGGTTGAAGCGATCTTGAGGTTGAGAACCTCGAGAACATCAAGAGTGCGATTAACAGAAGAGGAAGGGAGAGAGCGGTTCGAGAGGGAGGTGGTACTTCTAATCCCGAGAGAAGTGCAGAACCTTTCTGCTTGATCGAGGAGAGGAGCACCGGTGGAAGCCGGCTAGATCATGAGGATTCCTACTGTTTCTCACCAAGCTTCATCGGTGGGGGCGGTAGAAGAGTGGATGGGAGAGGCCACCTCTTCCAAAGTGTGAGCATTGTGGGGGTATCATAAGGGACAATGTTTTAGAGTATCGGTGCATGCTTCAATTGTGGCGGAAGGGCATATCGCTAAATTTTGTCCCAATGGACGAGAGAGAGATCTCGGATCAACCCTCAAGAGGACAGAGGCAAATGGCTCGTAAAGTCTGTGATGAAGTGGGTAGCTCTGGAGGTCCTAGAGAGCTTATCCTCGAGACAGATCCAGAGGGCAAGTTCGGCCAGTGTTTGCCATGACTCGAGAAGAGGCGAGACCGCGCCGAAGTTGTAGCGGGTATGGTTAAAGCTGTTTGATGATTATGTGCTTGCTATGATTGACTCGAGTTCTACCCATTCTTATGTGTCTTGGTGGGACTATTTCTAGGAGGAGTTTGAGCCCATTGGATACTCCGTGATGGTGAGTACTCGATCGGCCAATACATTATTATCGATCAAGTGTATAGAGATTGTGAGATAGAGATTAGTGGAGGAAAATTGGTGGTGGATCGATGCCTTTGAAGATGGGAGGATTGGATGTGATCCTAGGTATGGACACATTAGAGGTATCATGTTACTTTAGATTGTAAATGAAGGCGGTGGAGTTCGAGCTAGAGGATAGTAGGAAAGTGATACTCATGGGAGATAGAAAAGTCAGTCCACCTCGGGTTATTTCAGCTATGATGGTAGAGAGAATGATGAGCAAGGGGTGTGAGGCCTTTTTGGCTTATGTGCTAGATATGGAGGCAGATAGAGGGAGGTTGGAAGACATTCCAAGAGTCGAGGAATTCGGATGTCTTTCAGGAATTTCGGGACTACCTCCTCCGAGAGAAATTGAGTTCCCGTTGAGCTTCTTCCAGGCACTACGCCGATTTCGATTCCGCCTTATCGGATGGCTCCGGTGGAATTGAAGGAGCTTAAGGTGCAATTGGAGGATCTTTTAGAGAAGGGTTACATTAGGCCGAGCTCTTCGCCTTAGGGAGCTCCGGTTCTCTTTGTGAAGAAGAAAGATGGATCGTTGCGGATGTGTGTGGATTATAGGAAGTTGAATCATGCCACCATTAAAACGGATATCCGCTCCGCGCATAGATGATTTGTTTGATCATTCTGCAAGGCGAGAGTCTTTCAAGATAGATTTGAGATCGAGGTTATCATCGGTTGAGGATTAAGGAGACCGATGTGTCAAAGGCGCTTTTAGGACGAGGTATGGCCACTTTGAGTTTCTGGTTATGCCTTTCGGGTTAACGAATGCTCCTGCAGTCTTTATGGATTTGATGAATAGAGTCTTCAGGTCTTTCTTAGATCAATTTATCATTGTCTTTATTGATGATATATTGGTCTATTCTAAGAGTAATGAGGAGCATGAGGATCATTTGATGGTTGCCTTGGAGACATTGAGGAAGAATGAGCTGTATGCCAAATTCGATAAATGCGAATTTTGGCTAAGGGAAGTGGTATTTTTGGGGCATGTGATCTCTGAGCGGGGAGTGCATGTGGATCCACAGAAGATAGAAGCTGTGGTTAGATGGGAAGCGCCAAAGAATGTAGCTGAAGTGAGAAGTTTCTTGGGATTAGCTGGATATTACAAGAGTTTGTGGAGGTTTTTCCTTGATAGTTGCTCCACTTTCCAAGTTGACAAGGAAGAATCAAAATTTGAATGGGTGAGGAGTGCGAGTAGTTTCGAGAAGTTCAAGAAGCGACTTACAACCGCACCGATTCGACATTGCCTTCGGTGATGATGAGTACATTGTACAGTGATGCCTCAGGAAGGGTTTAGGGTGTGTATTGATGCAAGGAGAGAAGGTGATTGCTTATGCCTCTGGCGGTTGAAGCCTTATGAGATGAACTATCCGATCCATGACTTGGAGTTGGGTGCTATAATCTTTGCATTGAATATTTGGAGGCATTATCGTATGGAGTTACCACTAGGATATTCTGAGATCATAAGAGCCTTAAATACTTGTTGACCGAAAAGAGCTGAATTTGAGGCAAAAGCGATGGTTAGAGTTCTAAAAGATTATGACTTGATGATAGATTACCATCCGGGAAAGCTAATGTGGTAGCGGATGCTCCGAGTAGGAAGTCCACTATGGCTCACATGGAGTGTGTATCTTCCCTTCTTTGAAGGATTTAGCTGACTTGATGTGATGATGAGGCAAGATAGGCTGAGTGTATTTTGGAAAGTTTGAGGTGAGGCCGGTCTTTGAAAGAGAAGATCAAGGAATTGCGGGATCATGATGAGTACTTGAGTAGGCTTAGGGAAGAGATAAAGAATGGCAAGCCGTCTAATGTAGAGGTAAAGGAAGATGGATTGGTGGTTGTGGGTAGTAGATTGTGTGTCCCGGGCAAGTTAGAGTTGAGAGATGAGATTCTTGATGAGGCGATAATGCTCCTTATGCAATGCATCCAGGAGTTCTAAGATGTATCGAATTTGAAAGAGCATTTCGGTGGAAAGGAATGAGGAAAGATGTAGAGTATGCTAAAGATGTTTGGTGTGCCCGTGAGTTAAAGTGAACACCAAGCACCTTCGAGCAAGCTTAATCCTTGCCTATTCCGGAGTGGAAATGGGAAAAGATAACTATGGATTTTCGATGGGATTGCCGAGATCTAGCGAAGCATGATGCAATATGGGTGATTGTGGATAGGTTGACTAAGTCACTCACTTCTTGCCAATTAAATCATGATGATTCTTTGAATGTGTTGGCTAAGAAGTATGTGGATGAGGTGATTAGGCTTCATGGGATTCCGAGTTCGATAGTTTCGATAGAGATCGGGTTTACCTCCGGGTTTTGGGAGAGTTTGCAGGAGGCCTTGGGGACTAGATTGCATTTGATCGGACTTTCCATCCGTGACCGATGGACGATCGAGAGGACCATTCGGACTTTGGAGGCAATGTTGAGGGCTTGTGCTTTGGATTTCAAAGGTTCGTGGGATGATCACTTACCTTTGATCGAGTTTGCTTATAATAATTCCTATCATTCGGGAATTCAGATGGCACCTTATGAGGCTTTGTATGGTAGGAGATGTAGAACTCCTATATGTTGGGACGAGGAAGGTGAAAGGAAGCTTGTGGGACCTGAGTTAGTGTAGTTTACAGTTGATAAGATAAAGCTAGTGAAGCAGAGACTTAAGGCAGCTCAAGATCGGATGAAGAGCTATTCGGATGCCCATAGGAAAGAGATGGAATTTGAAGTGGGTGAGAAAGTGTTTCTTAGAGCTTCTCCATGGAAAGGTGTTTTGAGGTTTGGTAAGAAAGGTAAGCTTAGCCCGAGGTATATAGGCCCATACAAGATCATTGAGAGGATTGGGCCTTTGGCTTATAAGTTAGATTTGCCATCGGAGTTGTCTAAGATTCATAATGTGTTCCATGTGTCGATGCTGAGGAGATACAGGTCGGATCCTTCGCATATAGTTCAACCTTCAGAAGTTCAATTGAGAGAGGATTTGAGTTATGAGGAGCAACCAGTGGAGATCTTAGATTCAAAGGAAAAAGTGTTAAGGAATAAGATTGTAAAGCTGGTTAAGGTCTTGTGGAGGAACCATTCAACCGAGGAAGCGACTTGGGAGCCTTTGGAAGCTATAAAGGAGAAGTATCCGTATCTCTTCATGGACTCAGGTAAGAATTTCGAGGACGAAATTCTATTAGGAGGGGAGAATTGTTGGGTCCCGAAAAATTTTTCTTTATTTTCATTTATTTATTTAATTTCTTTTGTTTATCCCTTAATTTTTTTTAAAATGGGGAATTAGAAATTAGAGTTAGATTATTAGAATGGGCCTATTGGAGAAGTGGGCTTAAAGAGTTGTTAAAATGAAGAAGGAGGTTTAGAATAAGTGGGTTTGGTGGTAGTAGGCCTTGGGAGGTGGAGGCCCAAAAGCCTTTATGTAAGGGGAATGTCAAAAACTACATAGTTTTGGAGGGATTTAAGTTAGAGATAAGTGAATGAGTTAGAGGAAGTGAAGTGGTCGTATACCTTAGAAGCAAAGAGGAGAAAACGTGAAAATAGAAGGGAGAAGAAGAGAAGATTCGGCTAAGCCTAAGGAGAAGGAGAAAGAAGAAGAAAAGTGGAAAAAGGGAAGAGAAATCAAGAGCTTAAGGTAAGTATCTATCTTCCTTTGAGTTAGATTCAAGAAAGGGGATGAAATGAAGGTTAGGGTTTGTGTAGGAATGAAGAAAGAAAGAAGAGATGAGTGGTTTTATGATTCCTAAGCTAGGGTTTTGGTTATTCTAGCTTAAATGGGTTATAGATAGGTTAGGTTTGAGGTTATTGTTAGTTTTCCTTTGATTCTTGAATGTTATAACTTTCCGATGAGTTTCAAAATTTAATCGAAATGTGTTTTATTGAAGGGAACCAAGGAAACCTCACTCAAGAGAGAGAGGAAGGACATTTGTGAACTCAGATTTCGATATTTTAGGTGGGTAATCGTTTATAGTCATTATGTAATGGGTGACCTTGTATGCTTATGTGCTTTGTTTTATATTTGTGTAAAAAGTTGATTTTCGATGAATATTTGGATATGTATGTTAAATGTGGCATCTTGTCTTTGAAAGAAATGTAAAGTATGGAATTGTGCATACTTGAAAATTTTGAAGAAACCTATGAATGAAACTATTTGAGCATAGATTATTTGTGTGTGTGGCAAGAGAGAACCCGTTGTGATAGTCACGTGCACGTTGACCTAGCCTTCTCCGGCTGCCGCTTGTGGCCACGAGATCCGAGAAATCGGACTCGTTGTGTTTATTGATAAACTTGGTTTATTCGTTGTGTTCTGAAACTCTCTAGCCATGTGATCGTGCATTTTCATTCAAACTTTGTTGTGTATGATGCATCATAAGTGTTATAATTGATAAAGTTGTCATGTTAGGCTTTATGTAATGTAATGTTTATTACGCCTAAAATGATGTTACGTGAATGTTTTAGGATTGTTTGAAATATGCATGACTATATGTATGAATATATGTGTTGCATGGCTCATTACGATGGCTATAGGCGTATTAGCCATCGAGCCGTGTTAGCTCACCCATTTTCCTCCACAGTGCAAAAGCTCAAGTCTAGCATCGGACCTTGCAAGGCATCGGAAAACTCCAAGACTTTAGATATTTTGCATTAAGTTAGTGACTCACTTTTGGGATAGCTTTGCAAGCATAACAAGCATGGAGCATCTTTTGTATTTTGTACTTGGTGTTAAATCATGATGAATATGTTGTTATGTAATCAAAGCTATAAATGCACTTTTGGTTGGATTAGAAATGAGAATGAAGAGAACAAGTATTCCCTTTTGTATAATTGTGTTACTTGTAGTTAATGCATGTGTTTGGGTAGAAGATGTGGAATGAAGGTTGTGTTTGAGTTGCTATTGGGTTTCTGCTGGGTTTTTGTCTTGGGAGAGCTTGCTGGAAAATTTGCTATGGTGTGTGAGTTGTGAAAGTCTTCGAGTGCAGGTATCTTTGTGTTTTCTGCAATTTACGAGTTGGTACAAGTAGTATGAGATCATTTAATATTGTTGAGGTTGTTAGCGGGCTGTAGAGCTCTCCGGGGTTTTATGAACTATTTAAGAGGAGTTAAATTGGTAGGTGTAAGTCGTTGGAATTAAATGTAGGTCTGTCAAAGTGACAGATTGGTAGCAGAAGATTTGAGTCCACTTTTGACCCATATAGAGTTGGAATATAGGTCGGTGGTCTTCATGAAAGTTGTAGATAATTCTTTTAGCTTTCCATAGACACTAAGTTTGTTAAATTTGGAGTTCTGGGTCAAACGTTATGGAGGTCACAATTTCTGATTTGTTAGGGAGAGCTAGTCGATCGGCCTTTGTGTTAAAAATTTGTTTCCCTTAATGGCCGAGCTAGTCTTTGGATCCTTCTTGAAAAATATAGATTTTCTCTTAGCTTTCTAACGCCTCGACTATGTCTAATTTGGAGCTCGAGTCAAAAGTTATGAGGGTTAGAAGTTTGAGCTCGAGTCGGAAATAGAGCTCGACAGCCATCGCTCGGCCATGCGGCCGGCGATGGGCGCTTCGATTTATGGCGCCGCCATGCATGGCGCTGGTCGCCATTGTCTTTGGGGGTCGGTTTTGGCCGACCGACCCCTCTCCTTCCTTTGGCTATAACTTTTGCATAGACCTCCGATTGAGCTGATTTTGAACCGATGGATTTCTAAGAAATTTTCTATCTTTTACACTTGATTTTCCAGTATTTATTTTAAATTGAAAAGGGTGGTTTGAAACAAAGTGTGGAGGTCGGCTGATTCTTTCTGAATATACTTCACAAAATTTTAAATATATGGAGCTATAGGGCTCGGGTTGAGGCGATTCTTGTTTTAAATGAAAATAGAGACATAAATCTACACTTTTTATGAAGGAGCCAATCAGTAATTTTGCCTCTAAAGTTTTCAAATATTTACATGAATTCGGTAGAGGGACTGTTTTCACTGTTTTCTTTAAGATAGCATTTTTGCCATAACTTTTTCATTTCAAATCCGAATTGAACGATTTCAGTGGCGTTGGAACCGTGAGAGCGTAAGGAACATATTTTCTTAAAAATCCAAAGTCAAATTTTCTATTTCAAGATTTCTCCTTTTGTGGCCAATTTTGTGTCGGTTTTGGGTCCTCTATGCTTATGCATGCTTGTATGGGTTCGAATGTTGGGCCTTGGAGACGGGGTCCAACAGCACCTCATAATCGGCCACGGTCAACTGCCCCTGTCTCAGCTCTAAGAACTCCTGTAACTTCATTTCCAGATAAATCTTAGGCATGAAATTGTCCTTGAACGCCCTCAGAAAATCATCCCATGTTAGTGTGCAGGGCCTGGTGGTGCCGCCTAAGCGATCTTCCACCATCGATATGCAGAACCACAGCAGTAGAAACCGCGTAATCGAAACGCTCATCCGAGTCACAGTCCATCTGATCGAGGACTCTCTCTGTCCTCTCTAGCCATCCCTCAGCCTCCGCAGGGTCGGTGCTACCATAGAAGTCAACCGCCCCCTGCTTGCGCAGTTGATCATATCTCCATTCCCGTCTCACAGGAACTCGAGGAGGCAACTCCTCTGAATGAGGCACAGGAGACTTCCTACTAGCTCCTACCGATTCCAGGTCAGCTGGTTGTTCAACTCGATCTCCATGAATGGATGACCTAAAACAGACAAGAAATTCTGATCAGTTCTGCTATGCTTACAGTGATTCAAGCCTAAATTACCCTATGCCTAAAAGATGCCAAACCATGCTCTGATACCACTTAATGTAGCACCCCCTCATCGTAGGATACACATCGGGAAACCCGAAGGTCGCTCCGATATAAATCCCACGATGAAGGTGCACCACCAGAACATTTCCCAATAATATCCACATGGCATCACAATAATTTAAAACCATAACATAACACAATATCAGAAATCGCTAAATTTTAAAATCATAATATCAATCTGATACAATCATCCAGCAACAGAATAGACAAGTCTATCAGTCCCCTAAACAAAACCAAAAAGGAAACTGATACAAACATCTATCCTAAGTCATCCTCAAAATCCAACCCGGTTGACCGACACATGTGCCATCGCTTCTCCCGCCAAAGACACTCAAGACGGTAGGAAAAGGCTATCTCCTGAGCTAGGGTCTATTCTATCACCCTGAAAAATAGGTTGCAATTTTGGGTGAGTTTGCGAACTCGATGAGAAACCATCATCGATGGTTCACTCAAATCATGCATTCACTTAAATTGCGTACAAGACGCACTGATAATATTCAATTAAAAGATTATATAACAATTTACAGTATCGGTAACAATTTACAATAGCATAGAACAGTTCACAGTGTCACATCACAATTTACAGCAAATCATGGCATCACGTAGTTCAGTAATCGTCACACAATTTGGCAATTCAATCAGTCATGTATATAATGCATATGAGACTCTTTCCAGTTATTCAGTATTGTGCCCAAGTGCTCAGTCAGTAAACAGTGGGGACGCGTCAGGGATAAATCCCCTGCTATGCCCTATCAAGATAAAGATGAGAGCTCGAGGCTCTTTTTAGTGATAATAGCAACTTGGGACACGTCCATTATCTGATCATGCATTTATGCATACAATGTAGTGTTTAATGATTTGTAGTATACGGCTATAAAAGCCCAGTATTACAGTACTCAGTAATCCAGTGATATGGCTATAAAGCCCAGTATTGCATTTCTCAGTGTCATATAGTAATCCAATCCAATACAGTGAAAGCATGCAATTAGAACGATACCATTCAAGAGTTCTCAGTATTATCAGTGGTCCAACCGTATTCACAAAAAGCATGCCATTCAATCACACGTACATTTCAGTAATCATGCAATTCACATTATCCAATCCCATGCAGTAAGAGCATGCAATTCGGTCACATACATTTGAGAAGCATACCATTCGATCATATTCTTTGCAGTAATCATACGATTCAATCTTATACATTTCAGTAGTTATCTGATTCACATTGGCAAGTCATTCACATTAAGCATCTAGACAATCAGGAAATTGAGAAACCATCTAGGTTACTCACCTGTAACTTCCGAGCTACTGCCTGGAAGTTCGAGCAATGTCCGTGGAACGACGATCCAACGACGCCTCTATAACAGTAAAAATACATTCCATTACTAATTGCTCAATTAAACAGTGTAGTAATGCATATGTCTCAGTGAAATGATGTACAATGCATGTCCACGAGTTTCCGGTGCTAAATCCCAATTTCGGTACTTTAAGCCCAATTCTATCTCTTTGTTCAATTGATCACTAATAAATGATCCATTCCTAAAATCCAGTCAATTTTCCTCAATTCGAATCACCTATAGCAATTTTTCCTATTCATCGGGTCAAAACCTCAATTGCAATTCCCAATCAAAACTCCAATAGTCTCAATTTGACATTTAGGTCACACCATAACCCATGATTGACCTTACTCTCTATAATTCATTACCAATTAAATCAATTCTAACTCCCATAATTATCCTCAATTGTAGACCTCTTTCTAGTTCACAATGAATCAGAATCACCTCAATCAAGGTCTATACCATAAGTTATGCCTAATAAACTAATACTCATCCATTCGAAATCATCCTTCGCGCGACCTATTCCCTTATTGCGGCGAAGAGAAGATCGCTTCCGTGGCGTGAACACGCCACAAGGCGCGGTACATGAACCCTTCAGCGCCTCTCGCGCATGACGTCCGATCCGCTTCGTCGCGACGTGCAAATTAATTTTATTAAATGACGAAGGCCTCGGCGCCTCAAGGCTCGTCATGACGATCTACGATCCGATCGTCTTCTCCGATCGATTTCCGCCATTAATACACTCTCAACTCAACATTTAACACTCCCATCTACTCTATCTAACTCATTAAATACCATAAATACACTAAAAGCCATTAATAACAACATTAAACACAAAAATACTTACCAATCAAACGATCGATCCACAATCACCTTAACCCTAAAAATCCTCTGAAATCAACGATCCAACAATTTCAAAGCCTCAAACCTTCACCAATCACCATAGACAAGTTAGACTAACACAATAAGGAAGAAGCCATAAGAAGAAATCGAAGGATCTCACCGTTGGGAGAAAAATCGAATCACCGTAGAGGGGAAGAACTCATATGCCTTAGGTAAACTTTTCCCCCAAATTTCAAACCTAGTATTTATAGACTTAAGTCTCCGAATCAGTCCAAATTTCCGTCTCGAAATTTCAGTGGCTCAACATATTTATTTCCTATCAGTAAATTCTAATTTTTTTCCCATTGCCTTTGGACAGTTCTTTCAGTAATATACGGTCAATCAGTCAGTCGCTCATATATTTCCGGTCCGAGCATTTTCTCGCAAATTTCTCGAAAATTTCCTATACACCACTAAAAATTACCAGTCACTCAGAACCAATATTAAATCAGTCAATTGAACCCAATTACTCTAAGTTCTCAATTAACCCCCAATCCAGTCAGTCCGGTCAGTTCATGCTCACAATCAAATCCAGGAAATCATGAATGCAAGTACCTATGAATAAATGCATATGCAATAAACCTGTTCCTCTATAATTAGAGGCCAGTAACATGCTCAGTCAATGAATGCAGTGAAATCCAATCATTTCAACCCGATGACCAAAATACCCTTGCTAACAGTAACGGGATGTTACATCCACTCAGGGATGGATAATGGCCTTAACTGTCCTGAAGGTGCCTGGTGCTCAGCCTTAACTTACTGACACACTAGAAACTTACTAACATACTCGGCCACATCCTTCTTCATACCTCTCCACCAGAAATGCTCCTTGAGATCCCTGTACATCCTGGTGCTACCTGGGTGCATAGCATAAGGCGCATTGTGCGCCTCATCTAGAATCTCATCCGTCACCTCCTTGACATCTAGAATACAAAGCCTATTCCCGACTGTCAGGAGTCCATCATCACTCACCACCATATCGGACTTCTTACCCTGCTGAATCTCATCACACAGCTTACTCAGTTCTGCATCCTGAACCTGCAACTCTCTCGCCTTCTCTCTGAGGATCGGTCTTACTCTAAAAGTAGCAATCATGCGATCAGACTCCTCCTGCTTCAAGTTGATCCTGAGTTTAGCCATCTCTTCAAATAGCGGCAGATACACTTTCTGAACATATGCTATGGAAGACTTCCTGCTCAAGGCATCTGCTACTACATTAGCTTTGTCTGGGTGGTATTCAATCAACAGGTCATAATCTTTGAGTAGCTCAATCCATCTCCTCTATCTCAAATTCAACTCCTTCTGACTCAACAAGTATTCGAGACTCTTGTGATCTGTAAAGATCCTGGTTTGCACTCCATACAGATAATGCCCCCAGATCTTCAAGGCAAAGATCACAGCTACTAACTCCAGATCATGGGTCGAAAAATTCATCTCATAAGGCTTTAGCTGCCGTGAGGCATATGCTATCACCTTATCTCCCTGCATAAGTACACATCCTAACCCCTTTCTGAAAGCATCACTATACACAGTATAACTCCCCTCTCCTGTGGGCAAAGCCAGAACTGGAGCTCATCACTCTAGACAAACTTCTGGTTCTTTCTCAATAATTTTTTCAAAGGAGCAGTAATCATAGGGAATCCCACCATAAATCTCCTATAATAGCCTGCTAAACCCAGAAAGCTCCTCACCTCAGTCACTGATGTCGGGGCATGTCAATTCACTACTGCTTCAATCTTCTTGGGATCCACATGTACCCCCTTCTCAGAAATAATGTGACCAAGGAAGACCACTTCACGAATCCAAAATTCACATTTGGTGAATTTGGCATACAGCTCTCTCTCCCTAAACCTCTGCAATACAATCCTCAAATGCTCCTCATGTTCTCCCTCACTCTTGGAATACACCAGAATGTCATCGATGAACACGATAACAAACTAATCCAAAAACTCCTTAAAGACCCTGTTCATCAGATCCATGAAAGCAACAGGAGCATTGGTCAGTCCAAAAGGCATAACCAAAAATTCATAATGCCCATACCGTTTTTTGAAAGCTGTTTTGCTCACATCAGACTCCTTAATCACGAAGTTAATGGTAGCGGACACGAGGTCAATCTTAGAAGACCCGCTTCAGAGCTGATCAAACAAGTCGTCTATCCGAGGCAAAGGATATTTATTTTTCACTGTCACCTTATTGATCCTCCTGTAATCAATGTACATTCGCCAAGTTCCATCTTTATTTTTAACAAACAAGACCGGCGCTCCCCAAGGTGAGGTGCTCGACCTAATAAACCCCTTCTCTAATAAATCCTTCAACTGCTCCTTAAGCTCCTTCAGCTCAGCTGGAGCCATCCTGTACGGTGGAATAGAAATAGGAGTTGTCCCGGGAGCTAAATCAATAGCAAACTCGATCTCCCTCTCTGGTGGCAAACCGGGCAACTCCTCAGAAAACACATCTGGAAATTCCCTCACAATGGGAATTTCCTCCACCTTGCTCTCCTTCACACTAGTATCCATGACACATGCCAAGAATGTTTCATAGTGTTGGGCCCGGGTCCCGGATCCCTAATCCCGAGGTGACCCCTCGGGTTGCGCCGGCGACGGGCGCCCCAAAACCTTCAGACCCGATCCCAACATCCACACAAAATTCTATTCATACACATACACACAATATGTACTCAAAATAAATAGAATCGCATCCTATAAGCAAAGGATCTCCATGCCATTTCAATTCAAATACATTAAACAAGCATTCACAATATGGCACAATACATGTGAAAGTTCCAATCCAAAAATACAATATATGAAAATCCCCAATGGTGATATGTTTGGTGGGCTAACCAAAATACTAACTTAATGAAATAATTTGAAACTATTGCAGAGTTCTTCGATGCCTGGCAAGGATCAACTGATATCTTGAGTTGCACCTGAGGAGGGAAAAGTAATGGGTTGAGCTACACAGCTCAGTGGCTAATATAATTATAGTCATCGGTAACTAGCACAAAATCAGGCATATGTATGTATATATGTATATACATGCAACAATTCTAGCACTCACATGTTAATCAAACAATTTACGCCTTCAACATAATTAATCCAAGTTACAGAACATGGCACAAATATGCTTCATAATGTGAACAAATCAAATATGCAATGCACATCATATGGCTCGAGGGTTCCATGGAAACAAAAGGGAGAAATCGAAGTTTACACCCTGAACAAAATGAGTCCATTCGGAGCTCATAAGCCACAAGCGGGCAGCCGGGAGAAGGCTCTTGTCAATGTGCATGTGATAAACGAAATAGTTCCACTCTCGCCCAAACAAAAGCACAAAATCATGCTCATAATCATTTTATCAGATGATATGCTTTTAAGCTTTCATTTATTCAAAATGCCATGACCAAAGTCGAGGCATAGCATGCTCAGAATCGAAATCATGGTTCTTCCAAAGTATGCAAAATCAAACGCATTCAAATCTTCATATAACATATATGTTCACACATAGGCAAGAATTTGCCTAATCACACAATAACTATAAGTATATTACCCACCTAATATCTCTTGAGTATTCGACTCACTGTTGTCCTTCCTCTTGCGCTTGGGTCAGGCCGGCTTGGTTTCCTATAATAAACCAAGTTCTCATTCAATTAACATTCAAAGAAAATACTCAAAAGCTTGAAAACAGCCAAAAGGAAAAGCACTAAAAGTCTCCACACGACTTCTACCTAAAATTTTGAACCCTTAGAGGCTAATTCCGAACTTCCTTTCTTCACAAAACTTGTAGCCCTTTATCTCTAGTTCACAACGAATCTAAAATCACCTCAATTGGACATCTACAACCCAAGATATGCCCAAAAATCTCTCTCGGAAAAATTGGAGGTTTGCCGCGGCGAAGGTACGCTTGCCGTGGCCTACCAAATCTCCTCGCACGTCGTGACGGACGAAAGTTTGCACGTCACGACGAATGCTTCCCCGCTCGTCGCGACGAATTTAATTATTACACGTCGCGACGAACTTGCACGTCGCGGCGTGTTCATACGCACGTCACGACGCGCGGGTCTGGAAAACGACTCCGAAACCCGATTTCTAGCATTTTCAACTTCAATCCTTTCCCTTTTCCAAATACAACACATCTAAACCTTAGATCAAGTCCTACACTACATTTCTAACCCAGCAGCAACTCAAAATCAGTCATAATCACATCAACTCACGAAATCTAACCATTTTTGCCTTTAAACCCTACAACCACCGATTCTACTACTTTCATCCTATCTTTTGGTTTAATCCAACCGAAACAAGGTTAAATGAAGCAAAACTTACCCGGAAACGTCTTAGATCTGTCGAAAAATCTTTTGGATCACGAATCCTACCTCTCTTCTCTTCTTCCCTCCACCTACGGTAACTCCTCTTCTCTTCTTCCCTTCTTCTATTCTCTTCTTCCTTTCTAATTCTCTCTTTTAAGCATAAGCCAAAGACCATTATGCCCTTCATAACAAAACTTTAACCTATCCAACTTAAACAATCTTCCTAAAATGCCCTCATAACTTTTTACCCTTTTAATTCTCACTTAATCACAAATAAACCTTAATTATCCAATAATACTCTCAAATAGATCAAACTAAGGCATAAACACATAATTAACACCATTCATGCTTAATAACATCATAAAAAAATTCAGGGTCCAACATTTCTCCCCCTCTAAAAAAAAATTTCGTCCTCGAAATTATTACCTGAGTCATCGAAGAGATACGGATACTTCTCCTTCATAGCTTCCAAGGGCTCCCATGTAGCCTCCTCTACCGAATGGTTCCTCCACAGGACTTTGACTAACTGAACCATCCTGTTCCTGAGAACTTTTTCCTTGGTATCCAAAATCTCCACTGGTTGCTCCTTATAACTCAGATCATCCCTCAGCTGAACCTCACTAGCCTGAATGATATGAGAAGGATCCGATCTATACCTCCTCAACATGGAAACATGAAACACATCATGAATCTAGACAATTCCGGAGGTAACGCCAACCTGTAGGCGAGTGGTCCAATCCTCTCAAGGATTTCATAAGGACCCACATACCTCGGACTCAACTTACCCTTCTTGCCAAATCTCATTACTCCTTTCCAAGGAGACGTCTTAAGGAACACTTTCTCACCGACCTCGAACTCCATCTCCTTTCGGTGTGCATCAATGTAACTCTTCATCCTATCCTGTGCTGCCTTAAGCCGCTGCTTAACCAGATTGACTTTCTCAACTGTCTTCTGAATCAATTCTGGTCCTACCAGTTTTCTCTCTCCTTCTTCATCCCAACAGATCGGAGTCCTATATTTCCTCCCATACAAAGCCTCATATGGAGCCATCTGAATACTCGAATGGTACGAATTGTTATAAGCAAATTTGACCAACGACAAATGCTCATCCCAAGCTCCTCGAAAATCCGTCACACAAGCCTGAAGCATCCCCTCAAGAGTCCGAATGGTCCTCTCAGATTGACCATCCGTCTGAGGGTGAAACGCTGTACTAAAATTCAGCTTAGTACCTAAAGCTTCCTGCAAACTTCCCCAAAACCTCGAAGTAAACCGAGGGTCTCTGTCAGACACAATTGAATCTGAAATCCCATGCAATCTCACTATCTCATCAATATACTTCTTTGCTAACACATGCAAAGAATCAATATGCTTAATCGCCAAAAAGTGAGCTGACTTCGTCAACCGATCCACAATAACCCAAATAGTATCGTGCTTCCTATTGGTCTTAGGCAATCCCATCAAAAAATCCATAGTCACTCTCTGCCACTTCCATTCCGGGATGGACAATGGCCTCAACTTGCCTGAAGGTGCCTGGTGTTCAGCTTTGACTTACTGACACCCTAGACACTTACTGACAAACTCCGCTACATCCCTCTTCATGCCTTTCTACCAAAAATGCTCTCTCAAATCCCTGTACATCCTGGTGCTACCCGGATGCATGGCATAAGGCGCATTGTGTGCCTCATCTATAATCTCATCCTTAACCTCCTGCACATCTGGGATACACAACCTGTTCCTCACTGTCATAAGCCCATCATCCCTTACTACGACTTCTGAAACCTTACCATTCTGAATTGCATCCTTGAGTCTGCTCAACTCTGCATCTTGAACCTGCAATTCTCTAACTTTCTCCCTGAGTATCGGTCTCACTCGGAAGTTAGCTAGAAGGCAATCTGACTCCTCCTGCTTCAAGCTTATCTTAAGCTTGGCCATCTCTCCCAATAAAGGAAGATAAACCTATCGAATATGAGCAATCGAAGACTATCTACTCAAAGCATCCGCTACTACATTGGCCTTGCCCGGATGATACTCAATCAACAAATCATAATCCTTGAGCAACTCGATACACCTTCGTTGTCTTAAATTCAGTTCCTTCTAGCTCAACAAATACTTAAGACTCTTATGATCACTAAAGATCCTCGTCTGAACTCCATACAGATAATGCCTCTAAATCTTCAAAGCAAAGATCACAGCTGCCAACTCCAAATCATGCGTCGGATAGTTCAATTCATAAGGCTTCAACTGCCTCGAAGCATAAACAATCACCCTATCTCCCTGCATCAAAACATAACCAAGACCCTTCCTCGAAACATCACTGTACACAGTATATCCCTCATTACCCGATGGCAAAATCAGAATCGGAGCACTCGTCAATCTGTGTTTGAGCTCCTCAAAACTCTTTTGACACTCATCCGTCCAGAGAAACTTTTGATTCTTCCTTAACAACTTAGTCATCAGAGCGGCTATCATAGAGAATCCCTCCACAAACCTCCTGTAGTAGCCTGCCAAACCCAGAAAACTCCTCACCTCTGCTACATTCTTCGGTGCTTCCCAATTCACCACAGCTTCTATTTTCTTTGGATCCACATGCACTCCTTGTTCTGAGATTACATGTCCAAGAAATGAAACTTCTCTTAGCCAAAATTCGCATTTATCGAATTTGGAATACAACTCGTTTCTCCTTAATGTCTCCAAAGAAACCCTCAAATGCTCTTCATGCTGCTCATCACTCTTGAAATAAACCAATATATCATCGATAAAGACAATGATAAACTGATCCAAGAATGACTTAAAGACCCGATTCATCAAATCCATAAAATCTTCAGGCGCATTTGTCAATCCAAAGGGCATAACCAAAAACTCAAAATGCCCATACCGAGTCCTGAAAGCGGTCTTGGGCACATCCAACTCCTTAATCCTCAACGATCCATCTTTCTTCTTCACAAAAAGAACCGGAGCTTCCTAAGGCGAAGAACTCGGCCGAATATACCCCTTCTCCAACAACTCCTCCAACTGCTCCTTAAGCTCTTTTAATTCTACCGGAGCCATCCGGTAAGGCAGAATTGAAATCGGCGCAATACCTGACAGAAGCTCAATGGGAAACTCAATTTCCCTTAGTTAGCGGTAGTCCTGGCAATTCCTAGGGAAAGACATCCGAGAGTTCCCTGACTATTGGAATATCCTCCAACTTTCCTCTATCTATCCTGGTATCTACCACATAAGCCAAAAATGCTTCACATCCTTTACTCATCATCTTCTCTGCTGTCAAAGCTGAAACAATTCTGGGCGGACCTGCTTTTCTGTCCCCCACAAACACCACTCTCCTACCGCTATCCAATTCAAATTCCACCGTTTTCTGTTTACAATCCAGACGGGCGTTGTACCTCTCCAACGTATCCATACCCAAAATGACATCCAATCCTCCCATCTTCAGTGGCATCAAATCCACCACCAGACGCTCTCCACCAACACATATCTCACAGCCTCTATACACTTGACTAACAATAATATACTGACCGATTGGAGTACTCACCATCAGCGGAGTATCCAAAGGGCTCACATTTCTATCACACACAGTTTTACTCGAAGAAACAAACGAATGAGTAGAACCTGGATCAATCAAAGCAATCACATCATCAGAAAATAACTTAACCGTACCAGTGACTACATCTGGAGCGGTCTCTGCATCCTCCCGAGTCATTGCAAAAACCCTAGCCGGTGCCTGTCCCTTCGGTCTCCCCAGAATACTCACTCTCTTCGCCGCATCAGAACTTCCCACTTCTGTAGAAGTCGTCTGACCCACAGTCTTTGCTCTCCTAGAAGCTTGCATCTGAGCTCCCTCTCTTCTAGACGACTTGGGACACTCTCTAGCCAAGTGCCCTTTCTATCCACATGTAGCCCCCCCTCACCATAGGGTACACATCGGGACGCCCAAAGGTCGCTCCGACATGTATCCCTCGATAAAGGTGCACTAACAAAAAATCCGACTGTTAATCCACATGGCATCGCAATAATTAAAACAAAAATAATCTTGATACAGTCATCCAATATCAGAATAGACAAGTCTATCAATCCCCTAAACAAAACCAAAAAGGAAACTGATACAAGCATCTATCCTAAGATCATCCGCAAAAGTCCAACCCAAATGACCCGACATGTGCCATCGCTTCTCTTGCCAAAGACGCAAGACGGCAGAAAAGACTATCTCCGGAGCTAGGAGTCTACTCTATCGATCCTGAAAAATAGGTTGCAATTTTGGGTGAGTTTGCGAACTCAGTGAGAAACCATCATCGATGGTTCACTCAAATCATGCATTACGCAGATTATGCATGCTGACACGACAAGAAGAATACAATTAGTATATAACAATTTGCGATAGCCTATAACAGTTTGCGGTATCATATTACAATTCACGATATGCAAACAGCGATCTATGAGCATGTAACAATCTGCAATCTCTCATATCATCACATCATTCAGTAAGTGTCGCAATTCAATCAGCCATGTGTATATAATGCATATGAGACTCTTTTCTAGTTATTTAGTGTTGTGCCCAAGTGCTCGGTCAAGATTCGATGGGGACGCGTCGAGATTCTCCCCTGGGCTCGAGGTCGGTCGATCTGATGTTCGAGCTCGAGGCTCTTTTCAAATGATAATAGCAACTGGGTCACATGTCCATTATCGATCATGCATTTATGCATGTAATGCGATGTTCGATAATTGGTGTATGGCTATAAAGCCCAAGATTGCATTTTCTCAAAGTGTCATGCAAGAGTCCAATCCTATCTGAGAAAAGCATGACATTCGATCATGTACATTTCAGTAATCATGCAATTTCACATTGGCAAGTAAATCACATTGAGCATTTAGACAATCAGGAATTTGAGAAACCAACTAGGTTACTCACCCGTAACTTCCGAGCTACTGCCTGGAAGTCCCAGCAATGTCTGTGGAATGACGGTCCAACGGTGCCTCTATAACAGTTAAATACAGTCCCATTACTAGATGCTCAATAATTCAGTAATGCATATGTCTCAGTGGAATTATGTACAATGCATGTTCACAATTTTCCCGGCGCTAAAAACGCAATTTTGAACTCTTATGTCCCATTCTAACTCTTCGCTCAATTGATCGACAATAATTGATCCAATCCTAAAATCTATTTCAATATCCTCAATTCATATACCCTATAGCAATTCCATAACCCTTGGGTCAAAACCTCTATTGAAAATCCCAATTAAAACTCTAATTGAAATTCCAATTGTCTCAACTCAACACTTAGGTCACACTATGAACCATAATTGACCTTATTCTCTATGAATCAATACCATTTAAATTAAATTCCAATCCTCAAAATTATCCTCAATTGTAGACCTCATTCCCTACTTCATAATGAATAATGAATCACCTCAATCAGAGGTCTATACCATAAGTTATGTCCAACAAACAAACACTCATCCATTCAGAAAAGCCCCCTTCGCCGCGACGTGAAGAAGTCCGTCACAATGACGTTAAAGACGTTTCGCCATGGCGAACACTCTTATCCGCTTATCGCGACGTAAATCCAGCGCTTCACAAGATCTTCTTTGCGCTGTCATGGCGAAAGCACCTAATTACTCGTCGCGGCGAGGCTGCGTCAGATATCGCGATGTGCGGTCGCGCCTTCGTCTTCTCCGATCAATTTTCCGTCTAATCTCTCTCTAAAACCTCCATTAAACACTATCAACTACCCAAATCAACCATAAAAATGCCATAAATGCATCAGAAACCATTAATAACAACATTAAAGCCATAAATACTTACTAATCGAAGATCAAATTCCACAAATCCCTCAAATCTCCGTAAACCCTAAAATCCTTCAATATCAACGATTAACCATTCTCAAACCTTCTCAACCTTCATCAATCACAATAAACCAGTTAACTTAGCATAATGAGAAGGAAACCATAAGAAAAGATCGAGGAATCCTCACCGATGGAAGAATTGAAGAACACCGTGGGAGGAGAAGAGAAGAAAACGATTTTGCCTTAGGAAAATTTTTCTAACTTTCAAACCTAGGCTATTTATAGACATAAGGCTCCAAATCAGTTCAAATTTCAGTCTCTAAATTTCAATGGCTCAACATTTTTATTTCCTAACAGCATAACTCTAATTTTTCCATTGCTATTGGACAATTCTTTCAAGATTATACAAATAATCGATCGATCATTCACTCGAAAATTTCCGGTCCGGGCATTTTCTCCCGAATTTCCTGAAAATTTTCTATAAGCCACTATCAATAGCCAATCACTCTTAACTATTCTAAATCAGTCATTCTAGCCCACTTACTCCTAATTTATCAATCGATTGCAATCCAGTCAGTTCAGTCAGTCCACAATCCAATCAATTCATACCCACAATAAAATGCCGGAAAAATCATGAATGCATGTACCTATGAATAAATGCATATGCAATAAACCTGTTCCTCTATAATTAGAGGTCAGTAACATACTCAATCAGTGAATTCAATGAAACCTATCAGTCTGACCCAATATTACCATAATGCCCTTGCTAACAGTAACAGGATGTTACAATTCACCCCTCCTAATAAAAATTTCGTCCTCGAAATTAATACCTGTCCGATCAAATAAATGAGGATACTGACTCCTCATATGCTCCTCAGTCTCCCATGTAGCTTCCTCATAAGAGTGATTCTTCCAAAGGACTTTTACCAATGAAATCACCCTGTTCCTCAGCTGCTTGACCCGTGATCCTATAATCTACACCGGCTCCTCAACATAACTCAAATTACTGACTACCTCAATTTCCTGAGCTAGAATCACAAGCATCGGGTCTGAACGGTACCGTCGGAGCATACTGACATGAAACAAGTCATACATCTGGGACATCTCACTCGGTAAAGCCAATCTGTAAGCCAACGGTCCTATCCTCCCAAGGATCTCATACGGACCGATATACCAAGGGCTCAACTTGCCCTTACGGCCAAATCTCAGTACTCCTTTCCAAGGAGACACCCGGAGAAACACTCTGTCACCCACATTGTACTCCATCTCTCGCCGATGCTGATCCACATAACTTTTTTTCATGTTCATCTGAGAGCGCTTTGATGCGACTCCGGATCAACTATACCTTATCCATCAGATCACGAATCACTCGGGACCTCAATCGATCTCATACCCTCTTCATCCTAATACGGTGGCAATCGACGGCCTCCCATACAAGGCCTCATACGATGCCATCCCAATACTACTCGACATGGTTATTATATGCAAACTCGATCGGTGCAACATCGATCCCATGATCCTCGAACTCCAATACACAAGCTCAAGCATATCCTCAACAGTCTTAATCGCCCTCTCGCTCTGCCCATCATGCTCGAGGATGAAATGTCAGACTAAAGTTCAACCTCGCACCCATAGCGATCAGTAGGCTCTTCCGGAACCTCAAGTGAACTCGGGATCTCATGCGAGACTATCGACAACGGAACCCCATGCAACCGCATAATCTTCGCTACATACTTCGGGCCAACTGACGAGAGTATTGCTCTCCTCATCGGCAAGAAGTGAGTCGATTTAATAATCGGTCCACTATGACCCAGATAGCATAGTCTTTGCCTCGGCCCTAGGCAACCCCATCACAAAATTCATGGTAATTCGCTCCCATTTCCACTCCGGAATGGGCAACGAATGTAACTTCCCCATCGAGCCCGACATCGCCTTAACTCGGCGACAAATCGTACACACGAAACATACTCGCCACTTGCCTCTTCATACCAAAGCCACCAAAATGTTGTCTCGATGAATTATTCATCTTGGTCGCATCGGGATGCATAGCATATAGGCGCTACATGTGCCTCCTCTAGATCTCCGCCTCAAATCATCAACATCCGCACACATGTCTCGTCCCATCTATAAAGTCCCATCTCTCAACTCAAACTCTGAATCAGTACTGGCCTGGACTCTCTCAATCAGTCTCACTAACACTGGGTTTTGATCCTGAACTCTCTGGATCCTGTCATGCAACATCGGCCTCAGCCTCAGTGTAACATCCTGTTACTGTTAGCAAGGGTATTTTGGTCATCGGGTTGAACTGATTGGATTTCACTGCATTCATTGACTGAGCATGTTACTGGCCTCTAATTATTGAGGAACAGGTTTATTGCATATGCATTTATTCATAGGTACTTGCATTCATGATTTCCGGGATATGATTGTGAGCATGAACTGACTGGACTGACTGGATTGTAATTGATTGAGGAATTAAGAGTAAGTGAGCCCGAATGACTGATTTAGAATAGTCTAAGAGTGATTGGCAACTGATAGTGGTCTATGAGAAATATTCAGGAAATTTGGGAGAAAATGCCCGGACCGGAAGTTTTGGGGTGACAGACCGATTGACTGTATAGTACTGAAAGAACTGTCCAATGGCAATGGAAAAATTAGAATTTTACTGATAGGAAATAAATATGTTGAGCCACTGAAATTTCGAGACTAAAATTTGGACTGATTCGGAGACTTAAGTCTATAAATACTAGGTTTGAAATTTGGGGGAAAAGTTTACCTAAGGCATATGAATTCTTCCCCTCTACGGTGATTCGATTTTTCTCCCAACGGTGAGATCCTTCGATTTCTTCTTATGGCTTCTTCCTTATTGTGTTAGTCTAACTTGTCTATGGTGATTGGTGAAGGTTTGAGGCTTTGAAATTGTTGGATCGTTGATTTCGTGAGGATTTTGTGGTTAAGGTGATTGTGGATCGATCGCTTGATTGGTAAGTATTTTGTGTTTAATGTTGTTATTAATGGCTTTTAGTGTATTTATGGTATTTAATGAGTTAGATAGAGTAGATGGGAGTGTTAAATGTTGAGTTGAGAGTGTATTAATGGCGGAAATCGATCGGAGAAGACGATCGAACCGTCACATCGTCATGACGAAATGCAGAAGGCCGAGGCCTTCGTCATGATTTAATAAAATTAATTAATTTGCATGTCGCGACGAGCGGGCTGGACGTCGCGGCGAGAGGCGCGAAGGGTTGCGCGCCGCGGCGAGCGATCTTCTCTTCGTCACGGCGAAGGGAATAGGTCGCGACAAAAGGGTGATTTCTGAATGGATGAGTATTAGTTTATTGGGCATAACTTATGGTATAGACCTCCGATTGAGATGATTCCTGATTCATTGTGAACTAGAGAAAGAGGTCTATAATTGAGGATAATTATGGGAGTTAGAATTGATTTAATTGGTAATGAATTATAGAGATTAAGGTCAATCATGGGTTATGGTGTGACCTAAATGTCAAATTGAGACTATTGGAGTTTTGATTGGGATTTTCAATAGAGGTTTTGACCCGATGGATAGGAAATTGCTATAGGTGATTCGAATTGAGGAAAATTGACTGGATTTTAGGAATGGATCATTTATTAGTGATCAATTGAACAAAGAGATAGAATTGGGCTTAAAGTACCGAAATTGGGATTTAGCACCGGAAAATCGTGGACATGCATTGTACATCATTTCACTGAGACATATGCATTACTGCACTGTTTAATTGAGCAATTAGTAATGGACTGTATTTTTACTGTTATAGAGGCACCGTTGGATCGTCGTTCCACGGACATTGCTGGAACTTCCAGGCAGTAGCTCAGAAGTTACATGTGAGTAACCTAGATGGTTTCTCAATTTCCTGATTGTCTAGATGCTTAATGTGAATGACTTGCCAATGTGAACTGTATAACTACTGAAATGTATAAGATTGAACTGTATGATTACTGCAAAGAATATGATCGAATGGTATGCTTACTGAAATGTATGTGACCGAATTGCATGCTCTTACTGCATGGGATTGGATAATGTGAATTGCATGATTACTGAAATGTACGTGATTGAATGGCATGTTTTTACTAAATACGGTTGGACCACTGTATAATATTGAGAACTACTGAATGGTATACGTTCTAATTGCATGCTTTCACTGTATTGGATTGGATTACTATATGACACTGAGAAATGCAATATCGGGCTTTATAGCCATATCTTTCGATTATTGAGTCTTCGTAATATCGGGCTTTTATAGCAGATATCGCAAATCATTAAACATCGCATTGCATGCATAAATGCATGATCAGATAATGGACGTGTCCCAAGTTGCTATTATCATCGAAAAGAGCCTCGAGCTCTCACTGCATCGACGGGCATAGCTCGAGGGATTTATCTCTGACGCGTCCCCATTGTTTATCGTTGAGCACTTGGGCACAATATCAATAACCGGAAAGAGTCTCATTTGCATTATATACATGGTGATTGAATTGCCAAATTGTGTGACGATTCGAATCTGCGTGATGCCATGATTTGTCAGTAAATTGTGATGTGACATCGAATCGTTCTATGCTATTGTAAATTGTTACCGATATCGTAAATTGTTATATAATATCGTTAATTGAATATTTCTTATGTGCCATCTTCACGCATAATTTCGTAATGCATGATTTGAGTGAACCATCGATGATGGTTTCACCGAAGTTCGCAAACTCACCCAAAATTGCAACCTATTTTTCAGATCGATAGAATAGACCCTAGCTCCGGAGATAGCCTTTTCCTACCGTGAAGCGTCTTTGGCAGGAGAAGCGATGACACATGTGTCTGGTCATTTGGGTTAGATTTTGAGGATGACTTAGATAGATGTTTATATCGGTTTCCTTTTGGTTTTGTTTAGGGACCGATAGACTTGTCTATTCTTCTTTGGATGATATGTCGATTGATATTGTGATTTTAAATTTAGGGGTTTCTGATATTGTGTTATGTTATGGTTTTAAATTATTGCGATGCCATGTGGATTATTATTGGGAAATGTTCTGGTGGTGCACCTTTATCGTGGGATACGTATCGGTGTGACCTTCGGGTTTCCCGATGTGTACCCTACGGTGAGGGGGCGCTACATTAAGTGGTATCAGAGCCAGATTTGGCATCTTTTGGGCATAGTGTAATTTAGGCTTAAATCACTGTAAGAATAGCAGAACTGATTGGAATTTCTTGTCTGTTTTAGGTCATCCATACTGGGAGATCGAGTGGAACAACCGGTGACACGGAATCGGTAGAGCTAGTAGGAGTCTCCGTGCCTCATTCGAGGAGTTGCCTCCTCGAGTTCTGTGAGACGGAACGGAGATATGATCAATCGCGCATGGTGGGGGTTGACTTCTATGGTAAAACCGACCTGCGGAGGCCGAGGGATGGCTAGAGAGGATGAGAGAGTCCTCGATCGATGGACCGTGAACCGGATGAGCGCTTTACCACTCTGCGGTTTCTCTCGCTATGTGGTTACGCATATCGGTGGTGGAGGATCGTCCAGCAAGCACCACGTGCCCCTCGCACACCGACATGGGATGATTTTCGAGGGTATTCAAGGACAACTTCATGCCCAAGATTTATCTCGAAATGAAGTTACTGGGAGTTCCTAGAGTGAGACGAGGCGATTGACCGTGGCCGATTATGAAAAGTGATTCAACGAGTTAGTGGTATATGCTTCTTCACCGATGGCTTCGAGGTCGACAAGTGTCGGCGTTTTGAGGGCGACTCAACTGAGATCCGTATACTATTGGCTAGATCTCGAGCATGGGCGCTTTTATTGAATCGAGGGCGCAAAGAAGAAGATAGAACAATTCGAGACAACAGATGATCGAACTGATCAGGGGGCGGCATAAGAGATCCAATGATGCCTGCCGGTAGGCGGGCAGAGGGTTCAAGAAGTTGATGAGTAGGCCCTTCAGATCTGCAGGAGGGCTAGACAGACTTGTCATGGCAGAGGGGCGAGTTATGATCGTTAGTGATGGCGGCAGTGCTGATTTTCGTAGCGATCTGCTCCTTTTTGTGAGCATTGTGGCAAGAGACACAGTGGAGAGTGTCGATGGTTGTCTGGAGCCTGTTTGAGGTGTGGTTCGATGGACCACCTAGTGAGGAGCTGCCCAGAGACTTTGGGAGCCCAGTCTACTATGACTGGAAGATCAGGCAGCAATACCACGATCCAGCAGAGTCATGGTGATGGATCGGGATGGAGAGGCCGAGGCCGAGGTCGAGCAGAGGGGTCCGCAGTGAGGTCAGAGGGACCGAGCAGACAGCAGTCGCAAGCTAGGGTCTATGTCATGACTCGACAGGAGGCCCAGGATTCCCCGGATGTTGTTGCGGATATGTTTCTTATTTCTGGTATTGAGGCATATGCATTGTTGGATCCTGGATCCACTCATTGCTTCATTGCACCGCATTTAGCATGTAGACTGCATGGGGATAGGCAGAGGTTACAGTATGGGTTAGAGGTGAGTACACCTCAGGTAGTACGATTGTATTGGGAGAGGTCTCAGATGGGATGTCGAGTTCAGATCGATCGGAGGCCTGAAAGCCGATCCGATCGTTACGGCTCGAGGAGATTGATGTGATATTGGGGATGGATTGGTTGACTGCTCATAGGGCTATCATGAACTGTTACACCAAGGAGGTTGATAGAATCTCTGGTCACCGAGTTATTTTTAGAGGAGTTAGTCAGGCAGTGCCTGCGAGGATGATATCCTTCTTGAGTGCCCTGAGGTTGATGCAGGGAGGTTGTGAGGCCTATCTGGCTCACGTAGTGGATTCCAGAGTAGAGATGAGATTGCAGGATGTTCCCGTAGTTAGGGAATTTCCAGATGTGTTTCCTGAGGAGTTACCGGGATTGCCGCCAAAGCGGAGACCGAGTTTGAGATTGATCTTGTTCCCTGCATGCCCCTATATCGATTCCTCCGATAGGATGGCACCGTGGGAGAGAGCTTAAGGCTCAATTGCAGGAGTTACTGGATAAGGGGTTCATTAGACCGAGTGTTTCGCCATGGTGAGCCCCTTGATCGTTTGGAAGAAAAGGACGGATGTCGAGGCGTGCATTGACTATAGGCGTTGAATCGGGTGACATGATGAAGAATAAGTATCCACTGCCTAGGATTGACGATTTATTTGATCGATTGCGTGGAGCTCATGTGTTCACTTAATTGGATCTGAGATCAGGCTATTACCAGTTAAGGATTGCAGAGGCCGATGTGCCTAAGAGTGCCTTCAGGAGCAGGTATGGGCATTTCGAGTTCCTAGTGATACCGTTTGGGTTGACTAATGCCCCGACAGCCTTCATGGCTTTGATGAATAGAGTTTTTCAGCCCTACCTGGACCGGTTCGTGATAGTATTTATTGATGACATACTAATTTATTCGAGGAGTAGACAGGAGCACGCTGAGCACCTGAGGATTATTCTGCAGGTCATGAGAGAGAGGCAGTTGTTCGCCAAATTCACTAAGTGTGAATTCGGCTTGATGAGATTGTATTTACGGGGCACGAGTGTCCCGTGAGGGTATCGGTGGATCCTCACAAGATAGAGGCGATTATGAGTTGGGAGATTCGAGGAGGTGCCTGAGTTGCAAGTTTCCAGATCGGCCGGATATTACTGGAGATTCGTCGAGGGGTTTTCGTTGATCTCCGCCCCTTTGACGAAGCTACTGAGGAAGAATGTGCCGTTTAGATGGTCTGAGGAGTGCCAGAAGTGCTTTGAGGAGCTGAAACATCGGTTGACTACTGCACCGGTGTTAAGCCTTCCTTTTGGTACTGGAGGCTTTGTGGTTTACAGTGATGCCTCGCATCAGGGACTGAGTTGTGTATTGATGCAGCATGGTCGAGTGATAGCGTATGCCTCGAGATAGTTGAGGTCTCACGAGGTGAATTATCCAGTGCATGACTTAGAGTTGGCCGCAGTCGTATTTGCTCTGAAGATCTGGAGACATTATCTGTATGGGGAGACGTTCCAGATCTTCATTGATCATAAGAGTCTCAGATATCTATTGAGTCAGAGAGAGCTCAATCTGATACAGAGGAGATGGATAGAGTTACTGAAGGACTATGACTGCACGATTGAGTATCATCCAGGGAAGGCCAATGTGGTGGTCGATGCACTGAGTAGGAGATCGCATGGTAGTGCAGCTCAGGTTCAGGTTTCGAGGTTACCTGGTCTGATTCAGTTGAGAGCTCTTAACGTTCAGATGGATATGGGTCAAGATGGAGCTCTGATTGCTACTCTGAGGCTGAGGCCGATGTTGCATGATAGGATCCGAAGAGTTCAGGATCAAGACCCAGTGTTAGTGAGACTAATTGAGAAAGTCCAGCTTGCATCGATTCGAGTTCGAGTTGAGAGATGGGACTTTATGGATGGGTCGTAGACCGTGTGCTCGATATTGATGATTTGAGACGGAGATCCTTGAGGAGGCACATGTAGCTGCCTACGCGATGCATCCCTGCACGACCAAGATGTATCGCACTCGAGACAAAGATTTCGGTGGCCTGGTATGAAGAGGCAAGTGGCGAGTTTCAGGTTGGTGTATGACGTGTCAAGAGGTTAAGGTCGAGCACTGTGCTCCAAATGGGCAAGTTGCATTCGTTGCCCATGCAGCCTATATGCTAAATGCGTGAAATGAAAGAACGAGTGGATCCAGATCCAACAATGCATATGCTTCAAAACCAAATCGAAGCATACCCGCAACAACATCCGGGAATCTGGGCCTCGCCGAGTCATGGCATAGACCTCGGCTCAGGATCGCTCACGCTTTGCTCGGTTCCTCGACCTCATGACCCTTACGCTTTCGGCCTCGACCTCGGCCTCGGCCTCTCCATCTCGATCCACCTCCACGGCCCATCAGCACTGCAGTATTATCGCCGATCTTCCGGTCATAGTAGACTGGCTCCCAAAGTCTCCGGACAGCTTACCAGTGGTCCATCGAGCCACACCTCAAACAGCTCCGCATAGCCATCGACACTCTCCACTATGCCTCTTGTCACAATGCTCAGATAAGGGACAGATCGCTCAAACTCGCACTACCGCCACCACTACCAGATCTGTATAAATTTGCCCTCCGCCCATGACCGGTCTGTTTAGCCCTCCTGCGGACCAAGGGCCTACTCGACACTTGTTGAACCCTCGCCAAGATCGCCTCGACTATCATCGACCTCTTAATCCTCGGGTCCCCGACCGGCCTCGATTATACGTTGTCTCAAGAATGCCTATCCTCACAGCAGAAACCCTCAGCTCAATGAAATTACCCATGTCAGACCTAGCCAATAGGGTACGAATCTCCAGATTGAGTCTGCCCTCAAAACGCCGACACCTGTCAGCCTCAGTAGCAACCAAAGTAGAAGCATAAACCATCATCTCGTTGAACCGCACCTCATAGTCGGCCACGGTCAACTGTCCCTGTCTCAGCTCTAAGAACTCCTGCAACTTCATTTCCATATAGACCTTAGGCATGTAATTGTCCTTAAAGGCCCTCAGAAAATCATCCCATGTCAGTATGCAGGGCCTGGTGGTACTGCCCGGGACAGTCTTCCACAACTAATATGCAGGACCCTATAACAAAGAGACGGCATAATCAAATCTCTCCTCAAGGTCGCAATCCATCTGATCGAGGACTCTCTCAGTCATCTCCAACCATCCCTCAGCCTCCGCAGGGTCGGTGCTGCCATAAAAGTCAACCGCCACCGCCACATAATCGATCATATCTCCGCTCCCGTCTCTCACAGGAACTCGAGGAGGCAACTCCTCTGAAAGAGGCATCGGGGACTCCCTACTAGCTCCTACCGATTCCAGGTCAACTGGTAGCTCAACTCGATCTCCAAGGACGGATGAACTAAAATGCATAAGAAATTTCGATCGCTTCGCTATTCTTACAAAGGATTCCAAATTTAAAATACACTATGCCCAAAAGATGCCAAACCATGCTCGATATTATTTTAATGTAGCGCCCCCTCACCGTAGGGTACACATCGGGACGCCCGAAGGTCGCTCCGACATGTATCCCACGATAAAGGTGCACTACCAAAAAATCCGACTGTTAATCCACATGGCATCGCAATAATTAAAACCAAAATAATCTTGATACAGTCATCCAATATCAGAATAGACAAGTCTATCAATCCCCTAAACAAAACCAAAAAGGAAACTGATACAAACATCTATCCTAAGATCATCCGCAAAAGTCCAACCCAGCTGACCGACCTGTGTGCCATCGCTTCTCTTGCCAGCACGCTGGCACGGCAGGAAAAGACTATCTCCGGAGCTAGGAGTCTACTCTATCGATCCTGAAAAATAGGTTGCAATTTTGGGTGAGTTTGCGAACTCAGTGAGAAACCATCATCGATGGTTCACTCAAATCATGCAATACGCAGATTGTGTACAGCACGACACAGTAAGATACAATTAGTATATAACAATTTGCAGTAGCCTATAACAGTTTGCAGTATCATATTACAATTCACAGTATTATGCAACAGTCTACAATAGCATGTAACAATCTGCAATCTCTCATGTCATCACATCATTTAGTAAGTGTCGCAATTCAATCAGTCATGTGTATATAATGCAGATGAGACTCTTTTCTAGTTATTCAGTGGGGGACGCGTAAGGGATTTCTCCCCTCGGGCTCGAGGCCCGGTCAGTACAGTGTTCGAGCTCGAGGCTCTTTTCAGTGATAATAGCAACTTGGGTCACATGTCCATTATCTGATCATGCATTTATGCATGTAATGCAGTGTTCAGTAATTCAGTGTATGGCTATAAAAGCCCAGTATTGCATTTTTTCAGTGTCATGCAGTAGTCCAATCTCATACAGTAAAAGCATGTCATTCGATCATGTCCATTTCAGTAATCATGCAATTTCACATTGGCAAGTAAATCACATTGAGCATTTAGACAATCAGGAATTTGAGAAACCAACTAGGTTACTCACATGTAACTTCCGAGCTACTGCCTAGAAGTCCCAGCAATGTCCGTGGAATGACAGTCCAACGGTAACTCTCTAACAGTTAAATACAGTCCCATTACTAGATGCTCAATAAAACGATTCAATAATGCATATGTCTCAGTGGAATTATGTACAATGCATGTTCACAATTTTCCCGGCGCTAAAAACCCAATTTTGAACTCTTATGTCCCATTCTAACTATTCGCTCAATTGATCGACAATAATTGATCCAATCCTAAAATCTAGTTCAATCTCCTCGATTCATATACCCTATTGCAATTCCATAACCTTTGGGTCAAAACCTCTATTGAAAATCCCAATTAAAACTCCAATTGAAATTCCAATTGTCTCAACTCAACACTTAGGTCACACTATGAACCATAATTGACCTTATTCTCTATGAATCAATACCATTTAAATTAAATTCCAATCCTCAAAATTATCCTCAATTGTAGACCTCATTCCCTAGTTCATAATGAATCGAGAATCACCTCAATCGGAGGTCTATACCATAAGTTATGTCCAATAAACAAACACTCATCCATTCAGAAAAGCCTCCTTCGCGCATGACTGCCATTTACGCCCGATGTGAAGAAGTCCGTCACATGACGTTAAAGACGTCACGCAGCGTAACACTCTTATGCTTGCTCGTCATGACAGAATCCAGCGCCGTCTGCGGCGTCTTCTTTGCTTCGTCGCAATGAGCACCTAATTACTCGTCGCGGTGAGGCTACGCCAGACGTCGCGACGTGCGGTCGCGCCTCCATTTTCTTCGATCGATTTTCCGTCCAATCTCTCTCTAAAACCTCCATTAAACACTCTCAACTACCTAAATCAACCATAACAAATGCCATAAATGCATCAGAAATCATTAATAACAATATTAAAGCCATAAATACTTACCAATCGAAGATCAAATTCCACAAATCCCTCAAATCTCCGTAAACCCTAAAATCCTTCAATATCAACGACTAACCATTCTCAAACCTTCTCAACCTTCATCAATCACAATAAACCAGTTAGCTTAGCACAATGAGAAGGAAACCATTAGAAAAGATCGAGGAATCCTCACCGATGGAAGAATCGAAGAACACCGTGGGAGGAGAAGAGAAGAAAACGATTTTGCCTTAGGAAAATTTTTCTAACTTTCAAACCTAGGCTATTTATAGACATAAGGCTCCAAATCAGTTCAAATTTCAGTCTCTAAATTTCAATGGCTCAACATTTTTATTTCCTAACAGCATAACTCTAATTTTTCCATTGCCATTGGACAATTCTTTCAATACTATACAGTCAATCGGTCTGTCACTAGAAAATTTTCGGTCCGGGCATTTTCTCCCAAATTTTCCGAAAATTTCCTATAAGCCACTATCAATAGCCAATCACTCTTAACTATTCTAAATCAGTCATTCGAGCCCACTTACTCCTAATTTCTCAATCGATTGCAATCTAGTCAGTTCAATCAGTCCACAATCCAATCAATTCATACCCACAATAAAATGCCAGAAAAATCATGAATGCATGTACCTATGAATAAATGCATATGCAATAAACCTGTTCCTCTATAATTAGAGGCCAGTAACATGCTCAATCAGTGAATGCAATGAAACCTATCAGTCTGACCCAATATTACCATAATGCCCTTGCTAACAGTAACGGGATATTACACCACAGTTGAAGCAGGCTCCTGTTAATCTGTAACATTCTCTTCTATGAAAACTGCCACAATGCTCACACTTAGGGATGGATGACCTGTCCCCATCTCTCCTTCTGCTGCTGCCCACCGTGAAAGCTTGGTGAGAAACAGTAGAAGTCCTCATAGGTCTAGGTCGGCTCGCACCACTGCTCCTCTCCTCAGACTGAACAGGGAAGCTCCTGGTACTCCTGTCTGGCATAGGAGTACTAATACTACCTCCCCTCTTGAACCGGTCTCTTCCTTTTCTTTTGTTCATCGCACTTCGATGTTCTCAATATTCTCAACCTCAAGGTCGCCTCAACCAATCGCTGAAAATCACGTAAGTTCTGTGACTATCACTTTCTATGATGGCCAAAAGTGTAATTGACTCAAACCGCGACTTCTAGCAATTTCACTCAAAGATCAAATCAAGCATACCTTGCCAACCGAGTGAACCAAGCTCATACTCATCGACCGTCATCTCTCTCGAGTCAAACCGAGGAACTCCTCTCGCTTCACTGAATATATACCTCGACACATATTTCTTCTGAAAGCAAAGAAGGAAGTCCCGCCATGCCAACCCCATCGCCTCATCTCGACTTCGACACGCCTCCCACCAATGCAGAGCATCTCCCTGAAGCAAACTAGCAGCATAAACAACTCTCTCGTCATCCTCACACTCCATCTAATCTAACACCCTCTTAGTCTTTCTCAGCCATGTCTCGACTTCCTCAGGATCAGTGGTCCCGTAGAAATCCACTGCTCCATACTTCTTTAACTTGTCGAACCGCCTGCCCTTCTTAGCTGGGGCTGAAGCAGAAGGCTGTGGCATCTCACCCATAGCCTGAACAAATGCCTGAGTGAACGCCTAAAACAGTCTCGAATCCAATGGAGGCACTTGCTCCTAGGGAACTGGCGACTCCTAAGTCTGGGACGGAATGGGCTCACTACCTAGCCTTACAGAAGCCTCAGCATTTCCTGAGGCTACTGACTCATCAGTCCTCTCCTCTCCCGTCGGAGAGTCAAGTGCAACAGATCCTTGCATAACTCCTCATGTCCTTCTACGAGGTGGCATCGTACTCCTTTAATAGTAAACATTAAGGATTAGCTATATGTCAATCTACATGTATGCATGATATGCATGTCACTTAATGCACTCAATCAAATGCAACAATCAAAACATATCAAACAAGTCGTCCTATATGCATTCTAAGCCGAGGACACCAAACCTAGAGGCTCGATATTAAACATGTCAGTCTGTCCCGATCCCTAATCCCGAGGTGACCTCAGTCACACGACGACGGGCGCCCCAAAACCTTCGGACCCGATCCCAACATCCACACAAAATTCGATTCATACACATACACACAATATGTACTCAAAATAAATATAATCGCATCCTATAAACAAAGGATCTCCATGCCATTTCAATTCAAATACATTAAACAAGCATTCACAATATGGCACAATACATGTGAAAGTTCCAATCCAAAAATACAATATATGAAAATGCCCAATGGTGATATGTTTGGTGGGCTAACCAAAATACTAACTTAATGAAATAATCTGAAACTATTGCGGAGTTCTTCGATGCCTGGCAAGGATCAACTGATATCTTGAGTTGCACCTGAGGAGGGAAAAGTAATGGGTTGAGCTACACAGCTCAGTGGCTAATTTAATTATAGCCATCGGTAACTAGCACAAAATCAGGCATATGTATGTATATATGTATATACTTGCAACAATTCTGGCACTCACATGTTAATCAAACAATTTACGCCTTCAACATAATTAATCCAAGTTACAGAACATGGCACAAATATGCTTCATAAAGTGAACAAATCAAATATGCAATGCACATCATATGGCTCGAGGGTTTCATGGAAACAAAAGGGAGAAACCGAAGTTTACACCCTAAACAAAATGAGTCCATTCGGAGCTCATAAGCCACAAGCGGCAGCCGGAGAAGGCTCTTGTCAACGCACGTGATTTAACTAAATGGTTCCACTTTTACCAAACAAAAGCACAAAATCATGCTCATAATCATTTTATCAGATGATATGCTTTTAAGCTTTCATTTATTCAAAATGCCATGACCGAAGTCGAGGCATAACATGCTTAGAATCGAAATCATGGTTCTTCCAAAGTATGCAAAATCAAACGCATTCAAATCTTCATATAACATATATGTTCACACATAGGCAAGAATTTGCCTAATCACACAATAACTATAAGTATATTACCCACCTAATATCTCTTGAGTATCCGACTCACTGTTTTCCTTCCTCTTGCAATTGGGTCAGGCCGGCTTGGTTTCCTATAATAAACCAAGTTCTCATTCAATTAACATTCAAAGAAAATACTCAAAAGCTTGAAAACAGCCAAAAGGAAAAGCACTAAAAGACTCCACTCGACTTCTACCTAAAATTCCGAACCCTTATAGGCTAATTCAGAACTTCCCTTCTTTACAAAACTTGTAACCCTCTATCTCTAGTTCACAACGAATCTGAAATCACCTCAATTAGACATCTACAACCCAAGATATGCCCAAAAATCTCTCTCGGAAAAATTGGAGATTCACCGAGGCGAAGGTACGCTCGCCGCGACGTGCCAAATCTCATCGCACGTCTCGACGAACGCTTCCCCGCTCATCGCGACGAATTTAATTATTACACGTCACATTTAACTCAGACGTCGGAGGAGTGTTCATACGACGTCATGACGCAAGGTCCTGAGAGAACGACTCCAAAACCAGATTTCCAGCATTTTCCAACTTCAATCCTTTCCCTTTTCCAAATACAACACATCTAAACCTTAGATCAAGTCCTACACTACATTTCTAACCCAGCAGCAACTCAAAATCAGTCATAAACACATCAACCCATGAAATCTAACCATTTTTGCCTTTAAACCCTACAACCACCGATTCTACTACTTTCATCCTATCTTTTGCTTTAATCCAACCGAAACAAGGTTAAATGAAGCGAAACTTACCCGGAAACGTCTTAGATCTGTCGAAAAATCTCTTGGATCGCGAATCCTATTTCTCTTCTCTTCTTCCCTCCACCTACGGTAACTCCTTTTCTCTTCTTCCCTTCTTCTATTCTCTTCTTCCTTTCTAATTCTCTCTTTTAAGCCTAAGCCAAAGACCATTATGCCCTTCTTAACAAAGCTTTAACCTATCCAACTTAAGCAATCTTCCTAAAATGCCCTCATAACTTTTTACCCTTTTAATTCTCACTTAACCACAAATAAACCTTAATTATCCAATAATACTCCCAAATAGATCAAACTAAGGCATAAACACATAATTAACATCATTCATGCTTAATAACATCATTAAAAAAAATTGGGGTCTAACACATAGCCTCTTCCCATCATTCTATCAGCTAACAAAGCAGAAACAAGCCTTGGCGGTGTCAACTTTCTGTCCCCTCTGAAAACTACTTTCTGACCCTCACCCAGATCAAATTCCACTTCCTTTCAACCACAATCCAGCTTCGCCCTATATTTATCCATAATGTCCACTCCGACAATCACATCTAACCCCTTCAGATCTAGAGGTAGCAGATCCACTACCAAACTAGATCCCTCGATCACAAGCTCACAATCTCGAAAGATCCAGCTTATAATAACATTCCTTCCTAACGGAGTACTAACAAACAGAAAATCATCCAAAAGAACTGACTGCATGTAGCGCCCCCTTACCGTAGAGTATACACCGGGACGCCCGTAGGTCATACCGATACATATCCTACGATGAGGGTGCACTACCAAACAATCACTTCTAATAAACCTCATGGCATCAATAATTTAAGCAGTAATGATCACATTCACTAAAATTTTGAAACCAAAAGAGTACTTCTTATCTCATTTCTGAAAACCATACTTCTGTCATCATTACAAATATACAGAGCCAAAATGAACAATAATAGCTCCTATCTAGGTCATCCCCAAAATATCCCAAAGGATCCCCAGCTGACCGACCTATGGGCCATGCTCCTCTCGCCGGCACACACAAAAGGAAGAGTCCCAAAATCTGGAGCTAGAAATCTCACTACCGTTGTCCTAAAAATAGTCGCAATTGGGTGAGTTTATGAACTCAATGAGTAACCATCATCGATGGTTTACCCAATTCATGCATTACGCAAAATCGCGCATAAAGCAAACACATATCACATTTCAATCATAAATCGTAATTTCATACAATCATAATCACACAGCTTCAATTAGTTCCATATCACATTCACAAAGATAATCACGCACTAAATGCACAAATGATTTCCAGCTCATTTTAATTGTTGTGATTGGGCGTCGAATTATCCCATTTCGGGCATATCACACGTAAATCGCGCTGAGGGTAGGAGAGCCCTCGGGTATGCACTACCGCCCACGCCGCACTAGGGATAGGAGAGCCTCTGGTATGCACTAATCCTGCTTCACTTATCACAATTAGCGAGCTTATAGCTCCACTCAGATCAAAATATGCTCCAAATACAACGCTGCCATCGCTTTCTATTCATGCCTAGCATGCGCTCACGAATTCACAAGAATATAACACATGCGGATCACTTAATCGTAATCACAGATAGTCACACACTAAGCACATAGCACATCGTGGATTGAGAAACCAACTAGGTTACTCATCTCTAAACTTCCGCCATCGCGGAAGTCTCAACAAGGCTAAAGGAACGACGCCCACTAAAGCCTCTATAAGAATCGAACGTTCAATATTACTAAATATATCAATTTCAAAAATCGAATGCTTATGTTTCAAATGAATACTGATTATGCACATTATGACATTTCCACCACAATTCCAAATTATCTCAATTCCGTTCTTCTACTTTAATTCATAGCAATTTCTAATACCATAATTCAATTGGCTAATTCTATATCCTCCAAAGTCAAAATCAAAGACATAGACTCATCGATAAATCAAATCAAATTCACTATTCCAATGCCATCGAATTTCAAGAATCATCGAACTAAATTTCCAAAGTCACATTCTTCTAAATTAACATTCAGAGATTCTTAAATCAAAATCAATTAATTACTCCCAAATCATAATTAAAATAACCTCAAAATCACAAATTCGAAGGTTGCATCCTCGCCATGTTCGTCCCGCATGCATGAAGCTTTCTCTCTCGCCTCGTCACAAGATCAAGATGCTCGCCGCAATGAGCCAATTTCAAATCGCGTCATTGCAAGACGCTCCTGCTTTCGTCATGGCCATGGCCTCGTCATCACGGGCCACGGCGTGCGATCGTAGATTCGCCAGAAAAACCCAGAAATCTCCAGATTCTCGACATATAAAAACACCAAATCCAAGTTTTCTCCTTATAAATCACTCCTAAATAATTCCATACATAATAGACAACTAATCTCTAACTTCTATTCCATCAAACAATCAATATCCCCAAATTTCAACCCTAAAACCCATATCGTCCGAAACACTCTAATTCTCAAACCATTAATCAAGAATTTCGCTTAAATCAGAAGATTAAACACATAAATAAGCAATAACTTACTTGATTAAGCTTTAAACTCTTCCAAATCACCAAGAAATCCACAAGCGATCCAAGGGAAGAAAATCACGAAGAAGAAGAAAGCTTCGTGGGAGAGGAATTTCAAAGGTAAGGCTATATATATATATACAGAAACCTTAAGGCTTGTTTGGCAATTTCGATTGTCACAAGTCCAATCCGAACCACCTCAATTCAATTTCTAACTCTAATTTCTCCCGAATTCCAATAGCTAAACCTTAATTCCTCAATTCAAATTTCTAATCTATCCATACCATTGGATAATTAATTTTGGAACCGAATATTCAATTAATCAGTCATCTATCTCATTTTTTTCCAGTCCGGGCCTCATACTCTGAAAATTTCAGAAAAATTCCTATAATTCCACAAAATTAGAAAATACCTAATCACATACTCCAAATTTCAATTCTCAATTCCTAAATTCAATTTAACTCTCCAATTTCATAAATCAAATATCAAATTCACTAATAACACAATTTACCTTAATTCACAATTCCTCCAATTTCACAAATCAAAGCACACTAAACCTTAATCACAAAGTCTCCAATTACACAAACAAGTCGGAATTCTGTCATACATGCATGTACATACAGATGTTAATGAAATGTCAACATTTATCAAATGTGCAGAGGCTATAACACAGATGCGAAATCGTATACGATAAAATACGATAAGAGGAACTGCACACATCCTATCGGTGACGGGATGTTACAATTCTCCCCTCCTAACAAAAATTTCGTCCCGAAATTTTCTTACCTGACTGATCGAACAAGTGAGGATATCGCCTCCTCATATGCTCCTCGCCTCCCAAGTTGCCTCCCTCAAGAATGGTTCTTTCAAAGGACTTTCACCAATGGAATCACCTCGCCCGCAATCGCTGACCCATGATCCAATAATCCTCACCGACTCCTCAATATAACTCTGTTATCGGCTATCTCAATCTCCCGAGCCGGATCACATGAGTCGGGTCGATCGGTATCTCCGAGCATACTCACATGGAACACATCGTGCAAGCTGGGACATCTCACTCAGTAAGGCTAACTCAGAAGCCAACGGTCCGATCCGCCAATAATCTCATATGGACCGATATACCGAGGACTCAACTTGCCCTTACGGCCAAATCTGAGAACTCCTCTCCACGGAGACACTCTGAGGAACACTCTATCTCCTACTGCATACTCCATCTCTCGCCGATGCTGATCCACATAACTCTTCTGCCTATCCTGAGCCGCCTTAATGCGACTCCGAATCAACTGCACCTTATTAACCGTGTCTTAGATCAGCTCGGGACCCTCTAACATCCTCATACCCTCTTCATCCCAAAGAAAGAGGGATGCGCACGACGTCCATATAAAGCCTCATACGGTGCCATACCGATGCTACTCGGCATCGATTATTATATGCAAACTCTACTAGAGGCAAACATCGATCCCACGCACTCTAACTCCAATACACAAAGCTCTCAACATATCCTCAACAATGAATAGTCCTCTCACTCGCCCATCCGTCTCGAGGATGAAATGTCAGACTAAAGTTCAATCTGCATCTATAGTCGATCGCAGACTCCTCCGTAATCTCGAAGTAAACCGGGATCCCTATCGATACTATCAAACCGGACCCCATGCAATGAACTATCTCCGCCACATACTTTTGGGCCAATCGATCTAGGGTACTACTCTCCTCACCGGCAAGAAGTGAGTCGATGAATAATCGGTCCACTATGACCCAGATAGCATCATATCGCCTCAAGGCCCTGGGTAATCCCATGATAAAATCCATCGTAATCGCTCCCATTTCCACTCCTAATAGCAACGAATGCAATCTTCCAATCGGAGCTCGGTGCTCACTTAACTTCACGGGCACGCCAAACACCGAGAAACATACTCCGCCACATGCCTCTTCATACCCGCCACCGTAAATGCAACTTAAGAGTGCGATACATCTTGGTGACACCAATGCATGGCATAAGCAGCCAAATGAGCCCTCTAAGATCTCACGCCCAAATCCTCCACATCAGAACACACAATCTCCGCCCATCCACAAAGAACCATCTCTCAACTCAAACTCGATACCCATCTAGATCCGACTCTATCAATCAATCTCACCAAAACTGGGTCCTGAGCCTGCACTCTCCTGATCCGATCATGCAATACTGGCCTCAGCCTCAAAGTCGCAATCAGAGCTCCATCCTGACTCAAATCTATCTGCACATTAAGAGCTCTCAATCGAACTAAGCATGAAAACCTCGAAACTGAACTGAGCCGACTACCATGTGATCTCCTACTCGATGCATCGGCCACCACATTGGCCTTCCCTCGGTGGTACTCGATAGTGCAGTCGTAATCCTAAGCAGCTCTAACCATCTCCTCTGCCTCAGATTCAGCTCTCGCTGACTCAACAAATATCTCAAACTCTTATGATCGGTGAAGATCTGGAACGTCTCCCCATACAGATAATGTCTCCAGATCTTCAGAGCAAACACCACAGCCGCTAACTCCAAGTCATGCACAGGATAATTACCCTCATGGGCTCTCAACTGTCTCGAGGCATATGCTATCACTCTCCCATGTTGCATCAACACACAGCCTAAACCCCGCCGTGAAGCATCACTATAAACCTCGAAACCTCCCGATCCAGATGGGTGGCTAACACGGTGTGCAGAGTCAACCGATGTATCAACTCATCGAAACTCCTCTCGACACTCATCCGCCCATCCAAGGCCACACTCTTCCTCGAAGTTTTGTCAACGGGCTGAGATTACAGAGAACCTCGACAAACCTCCGTAATATCCTCGCTAATCCGAGAAAACTCCTCAACTCGACACGCCTCTAATCTCCCAACTCCTCATCGCTTCGATCTTGTGAGGATCCACCCGATACCCTCACTAGATACAATATGGCCTAGAACACCACCTCATCCAGCCAAAATTCACACTTAGTGAATTTGACATACAACCGCCTATCTCTCATAATCAAGCACAACTCTCGGATGCTCCGATGCTCTGCTCAGACCTCAATACACCAAATGTCGTCAATGAACACTATCACAAACTGATCCAGGTATGGCTGAAAGACCCTATTCATCAAGGCCATGAAGGTTGCCGGGGCATTAGTCAACCCGAACGGTATCACTAAGAACTCGTAATGCCCATACCTGCTCCTGAAAGTACTCTTAGGCACATCGGCCTCTGCGATCCTCAACTGATAGTAACCAGATCTCAAATCCAACTTGGTAAACACCCGAGCTCCCTGCAACTAATCGAAGAGATCATCGATCCTAGGCAGTGGGTACTTATTCTTAACAATAACCCGATTAAGCTGCCTATAATCGATGCAAAGCCTCAAAGTCTCGTCCTTCTTCTTCACAAACAATACCGGAGCTCCCCACGGGGAAACACTCGGCCTGATAAATCCCTTATCCAACAACTCCTACAACTGAGCCTTAAGCTCCCTCAGTTCCACCGGTGCCATCCTATACGGAGGTATCGATATAGGAGCGGTACCTGGAACGAGGTCAATCTCGAACTCCGTCACCCGATCCGGCGGCAACCCTGGTAACTCCTCGGGAAACACATCGGGAAACTCTCTAATCACAGGGATATCCTGCAACCTCTGCTGCACTCTAGAATCCACTACATGCGCCAAATAAGCCTCACAACCACCTCTCATCAACCTCAAAGCACTCATAAAGGAGATCATCCTGGCTGGCACTGCCTGACTAACACCTCGAAAAATAGCCCTCGACTGACCAGGAGACTCTAACACAACCTCCTTGGTATAGCAATCCATAATCGCGCCTACGGGCAAGGAGCCACCCATCCCCAAAATCACCTCAATCTCTCGAAGGGCAACACTATCAAATCAGACTCAATATCGCTGAATCTACCCGATCGGGCATCCCCGCAAATCTCGCCTAAAGCAAAGGGTACTACCCAATGGTGTACTCACCGCAACGACATCAAGCATCTCTATGCACATACAATCTACATGCCACATGCGGTGCAATAAATGAATGCGTGGACCACGGATCTATCAATGCATACACCTCTATATCGAGAGCGTATAAACTGCAACCACATCGGAGAGTCTGGGCCTCCCGCTGGTCATGGCGTAGACCACGGCTCGCGATCGCGCCGACATTCTCGACTCTCCGACCCCACAAAGAATCTCCAGCCCACTCCGAGCTCGCCTCGCCCTCAATCCAGTCCATTACTGCGGCTCTGCTGACAACAGTACTACTACCGGCTCTCCCACTGGCAGATCGAGCTCCCAAAATCTCGGACAAGGTCTTGGGATCCGATGCTCCATCGAGCCACATCTCAAACAAGCTCCAGAAACCTCCAAGACTCCCCACTATGCCTCCTCTCACAAAACTTCGACAGAGGAGGAAGTGGCCGAGCCTCGACCACTACCATCGCCACCGACCGCCCAAACCTACCTCTCAATCGAACCAGATCGTCTGGGACATCCCGAAAATCTGAGCCGCTACCTCGACGGTTAAAGCTCCTACCCGAGCCGCCTCGACTATCATCGGATCTCTTACTCGAGATCCCGACCAATCTCAACTCGGCTCGCCTCAAGAGTCGCCGATCTCGACAAAGGTGACTTCAGCCCCAAAGGTGCCCATGTCGACCGGGCTAACTTTGTACGAATATCCAGATTCAGCCCTCCTCAAATCTCCGCACCTATCGCCTCAAGAAATCGTAACAGATGCATCGCCGACAACTCATTGAATCGGACCTCATAGTCGGCCATCACATAGACCCACGCCTCAAATCCAAACTCCCGCATCTTCATCTCCATATAAACCTCGGGCGATAATTATCTCGAAAACTCTCAAAAATCCGCCAAGTCAAAACACGTGGTCCGTGGAACTCCCTAATGCCTTCCACCATCGACACGCTAGACCTGGAGCAAAGAGACAAGATAGTCGAAGCGCTCATCGGGTCATAGTCCATCCGTCAGACCCGCCGGTCCTCTCTAACCAACCTCACCTCAGCAGGTCTGTGCTACCAAAGAAATCCACAGCTCCTCGCCACGCAGACGATCATACCTCCGCTCCGCCTCATGGGAACCACAGGAGGTCGCTCCTCAAACAAAGGCACGAGGACTCTCTACTAGCTCCTACTGATCCTTGGTCAGCTGAGTGATCGACCTGATCACCAAAGACGGATGACCTACAATAAAATCACAAACTAAATCAATTTCTGCTTTTCTCATAAAGATTCAGGCCTAAAATACACTATGCCCAAAATATGCCAAACCATGCTCTGATACCACCAATGTAGCCCCTCACAGTAGAGTATACACCGACGCTCAGTAGGTCATACCGATACATATCCTACGATGAGGGTGCACTACCAAACAATCACTTCTAATAAACCTCATGGCATCAATAATTTAAGCAGTAATGATCACATTCACTAAAATTTTGAAACCAAAAGAGTACTTCTTATCTCATTTATGAAACCATACTTCTATCATCATTACAAATATACAGAGCCAAAATGAACAATAATAGCTCCTATCTAGGTCATCCCCAAAATATCCCAAAGGATCCCCAGCTGACCGACCTGTGGGCCATGCTCCTCTCGCCGGCACACACAAAAGGAAGAGTCCCAAAATCTGGAGCTAGAAATCTCACTACTGTTGTCCTGAAAAATAGTCGCAATTTGGGTGAGTTTGCGAAACTCAATGAGTAACCATCATCGATGGTTTACCCAATTCATGCATTACGCAAAATCGCGTACAAAGCAACACATATCACATTTCGAATCATAAATCGAAATTTTATACAATCATAATCACACAGTTTCAATTAGTTCCATATCACATTCACAGCATAATCACAGACTAAATGCACAAATGATTTCCAGTTCATTTTAATTGTTGTGACTGGGCGTCAGAATTATCCCATTTCTGGGCACATCACACAGAAATCGCGTTTTTGGGGGTAGGAGAGCCCCATGGATATGCACTACTGCCCACGCGCACTAGGGATAGGAGAGCCCTCTGGGTATGCACTAATCTCGTTTCACTTATCACAATTAGCGAGCTTATAGCTCCACTCAGATCAAAATATGCCCATCACAACTGCCATTTATCGTTTTCTATTCATGCCTAGCATGCGCTCACTAATTCACGAAGAATATAACACATGCGGATCACTTAATCAGAATCACAGATAGTCACACACTAAGCACATAGCACATCAGGGATTGAGAAACCAACTAGGTTACTCACCTCTAAACTTCCGTGCTACTGTCGGGAAGTCTCAGCTGCGTCAAAGGAACGACGCTCCACTAAAGCCTCTATAAGAATCAGAACGTTCGAATATTACTAAATATATCAATTTCAAAATCGAATGCTTATGTTTCAAATGAATCTTGCATTATGCACATTATGACATTTCCGACCACAATTCCAAATTATCTCAATTCCGTTCTTCTACTTTAATTCATAGCAATTTCTAATACCATAATTCAATTGGCTAATTCTATATCCTCTAAAGTCAAAATCAAAGACATAGGACTCATCGATAAATCGAAATCAAATTCACTATTCCAATGCCATCGAATTTCAAGAATCATCAAACTAAATTTCCAAAGTCACATTCCTCTAAATTAACATTCGTAGCCCCTTAAATCAAAATCAATTAATTACTCCCAAATCATAATTAAAATAACCTCAAAATCACAAATTCGGAAGGTTGCATCCCTCATGGCAGTTCTGGTCCTCACATGAAGCTTCTTTCTCGCGCCCATGCAAGACGCTCCGCATTGTCATGACGCGCACATGGCTCTCTCTCTCGCCACATGGCGTGTTCGTCATGGTCACAAGGCGTGCGATCGTAGATTCGCCAGAAAAACTCAGAAATCTCCAGATTCTCGACAGATAAAAACACCAAATCCAAGTTTTCTCTTTATAAATCACTCCTAAATAATTCCATACATAATAGACAACTAATCTCTAACTTCTATTCCATCAAACAATCAATATCCCCAAATTTCAACCCTAAAACCCATATCGTCCGAAACACTCTAATTCTCAAACCATTAATCAGTAAATTTTTGCTTAAATCAGAAGATTAAACACATAAATAAGCAATAACTTACTTAATTAAGCTTTAAACTCTTCCAAATCACCAAGAAATCCACAAGCGATCCAAGGGAAGAAAATCACGAAGAAAAAGAAAGCTTCGTGGGAGAGGAATTTCAAAGGTAAGGCTATATATATATATACAGAAACCTTAAGGCTTGTTTGGCAATTTCGATTGCCACAAGTCCAATCCGAACCACCTCAATTCAATTTCTAACTCTAATTTCTCCCGAATTCCAATAGCTAAACCTTAATTCCTCAATTCAAATTTCTAATCTATCCATACCATTGGATAATTAATTTTGGAACCAAATATTCAATTAATCAGTCATCTATCTCATTTTTTTCCAGTCCGGGCCTAATACTCCGAAAATTTCAGAAAAATTCCTATAATTCCACAAAATTAGAAAATACCTAATCACATACTCCAAATTTCAATTCTCAATTCCTAAATTCAATTTAACTCTCCAATTTCATAAATCAAATATCAAATTCACTAATAACACAATTTACCTTAATTCACAATTCCTCCAATTTCACAAATCAAAGCACACTAAACCTTAATCACAAAGTCTCCAATTACACAAACAAGTCGGAATTCTGTCATACATGCATGTACATACAGATGCTAATGAAATGCTGAACATTTATCAAATGTGCAGAGGCTATAAATACAGATGCAGAATACGTATACAAAATACGTATAAGAGGAACTGTACACATCCTATCGGTGACGGGATGTTACACTGCATACCAGGCAATATTATACTTGCAGAGACATAGGAATGTGTGGAACCAGAATCAAAAAGAACATACACATCAGAACAAAAAAGCTGAGCCATACCAGTAACAACTTCCGATGCTGCTGCTGCCTCCTCCCGTGTCATGGCAAACACCCTAGCCTGTGCTTGTTGATATGTGTTTAATTGTTGATATTTTTAATTATTTTCACTTAGTGATTAATGGTATAAAAATGCTTAAGATACTTACTTTAATTCATATTTGATTTTAGGTACAATTCGAGAGCAAAGAAATTAAAGTGAGTCAAAAGTACCCCATTTGAGATAGTTTTCAAAGATTTATTTTTTTACTTTTCTTTATGAAGCAAAAAGAAAAAAAGACAAGAAAATTAAAATAGGAGAATTGAAAGTGTTGCTGAAAAAAAAAGAAAGAAAAACAAATACACAAAGACAGAAAAACCATTAACGTTGGAGAGCAGATTAAATTAGAAGAGCAGGAGTTGCGTTCGAGGAGGGTTTTCAAGGCAGACGCTAAAGCAATACGGAAATAACACAAATTAAATCACCGCACAGTAGACAACAAAAGGAGGATTTAAACATTTGTCTAATGAATGAGCTACAAGCACAGTGAAAGGAGACACATGGAACGTTACTGACGCTAGAAATGAATTAAGAGCTAGAGGGCTTTATTGTTTAATGAAGGCAACACGCAGTGGTTTAGAAAGCAGGAGAAACAAGAGCAAAAACGCAGCGTGGAATGGAGCATAAGGAGCACGCAGCGTTTTGGCTAAAAACGTAGGAACGAGAGAAGGGTTTTAAGTGAAAAGACCCTTAATCGTCACGTCAAGCTAGAGTAGAGGGGCGTGACTCCAAGAGGCAACAGGAGACTAGCGTGAAGGGTGTGCGTAGAAGGCACAAGGGGGCTCGTTGAAGGCAGCTGCGCCCAGGAACAGGCGTAGGCATAGAGAGCTTGGCTAGGCGGCTTGCGGGTTCGGTATAGAGAAGCAACAAAGTGAAGGTATAAGAGTTTAAGAAGCAAATGTTTATTTGTCTAATCAGAAGCACAGTGAAAGGTGCTACAGTGAAGACAAGGAGCTGAAGCTTTCTACAGTGAAGAAGCAAATAGGGTTTTCGGTTAGGGATAAAGATGGGGGTTGAAGCAATTTATCAGGAAAGACCCATGAATAGCTAAACGTCCCGATGTTGATTCGGAGGTAAAATCGACGCCGACAACTCGGGTTAAGTATTATTTTAATTATTTTTTGTTTCTTTCTCTCATTAGAAATTGATTGTGTTGTCCGACTTTAATTGGATTTTGGTTTCTTGTATTGATAATTGGATTTTTGTTATTATTCCGTTATTTGTGTATGAACCCTTTGGGTATTTTAAATTGATGATTTTAATGCGTTCATTGAATCGTTAATTTCAAACCCATTGCTAGAATTTTGATATAATCCGTAATTGTTATGTTGAAATTCATTTGTAGCGACTAATGATTTATAATCATTAGGGATAACATGACCTAGGTTAAATGACCCGAGCGTATGTGGTTGTTTCCTTGATTAATCGGTTTTTCTAATTCGTAATGCTACTGCCTAATTAAATCTAGAGATCGTATCCTAGGTTGTTAGGTGGTTAGGTTTAATCAACGATCGTATCTTGATTAAACAAAACCTAAGAAAAAAATCGAGTTAATTTTTAACTCACGATTAATAATTTCTAGGATAGATTAAAGAACAACAAATTAATAAAATATGTTTAGTCAGGGTGCAGGCCGAGATTGAACCGAAGAACCGGGTCCCTACCAAATTTCCCACATTTTATCATTTTTGCATTTTTTTAATTTGTTTTTATTAGATAGTTTTATTTTATTTTCTTCTTTAAAAATCCAAAACCCTCCTTTTTCCTAAACACCGATTAATTTCATTTCTTAAACTTTACACACACTCTCTGTGGGATCGACCTAGACTGGCCACTGCTACAGTAGTAGTCTAGTTATTTTAATTTTGACTAGCAAAACGACGCGCGGTCACTTGCCCTCTCGGTCTCCCTGGAGGATTAGGCTTCTCATCGACCTGTAGGCGCCCACCCCAAAGAAATGGTCTAGTCCCTACTGTCTCTGCTCTCCTCTGAGCCTGAGGCTGAGATCCTTCCCCTCTAGTCATCTGAAGACAATCTTTAATTATGTGGCCCTTCTCTCCACACTTGAAGTAGGAACCCAAAAGCTTATAGCACTCTCCCCAATGCAACTTCCCACAGTGCTCACACTGAGGGTTCTGGTTCCTGCTTCTCTCAGTTCTGTTGTTTCCTCCCACTGAGGAAGCCTGTACTGACCCTGTCTTGATCTGCTTGCTCTGTTGAGGGGCACTAGTGCCACCCTGACTCTGAGTCCGGGCACTCTTCCCACCCCGCTGCCAGATCAGACATCGCCCCTCTCTGGATGATCGCCTCTCTGCTCTTTCTCTTCCTGCTCACCTCCTGCCTGATGTTCTCTAGCTTCTCAACCTGGAGTGCAGCATCCACTAGCTGCTGATAATCACAGAAATTGTGAATGATTACCTTCTCCTTGATGCCCAAGTGGAGGCCTCCCTCAAACTTTCGGCACTTGTCTTCCTCACTGGCCACAATATGAGCTGCATATCAAGACAACTAGGTGAATCTCAGCTCATACTCACTAATAGACATCTCCCTCTAAGTCAAATTTAGGAACTCCCTTGCCTTCTCCAGCAAATAGACCCGAGAGAGGTATTTCTTCCTGAACAACTCTCCAAAATCCCTCCATGAAAGTACTGGTGGCACAGCCTGACTCTGCGGGCATTGACTCTCACCAATGGAGAGCATCCCCCTGCAATAAACTCACAGCATACTCCAGCTTCTCCTCATCTGAGCACTTCATCTGAACAAGTACCCTCTCTGTCCTCTTCAGCCAAGATTCAACTTTCTCTGCATTGGTGGTACCATGAAAGTCCACCGCCTCAGACTTCCACAGTTTATCATACTGCCCGCCCCTAGCCACTGGAGCTGGCACTGGACTCTGAGACCCTTGACTCGTGGCGAAGGTGAAAGCCTGGACAAAGTCCTGGAAAAACTGTGGATCCATCGCAGGCATAGTAGGAGGAGGAGGAGGAGGCGGCTCCTCGGGTTACACACTAGGTGCCTTAGAGCCAGGAGCAGAGTGTGTCCCAGCATCTTGTGGGACATGGGACTCATCTGTGCTCCCCTGGTGAGAGCGAGAACGAAGCCAAGCTCCTCAAGCTCTACTCCGAGGTGACATATTACTCCTTCAAAAGAAAACCAGTGAAAAAAAACTTTAGTTCATGCAAAAACAATTTGTCAAAGTATATATTACTATTTAAACCATGCAAAATCCGATTTAAATCATGCAAAATAAACATTTAGTCAAAAAGCAACATTTAGTCATGTAAAATCAGTTAAAATAATGCAAAAGAGTACAAATAATTCAATTTTAATATAGGCCTGAAAAATCCTAAATTTCTCCTTCTACCTGAACCTAAACCGAAAGCTATGATATCATAAGTGTTGGAACCTCTCCCCGGTGAGGCGTGGGTCCGACGTCCTGCGTGACATCTAGACGTGCATCCCCCTAAGGAGGGGTTCCTCACCATGAATTTAAACTCAAAATAGACTTATTTTAATGTTCTCCGAACAAATCTTGATAAATTCATCCTAATAATCCTCCAATAAAAATTAAATTGCTTAGGGCCCATAATTAAATCCGATTCCTAAGCTAAAATGAAATTCCATGTCTCTATAATAATTAGAAACGACAAGCACTTCAATCGGAGCTCCCGAGATCAAGAAATCACTGAAAGACGGAAGCATAATTAATATGTCTGACTAATTACCTCTCTTTGGTAAATCCGACCAAATTCAACTTAATCCCAAAAATTTTAAATTTTGCATGAGAGGGTAGAGAAAAAAAATTTTAAACCAATGTTTCGAAAACTGAGTGAATCGGAGGCCAAACGAAAAAGTTACAAGCAAAAGAGTAAGAGGATGACATTCAGAGATTAGGCATGGGCACGTCTAAGAAATTTAGAGACTAGGCGTGACCACACCTAAGAATGAAAACTGGATCTGCAGGAAAATTTCAGAATTTACAAACATCATAACTTTTGCTCCCATACTCCAAAATTGACAAATTGGGTATCAAAAGAAAGCTCAAAGGAAACTCTACAACTTCCATGAAGGATTGAAAAACTAGTTTGGTCTATAAGGGGGTCAAAACTTGCTTCAAAGTTTCTGCCTCTAAATTTAAAAATTTCCACAAAAATGACGGAAATTCATATCTTTTACCAAAAAAAGTCCAAAAATGGCACATTTTACCTCAATAGAAAGATAAAGAGATGATCTACAAATTTCATGAAGGGAGAAAAAATAAATTCAGTCATTTAAAGAGGTAAAAACACTCGCAAAGTTACTGCCTGTATAAAAAACCAATGGAACAGTGTAATTGACCAAATGAACAGTACCTGCAATCTTTCTAACCTTATAACTTTTTATTCCTAGCTCCAAAATTTGCATATTATACATCATTGGAATGGGGAAAAGATGATCTACATTTTCTATGAAGGATGGAAAAACAAAACAGGCTCTAAGGAGGTGAAAATCCCTTCCAAAGATACTGCACAATCCTAAACCTTATCAACAGTAACTGAAATCTTTCAACCCTTATAACTTCTTCATCCTAAGTCCAAATGTGACAAATTTTATATCATTGGAAAGCTCTAAATAATTTCTACAATCTTCAAGAAGACCTACCAAATGAATGCAAGCTCTAAGAAGGTCTAAAACCTAAGTAAAGTTTCTGTCCATTTTAGGAAAAATTGGCAGCACCTCCCTTATAATGTAACTAGCCAAAATCTTCAATCCAATTCCATTACCTGCATAAAAACTCAATTTACAAAATCCTCAAATTTCCTAAAGCACAAACCAATCCAATATCCCATAACATCTACTCCAATGGCAGCCACCACACACTTAAGATTCTCATCATTTTCAAAGCATATCAACCAACACAATCTCATTCTTTCTTTGATTTTTAGCAAACATATACAAGATACATTTAAAGTTCAAAAACTCTTACATTTACATGGAAATAAGCTAATACAAAGCTTTAGAGGGCATTTTAGCCTGAATACATTAAAGTATCAAAGAACAAAAATACAAAGTACATCACTTGTCCCAAAATGCTAGCTAAAGCTTTATTTTCTAAAATATGACTTCAAAAGTAAAATGCATCGGAGTGATGCCTCAATCCCGATGCGATGACTCGGTTTCTCGCTCGTCACCTGTGGAGAGGAAATGGAGGGTGAGCTCGACGGCTCAGTGGGTAACAACTTAATAATTAAGAATAAGCAAAAACATTATGTATTCATTTACTTTCAAAATCAATATCACATTGATAAAACATTTTCAATTTCTCAATTCTCTTCACCAAAATCATCATATCAAACAAGTTACAAATCAACATATCACATAATCACATAAAAGTGGTTCAGGTGGATCCGAAACAGAACGTACTATACATTCCCGCGAAGCGGTCATGTGTAGCCATGAACTTATGGGAGTCCGTAAGGAGCTTCAGTGCCACTAGCGAGCAGGCGGGAGAAGCCTATGGTTAGACAGGTGCACCTAACTCTTAAGGGACCACCCCAAACTCAAAGAAAGCATGAAAATCACATAATTCACACAATTTATACACATTAGCCATAAATGGCCCTTACCATAATCACTTTCATATAATTTGCCAAAATCACATATTCAACTCTTTTTCACTTATCAAATCATTTTACAAATATTCCCAACATAAATTTACGTTCAAAGGATATCTCATACAAGTTAAAAGCATCACAAAGAGTAATTCATACAAAAATCTTAAACCATTGGAAAGCATTTATTAGCATTTATTATAAAAATTTTATTAAGCCTATAACTCAATTATTAAGAAATCACCCACCTTAATTCCTTAGCTTTGAGATTGGTCAATTGGTCTTGCTTCTTTCTCTAAGTGCCTCACTTCACCTTCATCAAGCACAATAATCCCAATTTAACGTAAGATACTAAAATTGGAAATTCTAAGGAAAGGAAAATCAAGAATTAAAACCTACCTAACCTTACCCATGCCTTTCCTAAACTATTTAAACCAAAACCCATCAAGAATCTCCAAAAATTTCGAAATTCCCTTACCTATTGACCTCCCACGAATTTCTTCTTTTGCCTCCAATGAAGGATTAAACTCTTCATCTTCCTCTTTCTTCTTAAAGAAACTCTTAGAATCTCCTTTCTAAAGCAAGAAAATCACAAAGCCCCAATCCTCTTCTTCTTCTTCTTCTTCTCCTTATCTTGGTCGAAAGTCACTCTCTCCTTTTTCTCTTTATGAATATCATAAGCTTCTTTCTTAAATGACTTAGGGAATAGTTTTCTTAACTTATAACCTATAGCAAAACTACGTAGTTTTAATATCCTTCACTCTAGCAATTTATCTTCTCTCCTTTTCCTTATAAAATCCGTAGCTTCACTCTTCATTTCATACGGCTACTACTTATTCAAGTCCTTCCTTCTTCATTCTTCTTTTAATTACAAAATAAAAAGACTATAATGCCCTTCCTTTTAAGCCTTAAGCCTTAAAAACATAAGCAAACTTCCTAAATTGCCCTTACACCATCCTATTTTTTTAAATTCTAACAACTTATTAAAATTTCAATTTTAACTAAATACCTCAATTAATCTCTATTAACTAAGTACTAAAAATCTCAAATTATTCTAACTAAAAGAAATTATCAATCTAAACCTCAAAATAAATAAAATATGTTTAATTCGAATCGGGATCCAACATGAATTATATGGAACTTATAAAGTTTGTTATAATTATGGTAGTAAATCATTAAATCTCATAAATATGATATATGAGATGTAATAACAATTTAAAAAGGATGATTACTTGTATTTCATTATATTTACTAATGACTTTATATGATATAGTCACACTTATCAAATGAAATATTGATTTAAAATTATTAAAAGTTTAAAGTACTTAAATCCAAGTAAAAATATAACATTAGAAATGCCAAAGTAGTTCAATGAGATTAATGTAATGAGATTAAATTTTCTTGATTTTCCATATAGAATAATATTCTCTAACTAATATCTTTATAACTAAATTCCATAATAGTATGGTTTTGTACGAGGAAAACACAATGTGAGATATTATATGATGCAATATTTGTTTATACTATAGTTATGCATAGTACAATTATATGGCTTGAAAGTTTCAATTATATCAATTAGCAATATCATATTATATACATAATGTTAAGACTTTGAAAATTCAAAGTTAATGATTTTAGAATATGATTCTTAGTTGATGTATATATTATCCAATAAGTTTAGAAGTAACTAGATAATAAAAGTTATGATGAGTGCAAATGGTTAGATATCATCACACAAATCTAATTGAATAAAGTCTTTGTTTTAATAAAACTTTTATGAGAATGATTCTCAAGATAAGCAGTGGAGAAGATGAAATTTAAAACTTCATATCTTATAACAAGACATCCAAATGAAACTAGTTCCTTTTTGATGCATTTGAAACATAATCTAAAGGGTACAAGATGATGAAAAAATAAATTTTATAATGAATTCAAAGACTAATTTTTCAAGATGATTGTGAATTTATCATGTTTATAGAAAAGTTAGTGGGAGTTTATTGGATTTTTCAATGAGAGTATGTAAATGATATATTGCTTATAGAAAAAAATAACTTACAATTTCAATTACTAAAGATATGATAATCTATGAGAAACTCTCATTAGATATTAAAAGATAAAATTTAAGTATGAAAATTAGATCTATAAAGAAAGACACGAAGTTGTTTACCTATTGTAAATCAAGTACATAGGTATTGTACTAATTAGTATTTAAGATATTTGATACTTATGAAGTATTAAAGATATTTATTATTCTATATGAGAGTTGATATTTAAGCTCAAGTTCATATGGATATTAACTTTATTTTGACCAAAGTTAGTCCTACTTAAGGAACTTTTTACTGGAAATCATATTTATGCATTATGTATATTTTTATATGATAGAAATATATATGGTATATGTTTTGCTCTTTTGGTTATCCATAGAATATACATTTACGTTGTAAGTTTTCTTCGTTTAGTTTGTTACAAGGAGGGTGGCCTGTCATCGCCATGTTTCCTCCTTGTCTTCATTTTTTGTTTTATTTGATTTTGTAATGTACAAATTTCTGTAGAATTCTTTTAAGATCCTAATTTGTTTTAAAGTTTCTCAGTTCCTTTCGTAAATTTAGATAAAGAGTACTTAAAAACAATAATTTCCTTTTTCAATATTTCATTCTCAGTCCTTAATGCATCTAAATTATTATTTACATCAATAATCACATTTTTGGATGCTTTAATGCTATGTAATTTACTTTTCATCTTTTTATTCTCAATCATGCATGCATCTAACTCTTTTTGAACTTACTTTAGTTTGGAAGAAAAATTCTTCCTTCTCTTACAATTTCTAAACTTTATACTAATTCATCATATCTCAAATCAATATCAATATCATTATTACAAAAATTAGGGTTAGATGTTATTTCATCATTACAAGAATTAGGGTTAGATGTTATTTCACCATTTTCCATAACAGTAAAGCACATATATGCTATCTCTTATTCTGAATGTTCACTTTCATATTCACTTGTGTCATCCCAAGTTGATGCTTTTAGTGATTTATTCTTATCCTTCTCCTTCTTTTTATATTTTCTCTCATACTTCCTAATATCTTTGAGTTAAGGACAACATGTCTTTCTATGGTCAAGTTTTCTACATTCAAAGAAAGTAATATTAGAGGATTTATGTTTTAAATGATTTTTATCTTCCTTGAAGTCCTTTCTTTTGAAAAATTTCTTCTTCAATAACTTCATGAATTTTCTAGTAAGTAAACCAATTTCTCCATTTTTGTTTTCACTAGTTGATTTCTCTTGTTGTGTCTCTTGAAATCTCATTTCAGATGTGAGGGGAGACTAAGTTCCTTCAATAGTAGTTTTTTAGATCTTTGGCTTCTCATATTGCTATCACTTTAGCTTCCTACGTCTTCCGAAATGACCTAAGCAACATAATAATTCAACATTAGTATAGGTCTTTCCAAGACCTTTGAGAGCATATATAGCATCAATCTAGTATACATGTTATAAATGCTTTCATTATGCTTGAATTGAAAGAATTCATATTGATGTGTTAGCTTGCTTACTTTGCTCTCCTTAACTTGATTTGTGCCTTTGTAAGTAGTTTCTAATGTATGCCAAAGGTTATATGCCACTTCACACATAGAGACACTATTAAATTTGTTTCCTCTTAAACAAGGTAAATTCACTTAGAAAAAAATATAAATGATAAAAAGTAAATGATTGTTTATATGTCTTGACTACCAAATAAGATAAGGACTTTGATAATGTATTTGGTTACTCTCATTATTTTAATCTACATAATAACCCTCATAACTATTTGAAAATATTGCTCTATTCTAATGATCTAAAATCCTATTTAAATTTAATTGATCTTGAGTTTGCTCAACAAACTAACTAAACTTAAATTAGGTAGATAAATACTTTATCAATCACATTTCATATGAATCCTAGAACAATTAGGTGAGAACTCTTGCTAAAATATATTTTATATATTTTCCTGACCTTGCCTCTGAATTTATGTGATCATGAGTCTGCTCATATAAATCACACAAATTTAGTTAATTAGGAACCATTGTTATAAGATTTTTATTCCCTAATTGCACCTAAAAAGGGTGAATTGGGTGTTTATAAAATTCAAAAATTTTCGAACCAATGTACTTAATTAAAAATAATCAATATAAATAAGTACAAGGAAATTGTTTAATATAAATTAATTGAACAACTGAACAATAATTTAAAGAGGATAGGGAGAAGAGAACGCAATTTGATATATAGTGATTCGACAAATAACCCTTGACTGCATTCACTCCTAACATTCTTTTAAGATTTCTACTGTAATTCTTCTTTCAACGTGAAGAATAACCTTTGTACAATCTTTCTCAATAAAGAGGAGTCATTCTTTTATTCTTCTTCCAAGGTGAAGAGGAACCTAAATCTCACTTGTATCACAGCCAAATACAATAATATATTGCCCAACTAAATACTACGACTCAAAATATCTCACTTTATTAGATGATAACTCCAAAAATCAGTCACTTATATAAATATGACACGATGATACTCAAATGATCGGAAAAATATTTAAAATGTTTGTATAAAACATCCAAAACCTTCTTAATACTAAAATTAATACGAAAAAACCTATTTATAGTGTTTTGGAACCTAAAATAGTCATTGGCAAGAACCAGTTACAATGGCTATATACAATGCATTAATAGACTAATATGCATTTACTTTACCAGATTCAGTAGTCGTTGGAGCACTGGTTGACCAGTACACATTGTAGCAACATTGGTTGATGTATTGGTCAACTAATGTGCCATATTGGTTGACCAATATGTGTATGACACATTAGTCAACCAATACATCAATCAATATTTCTTTAAACTCTTAGTACATCAAATTTAACAACTTTAACCTATATTAGTAGACTACTAACCCATATAGGTCGACCAATCACCCCAAAAATATGATTCTAATAACTTCAAATTCTCAAAACCAATTTCTTTAAACCAAATATTATTATCCCAAAATGTTCCCTGAATATTAGTTGAAAGATCAAGACGATTTTATATTAAAATCAAAAGCTTCAATGCTTCTTAATGAATATAAAGACTCATGAAATGAAGGTGAAATGATTATGCATGGTGAGCCTTTTGGATCATCATATTAACAAAGTGAACTTATCGATAATAATACAATATGTGAAATGGCTTTGATGAGCCTTTATCTCTTTTTGTTCCTGTTTTAATTTTCATTTCATCAATTACAAACTTCTACTTCTCTTTATCAACTTCTTGCACCATCTTCTTGAGTTTATATCTTCTTTTTGTTCTAATATTGCTTTTCATCAAAATAATAAACAAATTAGTGGTAATTATGTATTGTTATCATTAAAACATTAGTTGGAACCTCCCTTGGTTTAACAAGACTAAACATATTTGAGTTAAAGCGACCTTGAGTTTACTTAACAAGCCTAATCATAACCTGAACTATGGTTTATTCTTATAACAATGAAAGGAAACAATCATGTTCAAAACATGTACTTAATATTTTCATAAGGAATTAAATTGTATTTTCTCATCAAACAAAAATAGCATATAAAATATCATTCATATAATGCATGTAATTTAACATGCATCCATTATACATATCGAACATGTAAATAAAGCATGCATTTTCTCATGGTAGTTTAATCAAATTATATCGTGAAATCAAACTTTGTTTATTATAGTTATTGATCTTCATAATATAAAATAATGTCTCCAACTATTTGGATGATTAAATTAGGTTAAACTCATTAATTCTTAAATGAATTAAATTCATATTGCAATTAAAAATTTAATTTATTTGAAAAAAATCAAATTCAATTAGAATTTATTTTCAGTTATCTTGACTCCTTTTACAAAATTTAATTGAAAATGATTTTAGTCAATTATATTTTTACTTATTATAATTTAGAAAAGAGTTCCCAAATTCAACAAGTAAGAATTTCTAATTCAATTTAAAAATTTGCAATCTAATTAGAAATGTTTTTCTTTATTGGTAAACTATTTCCTAATATTAAAGGAATCTACTTTCAAAATTAAATAAAATAATTTTACATTTAATTAAGAAAGTCCTTTATATTATGTATTTAGAGATTAATTTAATTTATAATAGAATCTTTTTAATAAATTAAAAATTATTTTCAAAATATAAAAGAAAGCTCATTTTCATAATTAATAAATGAAATCATTTTTCAAAATTTAATCCAAAATAAAATTTCTATTAAATAAAGAGACCTTATTATTTATAAATAAAGAAACAATTTATAAATAATTATTTATTTCAATCAAATTGAAATAAATAAAGTTTAATTGAAAACACCATTTTCATTACTTAAGAAAACTCTTTTCTTAATTTTAAGGAATCTATTAATTAATTTCATTATAATTGAAAATAATTAATTTTAACTCTAAAACAACAATTTTAGAAATTTAAATTTAAGAATCAATCCAATTATTAATCTTAATTACCTTAATAAAATAATTTATTTAATCAAGAATTTTGAGATTTAAAACAAACTTTAAAACTTTTGGTATAAAATTTAATTTATTCAAATCTGGAATACATTTTTCCATACTTCAAAAATAATTATATTAGGATTACATTCATCTCATTCTTAAACAAGCCTTGTTCTAGGTTAAGAATATCTTTAATTAACCTAAAATAGGCTAATCCAATATCCAAACATTATTTATACCCAACCTAGGATAGTGTAGCCATACTGCCGAGCACTCCTTATTCCTAGTTTTCGAATGCCATATTATTATGACTGAACACCTCCTTTCTTCTTAAGAAAAACCATTGAGCCTGTAAAATTGAAACCCTAGTTGCCGCCCCCACAAGGTTTGCTACTGGCTAGGAGTTATATCTACTGTCAATGTCCCCTCTTTATGTCTACCACAGGCTTGCTCTTCCACAACATCCCCATGTTATGGACATCTTCTTTTGTACAACTTAATACTTACAATGTAACAATCCAAATCTTTAAGAAAGTTAAAGGGATTTCGGCAAATATTTACGAGCATAATTTTTTATATAATTCAATTATTTCATATATAATGTTTCACTTAGGTATAAAGTAAGAAATTAATGTCTACTTTATTTGAGTCTAATTATATTAGTTCTCGGCATTAGTAATTGATTCAATTAATAATATTTGAAAATTATTTTCAACATATCATTTTACTTTAGTCAAAGATTTCTCAAATTAATACTAATCGAGAAAAAAAACTTTCTCCCTAATTACTTTAAGGTTATGAATCATATATTGATCATTCAACTATCTGCATATAGTTTATGATATACATAATGTTTATCAATTGAATTACCCTTAACTAGAGTAAGTTATAAATAGTATCAAAATATAGTAATCCTTATATTTGATACTTTTGTAATATCAAGTCAAATGATCACTTATATAATCATCATAATAAAATTTTCGTAGATACATAAGTAATCTTCAAATTTGAATTCTTATATATATTCAATTTAGTGAACTTATTCTCGAATAAGTACTTATATATTTATTTAAATATTGTCATACTTTAGTTTATAAGATCAACTACTTCTATCATAAGAAAGAAACATATCATGTGCTAGTATTCATACGCCTATTAATATATAATCTTAATAATACAATGACTAAGAATAACTTAATAATAATTCGTAGATATGACAAGAATCTCATAATTACGATATCATCATAATTTCATTTATAATGTACATTTATCTCATAGAATTTATTATATATATCTAAATATGTCTAAGACAAAGAATATTTTAAATAATTACATCGTTAAACTATAACCAAATAATTAACTGTAGGACCTAAGTCATCGATATTTTAAGAAGAAAAAGGAAAAGAAAAAATTTAATGCTAAAAAATAATTGTATCTTTTGTTTCATGGAAAATTCAGGGTGACAATAGGCTGGCACATGGGCCCAGATTCAATCGTTTTCAATTGAGTGACTAATTAGTCAGGCCTATGCCCAGATCGACTTAAAGTTCAAATATTCTAAGTAAAATAATATTGTTTTATTTAAAAGAGTTAGGTCTTAGAAAAACCTAAGCCTAAACAAATTGAATCTAAACTTAATAAAAATATGTTGTTTTATATTTTTAATTTAAAAAAATTGACACAGTCGTCTATTGTCATCAATGTTACGAATACCGTATCGGAGTTGGTACCAGATTGAGTTCTGATATGATACTATACTGATACCGGTTAATATCAGGTAACATTTCAAATAATTTTTTAAATTTATAAAATAGTTCCTGAATTGTTTTAAAAATTATAAAATAATTCATTATCATATTGTAACAGTTGTACTTTATTTAATTTAGATTTTTTTGTTTATATCTTATCTATTTTAGTTTATATATATATCTTTATTATATTCTAATTATTTCTATATATAATAATTATCTAAATATAATAATTTATTGTAAAATAATGAAAATAATTCAAAATTTTGAATTATTAATTATTTTCTATTTTATCAAAATTTTGAATTTTTTAAAACTGTTGTTTTTCACATTCCATTTCATTTTATATTTAATTAAACATAATCACAATTTTAATCTATTATATAAATTAATTTAATAATTATTAATAAATATAATTAAATTTAAAATATATTTTAAAATATATAAATTTCAAATAAATTTTGATTTAATAATTAAAATATATAAAATAAATATTATTTTATAAATAATGATATTTAAATTATTTATTTTAAAAATAAAATATCATTATTAATACTTTATTAATAAATATTATATAAAATATTAAAATAAATTTAAATGAAAATAATTTATTTTAAGTTTTATTTAATTTATAATTATTATTAGTAATAAAATAATTATTATTATTTAAAGAACTTTGGAAAAATGAGAAAGAAGAGGTAGAGGGAGGGAGGGAGGAAGGGAGGAATATTTTGAAATTTTTTTAAATAATTTTTCAATTTTTTAAAATTTTTAACACCAACCACTATTTAGTTGGTATTTTAAATATCGGCTAATATTTACCGATATATTCAAAATAAGTTGATACTGACAGGATATTTAAATATGATGTAACCGTAAGAGTTTTATCTAGTGCAATAAGTATACGTCAAAATCGTGATTGTCATCCGTAAGAAAACAAATATGTATTGTTTTGGCATTTGTGAGTTGAAATCAACGAAAACGGATTGTCGTCATTCAGGTTATTGCGGCTACCAGCTCTTCGTATTTTACTCAAAATCAATCTCCAAAAGATTATCATGATATTATTTAATTATTTTGCTTCCAAGGTCCCACACACGTTATGTAACCTTATCTCCTCCGTAATTCTTATCTTAGGTGAGCAATACTCACACGGCAGTGCAGTTGGTGCCAAACATGAAACATGTATGGATTTCACACGAATGACGCGTGTCACTATTTTACTTATGGTCGAATTGGATTGGTATAACTGCGTTCAGGTCACACAAGTCCGTGTTGGTTTTCACCAACTACGACGTGGCTTGTGGTGTGGTCATTGAAGTGGCTGCACAATGTCCGCATTCAACTCATCCCGGATATTTTTTTTCTTCCTCTCCCGACTCATTATACCTTCAATTAATGAAAACTAAGTACAAGAGTATATATATATATAATGAACAACTTTTCTCTTTCATTTTCCTTTTTTATTCACGGAAACTCGTTTTAGTTAACTTTCTATATACCTCCATACATCAATGATATAATTTAGTAGATGTTATGTAATCATTTATACATTATATCATTTCTTTCTTTGCTTGGCTATGTATAAGACTCATAAATACAGTAAAACCTCATTTTATCATCTTTATGCACCAATATTGTTTCATTATAAGAGAAAATTTATCATTTTGTTATAGCTTCTAGTATACCTCATCCTCAATTATACTTACTTATCTTCATATCAAACATTACATAAAGTTCAAGTCCGAAACAAATGGCTTCTGAAACAAATAAAAGCCAAGGGACTATTGCTAAACAAAGTTGCTAATACTTGCGGTGAATATTTATTATGAGTTGTGACTGGGCTAACTAATAAATAATGAGCTATTCAAGATAGAAGTGATAATTGGCTTCATCAACATTTTTTTTTTACGATATTGGATATTGGAACGTAGAAAATAAATTGAACTATGTAATTGTAATTACTTATGCTAAGAACAATACTTTTTTCTAGATGGCCTAAATGCTAAGCAACATATAAATAAGGAGACCACCCTACCAGAACAGTAACTTGTAAGGACTGAGGAACTTGTAAGAAATGAGGTAATTCAACCTATTTCATCAAAATGTAGCAATAAGGTACTAATAGTCATGCTACAGTTGAAACTGAAAAAAGATGATTATGATCTTAAAGCAAAGAACCAGCTTGAGGAATGGATGGAACTAGGGACTAACAATCATAAATCAAGGAGGAGGAAAGCAAAATCTAAAAGCTCGTCATGGTGTGCATTATATGGAATGTTCGTGGACTTAATTGTCCACATAAACAATTGTCTCTAAGGGACTTCTTAGTAGTTAAGAAACCTTATTAAGACCATAATAAAGGAAGAAAATTTCCTAATAGGCCGAAAATTCTTGCATACAAATTAGACCACTTTAAAGAACCATTCCAGGCATCCTAATGGTAGATTCATTGTCTCTTTTGATTCTGCTCAATTGCACTTATCTAATTGGTTTTGCTTTGATTAGCTTATTCACTGTGAATTCATGCTCAAAACTAGTAATAGTCTTTAGCCATCTCTGTGATTTATGTTGATAATTGGGAATTCCACAGAGCTAGCTTATAGAGAGATTTAGAGAAGATAGAGTTTAGTATGACTATGCCTTGGATGATTACTGAAGACTTCAATTGTGTACTTTAACACTCTAAATCAAATAGGGTAAGGGTACTTCACACATTGATGTAAAAGAACCGATTAATCTCATTTCCTCTTGGGTTTGGTGGGTCTCATATATCATGGAGCTTTGTTTACTTGTACTGACCATTAGAATGGGGAGAGATTCATGTAGATAAAACTTGATATGTACTTAATAAATAGATTGTAACTAGCAAAGTTAAGGGAGAGCTTTACCACTTTTAAGTCACCACTCTTCTCATATCACATTCCAATTACTATTGACATTTATAGTATGCTAGTAAAGAAGAGATCCCCTTTCAGATTTTTCAACTCACTCCTAAAGCATTCCCAAGTTAACTTAATCATTTCTAGGGCTATGGAGAAGAAAGGTTATGGTTATAAAGCTTTTAAGAGTATGCAAATGTTAAAAGACATGAAAAAAGAATGTGCCTCCTTACTGAAACATAATGTTGATCCAATGCAGCAAGATAAACAGATGGCTTTGTAGGATCTTATAGAAGCTTAGAGGGCTTTATCTAACTCTCCAAATAATACAAATTTGAAGGAAAGAGAAAAGGTTTAAATGAAGAAGTACTTTGAAACTTTAAAAGCTTATAACTGTCAATTATAACAAAAATCTAGAAAAAAAATGCCTTTATGAAGGGGATAAAAACACAAGATATTTCTAGAATGATATACAAAGAGGAGATATAGGAACAAAATTGTATCTATTATTGATCCTTATGGAAATCTAGTACAAAGATATACTAAACTTAAAGAGCTTGTCAGAAATCACTTCTTGAAAATCAATGGAACCAATTGTGGCAGCTCAAATTTTCTTGATGATCTGCTAAGAATTATGCAAGGATCTATAGTGTAAACTCATCATTCAATACTGGTTAAAGAAGTTACCAACGAGGAAATCAAGACAATAAAATTCTTCTTTCATCCAGACAAGGCCCCAAGACTAGATGGCTTTAATGAAAGGTTTATTCAAATCAAATGGGATCTAATTGGTCCTAGAATTTTGCAAGTAGTGTAGGAATTCTTCCGAAGTGATAGGTTATTGACTAAATTCAATAAAACCTATCTTTTCTTGATACCAAAATTTTCTAATCTAATGAGCCTTAATGATTATAGACTTATTACTTGTTGTAATGTTATAGACAAAATTATCTTGAAAATGCTATCAAATAGTTTGAAGCAATCCCTTCTTTAGGTGATAAATGCAAGACAAGGAGCATATGTACTAGAAAAAGCATAGGAGACAATATAATGTTGGCCCAGGAACTTTTTACAGATTACAATTCTAGGTTGAACATCAGTAGTTGTACTCTCCAAATTGATTTCACCAATGGTTTTGATATATTAAGATGGACATTCGTCATCTCTTCCATCCAAGCCTTTGGTTATCCTAACATATTCATTAAATGGATTCATGCATACATTACCACTATCTCCTATGTATTTCTAGTTAATAAGGAGCCCTCATAACTCTTTAAAGCTTCAAAAGGTTTGAGGTAAGGAGATCCATTGACATAATCACTAGTATGAACATTACAAAAGATCCAAAATTTAGGTATCATTGTAGATGTGGAAATCTTAAAATGTCATAACTCTTTTTTATTGATGATATGATAATATTGTTGGCTAATGATCCTCTATTCATTAAAGTTTTTCTACATTCTCTATCAGTGTTTGGGATAATCTTAGGACTAACTTTCATACCAAATAAGAGTTATGCTTATCTCTTTAAAAACAATTGAGTGGACTCTATAGGTTTGATCTCCAATATAGGCTTGAAGATTCTACAAGCACCCTTAACTTATCTTGGTGATCCAATTTCAACAAAAAGGCTATAGGAAATAGAATACAGGCCCTTAATATCCTCCATTGAGAAGAGAATCCCAAGTTGGAGTAATAAATTCCTTCCATATGCAAGCATAATATAGCTGCATATCTTAATCCTCTGTAACATGCACAGCTATTAGTTATCTCACCTTGCATTGCCAAATAGCATCCTTAAGAAAATTGACAGAATTATAAGAGATTTCATATGTAAAGGATAGAATAACACTTATAGAAAAACTCCTAAGGTCAAATAGAGCACTATCTATTAGCCTAAGGAATATGGAGGCCTAGGAATCATATCAGCAACCAGGATGGCTAAAGAAATAATGGCTAAGAGACTTCAGAGAATCTATATGGAGAAAGAAATTCTTTGGGTGAAGTGGATGTAGCATCCCGTTACCGTTGTGAGGCTTATTTTGGTAAATTGGTACGGGTAGGACTGTTGTTGCATCTATTCATTGAGTTTTCATTGACCTCTAGTTTTAGAGGGATGAGTTAGTTGCACATGCATATGCATAGTGACACGCATTCATGATTTTCTGGCATTTTGATTGTGATTATGTTTTTGAATTGTAAAATTGTGTGAGATATGATTTATTGAGAATTATGGCATAACTGAGCTTGTATAGTTAATTGGAGTGAGAATTGAATTTTAGAGAGTTGAAATTTGAAATTGGAGTATAGGATCGTGTGTTTTATGATTTTGAAGAATTATAGGAATTTTTCCAGAATTTTTAGTGTTATGGGTCCGGACTGGGAAATTGTCTTAGAGACTGATGGATTAGATTTCGGTTCTGAAATTGTTTGGCAATTGGCTTGGACAATTTAAATTTGTGAGTTTAGGAATTATTGTGATGAGCCATTGAAATTTTGGGACTGAAATTAAATGAATTTTAGGACTATAATCTGTAGGTTTAAATTAACCCCTTATATATATACATTAGGTTTTGAAATTGGAGATAGACTTTTTCCTTTTCTCCTTCCTCTTCCTACGACGATTCGATTTTCTCCCCCCCCCCCCTTGGAGATTTTGCTTGTTTGTTTTCCCTTTTTTTGTGGTTGAAGAGCTGCTAGAAACCTTAGAGATGTTGATGTTTGGCTTGGCTATGGAGGATCTTCGTGGATGTTAGAGGATTGAAAATTTTTCGGAGATTTTAGGGTTTAAGAATCGAGCTTCGATTTGGTAAGTTTTATGGCTTTAATGTTGATATTTATTGTTGTTTGTTGTATTAATGAGTTTAAATGCTAGAGATGTGGGTAGTTGAGTGTGTTTTAATGCTGGTTTTAAGAGTGAAAATGGCGGAGAAATCGATTAGGGAAGAAGACGTAGCCGCACGTCGCGACGTCTGGAAAAAGGCCACGCCGCGACGAGAAAATGTGTGCTTTCGCATGGCAACCAAGAGACATCGCATGAGCGAATAAGTTTCACGCCGCGACGAGTGGTTCGTTGGCACCGCGGCGAGGCGTAAGAGAAGTGTTCGCCGCGGCGAGGGACAAAATTTTGAATGGAATCAATTTGGTTTTTGGGGCATATTTTATAGTGTAGACCTCCAATTGAGGTTATTCTTGATTCGTTATGAATTAAAGAGAGATGTCTACAATTGTGGTAAGATTAAGAGTTCGAATTTTAATTAGCGGGATCGCAATTATCGAAAAAAGAGTCGATTTCAGTTCCTAGTGCAACTTAAGAGTTATGTTTTGACAAATTGGAGTATAATTGGGGACTTAAGTGAGTGAATTTGAACCAAGAGAATGCTATTGATCTAGTAAATAGTGAATTTTGGTTGAAGGGATAGCGGAATTGGATTATGGCTCTGGAAAATCATGAACATGCATCGTACAGCTTTAAATTAAGACATGTGCATTATCGAATTTCTTTGATTGAGCATCTAGTGATGAAAATTTGTTTAAATTGTTATAGAGGCACCGTTGGATCGTCAGTCCACGGATATTGCTGGGACTTCCAAGCAGTAGCTCGGAAGTTACATGTGAGTAACCTAGTTGGTTTCTCAACTTGTATGTGTTACATTTTATGCATCTATGCCATGTGGAGTTAAGGATGGATCTATGTGCTTGCTTTTGAGTGATTTCGGACCATCGATGTCCGAAATATTTGGAATTGTTATAGAAGTGTTAATGGTGCATAAAATTGAAATTGATTGGTTTAATTCGAAATGGAACATGTGTATTGCATATATGGATGATTAATTGATGTATGGCATATATGGATGATTAATTGATATGACTGTGTCCGAGAAATTGATTCTAATGGCATGTGATACATAAAGTCCATAATTGATTGACTAATGACGGTTGTGACTAGAGCTGCCTCTGAGAGCTACAAGCTCGACTACTAGAAAACGGGAATAGTGCATACCCAGAGAGCTCTCCTATTCCTAAGACGCGTGGAAAGTAGTGCATACCCAGAGGGCTCTCCTACTTCCTAAGACGCGATTACTATGTAATGAGATCGAAAGGGATTAGTGCATACCCGGAGGGCTCTCCTATCCCTACTGACACGTGGGAAGTAGTGCATACCCAGAGGGCTCTCCTACCCCTACGACGTGTTTATTGTTTAAGCGCTCAGTCACAACTCGGAATAAAAGAATGGAAATAAATGGGACAAGAATAGCTGATAACTGAATTGCAAAGTTCTGAGTCCTGTGATTGCATGAGAACCTGATAATTCTCACATGGTGACATTAATTGTGTAATTTACTGAAATTGTAAATTGCTTGCGATATGCATGAGTTAAGTGAACCATCGATGATGGTTTCTCACTGAGTTCGCAAACTCACCCAACATTGCATTCATTTTTCAGAAAATTGAAGAGTACCCTGTTAGACAAACGGGAGTATGATTACTGCAAGCAAGGCAGAGTTTGAGGTCGGGATCAATGCATGTCTGCATTAGTGTTAATCTGTATTCTTTGCATAAGATTAGTTCTGTATTAAACTGAGGGCCCCAATTGATAATTTGCGTATTTGAAATGTGATCATCGAAAGTCTCACGACTGAAATTGTATTGTGATTAAATTGTTTTTCGTATTAAAGTGGGCCCAGTATGGTTATTGATTTCCGCGCACTCAACTGTTTTCAAAAAGAAAAATATCTTACTGAGTTTTAAACTGATTTGACTGCTCTAGCATACCACCCTCGCGGGTTAAGGACTCGGATATCATCGTAGATGTCAGGTTCGGGTCTCTCGGGAGTGGGGTGTTACAGTGGATCTATATGGTGCATATCAAATAAAACACATATATACCATTCAGTATAAAAAAACACAATCCTATGCATTTCATCAGATCTTAAACACTAGACAACTTATGCAACCTCACATTAAGCACTTTATTGGAAATATAAATAATACAAAATTTTAGTATGACAACTAGCATCCATTGGGGCCATTATATCTCATTATATACTTCCACAACCTAAGAGGTTCTATGCCTATAAATACTAAGGTTCAAATGCTCACCCAGAATGGAAACTAGAGCTGGCCTTTTCATTCATCGAGGGGTTTTTGTATCATCATGGAAAATCTCCCAAGTTACTAGCCTGATTAACTCTAACCCGATTATATACAATGGGAGCTACAAAAGTCTAAACTATTCTAAACTAATTTGGGTAAAAGGATACTATTAAAATCACTAGATAAGTTCCACTATCATAAATTCATATGGAGCTTAAAGATTGCACCAACTTATTTGTTTACATTGTAGTTAGCAACATTGTAGAGGTTAGTAATAGGAGAGAAGTTAAAATTTTAGGTTTCTAATACGAAATGTGCACTATGTGGAGACACATTGGAGATACTAGACCACTTATTCTTCAAATGTGGTCTAATTAATCAATTGTGGAGACAATTTATGCTAACATTCAACCTAAAGAATAAAAACCAGATATGGCAGACACACTTAGATGAGCAACTAGGGTGAGCTGCAACTTGAAAGGAGATTACAAGTTATTCAAAGTTGGTTTTGCTATGCCAGTTCACTATATGTGGAAAATGGGGAATGCCAAATTTAGGAATGCTATGGATATCTTAGATTACAACTAGCTAGGGTATATGAAAGGTTGATTGCTCTAACAAATTCCTACAAAAACTTCATCACAACAAGGCTAAAAATGAGACTAAACCTATAAAAACAAGTTTTTTATCCTCTAAATGTTTTTCAATTTTTGTAAGTGTAGCTAGTGTACTCTCTATAGTTAGGAGCGATTTAAATTGTAATGTTATGTCATGACTCTATTATTGTATGATAAAATTCATTAATTACTTTCATGAAAAAGCGTTACTTTTTCTTAGGAAAAACGATCCATGTATCAACCAATGTGATAATTTAATGGAGAACAACCTTATTTTTCTTAGTCTCGTACATAACATAAAATACACAACTATACCCTCATCAGTCATCCCTAAGGTTTTTTTTTTCTTCTGTAGTAGTAAAAATATGGTTAAGTCAATTTTGATATGGCAAGGTATTTTTTCCGTCATGATTGTGGCATTTAGAAAGATGAAAAGTAAGAGAAGGAGATAAAAGAATTTAAGCTAGTTGACTTTTCGGATTAAAGGCATTGCTTTAATTAAAAAATCTCAATTTGTACGAAGGAATATTCGTATCATTTGCGAGCATAGCCGCCTATGACTATTTTAAATGTCCTTGTTACATTTGAAGCTTTAGAATCAATGGTGTGCCCGTGCACTGGACACTAGCAAAGCTATAGGGAAATTGTGTGCTAAATTTAAAACTTTTCTTAACTTTCACGGTATTACCTTTACTGTTAGATGCTAAATGGGTTGATGGCTGGGCAATGGTATTTCAAAATTAGAAAGAGAAAATAAAAAATGACCCAAGAATAGTAAGCTGTTGATGTAAGGCATTGGAAATTGGATATTGGGCACTAAATGTTACGGTGGTTGTTGGGTGAACTTGGAAACTTCTCATTTCCTTTTAATATTTTTATATACTGCTTGGAATTCAAACGTGCTAAATGACTAGTAATCTATTGTTGACTATAACGTGCCTGCCAATTAGAAGAAAGATCCCATTTTGCTTTACGTATCATTGAAGAATCTTCTCCATACTATTTGGTTCAGCCGGATTCTGGCCGAACGAAACGCTGCCGTTTGGATCCATTGATTGGCAACTTTCTGTGATGAACTTCACGTAGAAAACACCTGCAAAACAAAGGAAGGCACGTCGGGGGTGAGGTCCCGATTAGCCCCTCTGATGCTCAAGTAAGTTTCTGGTCAAGGTGAGATTGTAGAATGCAGAGAAAAAACTAGGTTATCATCGCATACCTGAATTATGGGAGAATTATACCTTATATACGATTTTGCAACTAGGTTTAGGCAAATACGTGTTTGCATGGGAATTTCCTTCTGCTAACGGGCCATGAATGTGTGAATCAAGCCCGGGTTAAACGATAAGTATGGGACTGACCGATTGGCCTTCGTAATTGGGCTCGGGCCCAAATATAGCCGACCCGACCATAAGCCCCCCTACTCCTCGAGTCTGAGCGAAGAGAAGGGTCGAGGGAGTATGTTGGGACGTTGCTCACCTGTGGCTTCATAGCTCGTAAGCAGGATAGCTCGTCATGTGGTCAATCGGTCGGTCATTGGCCTTGTAGCTCGTTCATGGGACAGCTCGGGCAGTTTCAACCGGTCGGATGATTCAACCGTCGGATCTTGACTATGCGCGCATGATCGCTTTCGGATCTTGACCGGTTGGGTGTAATTGCTCGGATCCGACACATTGGGTATAAGCTGTTCGTTCGAATAGGTCGACTGATGGCCCCAACTGATCGGTCTTTGGCACTCATTGCGTGACAGCTTGTGCGGAGACGGATCGGTTGGTTATCATTGGTGAGCGTGTGAGGCATTTATTGTAGGCGCGCGTCTTTGTCGGCGACTTTCGAATCAAGCGTATCGTCTTTGTAACCGTTACCTAGCTGTCTCGTACGTCCTTTCGACTGGTCGTGTCGTTTCGATCTTGAATATCCCTGATTCTCCTCAGATCCTGCCGCGTGTTCGAGACTGCTCGGATTTTCGCCACGCGTCGTAGTCTGATTTGGTCACTTTCTAGGGTTCCTACTGCCTTCCCCCTATAAATACTCATAGATGACGAGCTGTGACGGTTTTTACCTTTTGTTTTCGTATTGCAATTCGCATTTTGCTTTCATTTGCTCTCAAATCATTCGCGGTTCTCCGAAACTTCTTTTATTTCACCGTCCGATTTACCTACTTCTTCTTTTTAAATAGGTACGTTCTTTTGTTCTTCATTCCCTCTCCATTCTTTTAGTGCTTTTTCTTGATAATCATGTCCACGGGTAGTTCTGGGAGCATGGTCGGAGGTATGGAGGAAGTGTCGATGAGAGAGAGGAAGGGCGGCTTAGTTGTGAAGTTGCCGCCTAAGGCGCATCGTCGATATTTGTTGGGGAGTTGAGCAGTTGTGCATCAAGTATAATATCCCAACGGCTTGGGGCCCCGATTGGCCTTGAAACATGGCGGATCCACAAAGAACTTTAGTGGATACTTCGCCGTCTCCGGGAGCTTTTTCTCGATGGGGTGACTGAGGCTCCCGTACGTCCCGATTGTGGACGAGGTGTGCGCCATGTTCGGGTTATTGCCAAGTCAGATTCCTCCGAACAGTTGGAGGTTCATAAATGGGTTGGTATTGCTTGTGCCATCGTTGACCATCGCCTACCGTCGGCGTTCTGCGCCATTTTCTGAGGATGAGCCACAGTCCGAGCTCAGGGGCTGGAATACCCTTTCTTCAATATCGAGATGCTCGGTATCGCTCGGCCAGGACACCCTCAAAAATTTCTTCCTGGCGGACGAAGTATTTCTTCGTGAAGTCCCCAGGATCTTCCTTCGAGTGCCGACTGTGGAGGTATCCTTTGGCCGAGCAGTGGAACGATTCGTCGACCTTGTCCCTCAGCAAGGAGGAGTGGGAGGTGGTCCATCGTATCAAGGAGCTCGGCAGATGCGATTTTGCCAGGCTCATTCAGGGGTATCCCAGGGGGGCCTCGGCCGATTCGTTCCTCGTCGATCTCCCTCCACGTATTAGCGGGCTGAGGGAGGAAACCGCCCCGTCCGGTTGACTCCTCGTGATTGTATTAATTTTGAACTTATATCAATTTTATTTTCTAACTCAATTTAACATTGTGCAGCCATGGTGAGGATGCCTACCCAAACTTCCACGTCAAGGAAGCAGGCCTCTGGGAAGAAGGGGAGTGAGGCGGAGACCGGTGAGGGCGTCGCTTTGTCCATGGGGTTGGTCTCCTCGTCTACGCCGGTGGGTGCTCCCCCTGCCGGGGACCTTCCTGTGGCGTCGGAGCCATTAACAATTGTTCCGGTGGTAGAGGAGGAGGAGGACGTGGGCCCTCCTCTTAAAAGGAAGAGGTTAGTTCGATTGGGTGACCTTCCACCCCTTGAGCCAGTGAAGCCGGTGAGTAGTAATCGAAAAAGGGAAGGAGAAGGCACAGCCGTGAGCCTTGGCGGTGGGAGCTTGCCATCAAGTTGGGCAGGGCGTGCGCTCGGGGACCTCGAGGTGTCCCTTACCTTCTTGAGAGGGTTACTCCCCCGGCAGACGAGGGGTTTATGGAGAAGAAGGGGAACCTGGAGTTGGGTTCCCAGCTCGTGCGTGTTGGTATGTGAGTACATGTGATGTCTTTTGCCGTCTTGCGGTAGCTTGGAGACTCTGGACCAGGAGGTTTAGGATCTCCATGATCAGATGAAGAGTTTGAAGGGCGCGGTGGCAGAGGTGAAGGAGGGTAGGGACCTCCTTCAGGCTAAAAACGCATCTCTTGAGGAGGAGAAAGCGGCCCAGAGAGGGAGGTGGGAGCTTTGGCTCGTGGCCGAGGTAGAGGGAAGAGGAGAAAGAGAGCGAGGAGTGGAGGAAAGCGGTGAGGCGGAGAGGAGATCAGCGAAAGTGCCGCCAGATCGCCATTCCGCCTGACGGAGAGAGATAGAGCGGAGAAAACCTTGTGAGAGGTGCGATGCTCCGTGTGGGAAGCGTGGATCGAGGCCATTAGCGATGGAAGAGGCGGTTCTTATCTGAAGAGAGTTTAGAGCTCGCTGCGAGTGGCCCTTCGATTTTGAAGAGGGCCACGAGCTCTATACTCCTGAGGGGGTGGCATGCCCCTCTTTTGAAGACTATACCGAACCGCTTATTCCTGAAGCTTTCGGGCTTTCTTTGGAGGGGATCACAAAGAAAGTGGAGGGGGAACCGGTCGATGTTCTGGATGGGAGGCTAGATCTCAGCTCCGAAGAGGAAGAGCTCCCTCATGATGTTCCTTCGGTCGTTTCCCCGGGTCCTGCTACCCCCATTGTGACGATCTCCGGGGAGGAAGGGCTTTATGAAGATGTTTCTCCTGCTGTTTCCTTGGTTCCCGCTTCTACCTCGTCTTTTTCGCTCGCTCCCGAGGTTTCCCCCGGGTGTTCTCCTTCTTCTCCTTCGGCCGTTCATAGCCCCCCTTCTCCCCAATTGTAGTGCTCACCTAGTCGGGCTTGTGACCAGGGCTAATTAAAATCAATGGACTTTACGTTTGCTTCATTTGTTGTCTTTTCCCGTATTTATGCTCTTTACCTTAGATATATGTTTGAGTTTTGAAGTTGCTCGTAGTCGACCGGCTTCAAACTGGTCGATCGCAGTCGATCTATGGAGATACCGAGCAATGGTGATGGCGAGGGTCCCGAGGATTTTGTCTCGGCGACCCGACCGACCGTAGTCAATCTATGGAGAATGTCGAGCGATGGCATACCGAGAAATGGCGAGGGTCCCGAGGATCTTGTCTCGGCTACCCGATTGACCGTAGTCGATCTATGGAGAATGCCGAGCGATGGCATACCGAGCAATGGTGAGGGTCCCGAGGATCTTGTTTCGGCGACTCGACCGACCGTAGTCGATCTATGAAGAATACCGAGCGATGGCATACCGAGCAATGGCGAGGGTCCCGAGGATCTTGTCTCGGTGACCCGACCGACCGTAGTCGATCTATGGAGAATGCCGGGCGATGGCATACCGAGCAATGGCGAGGGTCCCGAGGATTTTGTCTCGGCGACCCGACCGACCGTAGTCGATCTATGGAGAATGCCGAGCGATGGCATACCGAGCAATGGCGAGGGTCCCGAGGATCTTGTCTCGACGACCCGACCGACCATAGTCGATCTATGGAGAATGCCGGGCGATGATTGATTGGACTTTTTACTTTTGGCCTCGTGCAATCTAACTCTTAATTGCCAAGAAATTTGTAACCCCTTTATTAATGATAACGAGGGCGTGGGCCATTAAAAAACCTGTCTGGCAGGGACAGAAAAAAGGTACCCACATGTATACAAAAATGATAATAAGGAAAGATTAACTAAAATAAAACTTATCTATTGGTAGAAAGCCTTAAGATTCTGTGAGTTCCAAGGCCTCGGTAGAATCTTCCCTTTCTCATCGCTAAGGATGTAAAAACCATGCCCGACTTGCTTAACCACTCGATAGGGTCCTTCCCACATCTGTCCGAGCTTTCCTGGATGCTTTCCAGCCGCCTCGGCTTTTCGCAGGACGTACCCACCTACCTTTACATCGCTCGGCCTGACCCTTCTGTTATAGAACTTAGTCGCCTTTTGCCTGATGGCTTCTGAGCGAGCGGCTGCCCTTTCTCTGTCATCGCTAAGAAGAACGAGCTCTGCTCTGCGGGCTTCATCATTCCGCTCTTCTTCGTAGCCCAACACCCTCTGATTGTGCAATGCTGCTTCTACTGGAACCAAGGCTTCTGTCCCGAAGGTCATCCTGAATGGAGTTTCCCCCGTGGCTCCATTCGGTGTGGTTCTATATGCCCACAAAACTTCGTCTACTTCTTCCACCCAGATCTTTCGGCCATCCAGGCGCTTCTTCAGGGCGTTCATTATCTTTTTATTGGTGTTCTCCAAGACCGTTGCTTTCATGGATGGGCTACTGTTGGACCCGAACCTTGGTGACAATTTGACTATGATCAAGTGGATGAGTTGATTGAAATTAAGTTGAAGATCATGAAATAAAGAGAGAAAGTATGAAAATATGAAAAATTGTGTAATAGTTGACTTTCTGGCCTTTGAAGGTTGACTTTTGTTTGAGGCAAAATTTGATAAAATGATCTTCTGGAAACTTGTAGGTTATGTTAAAAGATTTTTGTGGACATAAAGTTTGTAATTTTTCGATATCGGGAGTGAAAGTTATGATCAGTCAAAGTTTATGTTTGATCGGGTTTGACTTTTATATTGGTTGGAACTTTGACTGAGAAATTAACCTAGTTAGAGGTTAATTGAGCTTTGATGTTCTTCATAAGAATTGAAGGATTTGTTTTGATCTTTATTTCGATATAAAGTATGCAATTTTTTTTGATCTCGGAAAATTAAGTTATGATTTTTTCAAGCGTGTATAGAGAATAGTATCTTTGACCGGAAAATGGACTCCCGTAAAAGTCGAATTGAGTTTTATGTTCTTCTTGGACGATTTAGAGCTTCTCTCAAGCTTTCTATAGAGACTAAGTTTGTCAAAATCGGAGTTCGGGAGTAAAAGTTATGAATTTTGGAAGTTTAGAGGAAAAAAAAAAAAAGAGGAGGAAAAGTTTTAGCGCCGCCAGGCGACACCTCGCCTCTGGCGAGGCGGGAGCAAGCTTCGCCTCATGAGGCAAGGCTCTCCCTCATGAGCTGTGCGCCTCGCTAGGCGACGCCTCGCCTAGCGATAAGGCGTCTCGCCCTCATGACGGCGCCTCGCCTCATGAGTTTGGGGCGTCCGTCGCTCAAGCCGCTTTTGTTTCAAATTTTTTGATTTCTTTGTTTTAATCCGACCTTTGCTCACTATTTTGCCTATATCTTTCCGTCCGACATCCGATTGAGTTGATTCTTTTGCGTTGGATTCCTAAGACAATGAATTTCATTTTATAAGAAATTTAGAACTTTGAGATTAAATTAATGGTGATTAATTTAATCAAAGTGAGTCGGGAAATTTTCGAGCATGATTCAGTGTTTTGTGAAATTCGGGATCTGTAGAGATCCGATTGAAGCGATTCTTGAGGCGAAATAAAGATAAGACAAGGGCTACAAATCATATGAAGACATGAAATGTCAATTTTGCCCTTAGGACTTTTAATTTTGAATTTAAGTTCGGATTAGGGTTTAATTTTGGATTAGGAACACCTGAGAGTAATTTGAGTATAACTTTTGATCTGGGAATCGAAATGAGACGATTCTTGTTTTGAATTAAACTAGAGACATAAGGCTACAATTGTTATGAAGACATCGAGTTTCAATTCTGGGATTAAGAATGTGAAATTTTGGACGGAAATAATCGTACATGGAAAATATGTTAGAATATGGATATTTCCGCCTTTGCTTCGCACATAACTTTTGATGTAGTGCTCGGAATTGAGCGCGGTCAGTGGCGTTGGATTCGTATGAGTGAGAGGAACATTTCTCGAGAAGGAAGTTTTGACAAATTCCTTCAAATCGATAGTGCGAATCAAACCGCAAGTAAGTGTAATTTTAAGTTTTGAATGGAGGGCAAAATGGTCATTTGACCATCAATTAATGAAACACATACAAGAGATGTCGTTTTGGCTTATTAAAAGCCACGAAAGTGGCTGGAAATTTCCAGAGAAAAGAAGAAGAAATAAGAAGAAGAAAGAAGAGTAGAGTTTCGGGTGATGGAGGAAAAGATGAGAGAGAAAGAGATTTTTGATTTTTCTACTTATTTTTTTAAGGATTTTGGGATGGTTCCAAGAGAGAAAAAGGTAGAGGAGCATAAGAGCTTCCTAAGGAACCAAAAAAATTCGAATTTGGAGGAGAAAAGAGGTAAGAGAAATTGTTCTACTTTGAGATTTTGATTAATTTTCGGTTTAGAATTATGACATATGAGATGGGTTTATGGATTGTGGAATTAATTTTGAAATATATGCTTTAGGCTGAGTTTAATTTTGGATGGAAAATTGAGTAAAGTTTAGGCTAAATTTTATGATGAAGAATTTTGAGATATTTTGGTGTAGAATTATAGGAAATATGATGAATTGACGATATATGAAATCAATTTGGAAGAACTTGTATTTTGTGGTATTGAATTTGGATAAATTGGTTTAGGCCAATTTTAAGATTTGGGGATTTTTGAAATTGAGGATTTAGATGTATTGGAATTAATGTGAATTGATGAATTGTGAGATTAATTTTGAAAATTATGTTGTATGAGATTGAATTCGAGTGTCTTGGTTTAGGCCAATTTTGAAAATTGGGGATTTTCAAAATTGGAGATTGAAATAGCTTGAATGTAAATGGAATTGGTGAATTCCTAAGTTGATTGTGAAAATTAAGTATTTTCTGATGTGAAATTTGGATGATTATGGTTTAGGTTTTGGTATTGTGGAAGAGAGAGAAAAGCAAGGATCAATTGGAGCTTGAAATCAAGTTTAGGCAATAATTGAGGTGGGTAGCATATTTATATTTTGATTTGTGAGCAATATGCAATTTTGAAAAATTAAAGAAAGCAATTTTGAAAATAAAGAAAGCAAAATGTGAAAATTTTGACAAATTATTATTTTGTAAAGGTTTGAAATTCGATTTAGAATGTTTTCGAAAGATTAATATAAGTTTGAATTCATTGCTTTCAATGATTCGATAAACCGATAGAAATTTCGAAAATGCATTTGTTGTGTATGCATTATCAATTGTTGAAATTATTGTTTGATTGAATGTTTTGATTGTTGAATTTAGTGAATGATAGATGAATAAATTGAGTGGTATGCATTTTGGGGAAAATTTTGAAGAATATTAAGAAATTGAAAAGTGCCTTCGGCAATCCGACTTTTCAGATTCGATTATGTGTTATGTGGGTTTGATAGGTCCCTTGGTAAGTCGTATTTGTCTCTATGTGTATAGCCTTCTCCAGTCGCCATTAGTGTACGGAGTCGATTTCGGACTCCTTCACGGCTACTTGGACCGCAATGCGGAAAGTGTAGTACGTTTCGTTCACGATCGCCTTGGACCGCTTATGCGAGACTATGCAAGACGCTCTGCTTGGACCTAGCTGGACCATTACGATGTGTTATATGTTTTGATTTGTTTATGTGTTCGCATTCATATTTATGAAAATTCAAGAAGTTTTGAAAATGAGAAAAAGTGAGATTATTATGAAAAGTTTGAAAATATGAAAAAAAAAATGGGTTTGAGGAAATTGTTTGAAAATTATAAAGTTTGAAAAAAATTAGCCTTTTGGCAAAAAGATTATTAAAATGATTTCGCTTATTTATCGGTTTATAAATGTGTTATCCACGAGCTGAAGCTCACCCCCTTTCATCCCCATCTCCGTGTTTCGGCGTGAGATCGGATGAAAGAATGTGAAGACGTATGTCAAGACGTCGGTTCGACATTTGAATACGTTGGTTTTGAGAAATTTGGATCTTGTGTATGAATATGTTTATGACTTTAGATAAGTTTGGAAAAAGGTATTTGTGTATAAAGTTGAGTATGTGAATGAATGAGAAATTTGTATATGAAATTATGAATAATTTGGGAATATATATGTATGGTGATTTGAGAATTTGATCGAGTTATGAGATTGGTATGTTGATTTGAGAATTATGGAAGTGTTAGGTTTAAATGTGCGTTTCATTGGTGTTGGATTCGGACGGGAGTGTCCGATGATTTTGAATGTATTTGAGATTATAGAAGTGTATTACGCTTTGCGGTGAATTTTGGGTTAGGATAAAAAAGGTAGTTATCTTTTGAATTTTCGATAAGATTTGGGATAAAAGTGTAATTTTGGAAATTGGATGCATTGGTTATGTTTTAAATGTGTTTGAGTAAGAGAAGAAATGAATAAGGAATGAGAATAAGAAAAGAAAAAAATTCATAACGGATTTTGGAACGTCTTAGAATTCTAACGCGATTCTCGCTTTCTGTTCTTTGCTTATGCACGGATGTCGGAAAGTGTTTGATTTACATTGATTTGTTTGCTTACTTTGTTTTCTATCCGAATTGATTTGCATTCGATTCGATCCCTTTCGCTTATTCGTTCGCTTTGTGATTCAGTATCGATTATTTCGCTTCGCTTATATTCGATTGAATCATTCGTTTGATTCGATTAGTATTTGCTTCGCTTCGCGACTTTCGGATTTGTTCGCTTCGCATTTTGTTTTCGATTCGACATTTCCTTTTCCGTTCCGTTTTGCTCGTGTTTGTTTCATGATTCGCCGCTTACGCTTTGTTCCGCTTCCTGCGTTTCCGTTTGCTTGGTTTCGATTACGCTTATGTAGTTGGGTCTCGATAGCGGATCCAACATTTATGGTATCGAGCATAGAGTGAAAGTCTTACGTGTTTTCGGTTGGGATCCGGTTCCCGGATCGGGTCCCAACATTTATGGTATCAGAGCCCAGTACTATGGTCTTAACTGGGCATAGAAGATTGATGAGAGTGTGAAAGGATAAAAAATTGAATTTGTGAGAATATCAGAGCCCCGTAATATGATCTTACTTGGGCGTATGAGTATGAATAAGGAATTGATACGAGTTTGTAAAGATAAGAGTGAATTTGTGAGAGTGTGCTAGGTGATCATTTGATTTTGATGAAAGAAGTATGATTGCCTTTAGGAATTTGAAAATTGATATGTATGACTATTTGACGAATTCATGTGATTGGTTTGATTTGAGTGTTCAGAATATGTTTGACTTTCGGAATGTGTTGAGGAAATTAAGATTAGAACTTCTTGAGAAATTGTGATGAATTGATATAGATGAAAGAATGATGACATAATGATGATTGAACCATATTAGGGTTCCTTAAGAAATGGACCATTGACCTGTGTCCATATATGAAGAAATAATGAGTTATAGATATAGTGTTTTGATATGATATGAGTGATATATGATTTAAGGAAGTGAAAATTTGAAGAGATTTAGAATATGTATGAAGAGTAAGAAGTGATTAAAAAGAAATTGATTATGAGTTGTGGAAAGAAATTAGTAAGAAAGTGCTTGATGATCATTGTTTAGAAAGAAATTTATGCAAGAATGAGTTACTTGAGTTTAGTAAATATGAATTTCGAGGACGAAATTCTTTTAAGAGGGAGAAATGTTGGACCCCGAACCTTGAGTGACAATTTGACTATGATCAAGTGGATGAGTTGATTGAAATTAAGTTGAAGATCATGAAATAAAAAGAGAAAGTATGAAAATATGAAAATTGTGTAATAGTTGACTTTTCGGCCTTTGAAGGTTGACTTTTGTTTGAGGCAAAATTTGATAAAATGATCTTCTGAAACTTGTAGGTTATGTTAAAAGATTTTTGTGGACATAAAGTTTGTAATTTTTCGATATCGGAGTGAAAGTTATGATCGGTCAAAGTTTATGTTTGATCGGGTTTGACTTTTATATTGGTTGGAACTTTGGTCGAGAAATTAACCTAGTTAGAGGTTAATTGAGCTTTGATGTTCTTCATAAGAATTGAAGGATTTGTTTTGATCTTTATTTCGATATAAAGTATGCAATTTTTTTATCTCGGAAAATTAAGTTATGATTTTTGCAAGCGTGTATAGAGAATAGTATCTTTGACGGAAAATGGACTCCGTAAAAGTCGAATTGAGTTTTATGTTCTTCTTGGAAGATTTAGAGCTTCTCTCAAGCTTTCTATAGAGACTAAGTTTGTCAAAATCGGAGTTCGGGAGTAAAAGTTATGAATTTTGGAAGTTTAGAGGAAAAAAAAAAAAGAGGAGGAAAAGTTTTAGCGCCTCTCAGGGCGACGGCTCGCCTAGCGGCGGGCGCCCATCTGGCGCTCAGGCGACACCTCGCCAGGCGAGGCGGGCTTGGCTCGCCTCATGAGGCAAGGCTCTCAGGGCAATGTCTGTCGCCTCGCTAGCGACGCCTCGCCCTAGCAATGGCGTCTCTCCCTCATGGCGGCGCCTCGCCCTCATGAGTTTAAGGCGTCCGTCGCCCGACGCCTTTTGTTTCTGAAATTTTTGATTTCTTTGTTTTAATCCGACCTTTGCTCACTATTTTGCCTATATCTTTTCCGTCCGACATCCGATTGAGTTGATTCTTTTTGCGTTGGATTCCTAAGACAATGAATTTCATTTATAAGAAATTTAGAACTTTTGAGATTAAATTAATGGTGATTAATTTAATCAAAGTGAGTCGGGAAATTTTCGAGCATGATTCAGTGTTTTGTGAAATTCGGGATCTGTAGAGATCCGATTGAAGCGATTCTTGAGGCGAAATAAAGATAAGACAAGGGGCTACAAATCATATGAAGACATGAAATGTCAATTTTGCTCTTAGGACTTTTAATTTTTGAATTTAAGTTCGGATTAGGTTTTAATTTTTGGATTGGGAACACCTGAGAGTAATTTGAATATAACTTTTGATCTGGGAATCGAAATGAGACGATTCTTGTTTTGAATTAAACTAGAGACATAAGGCTACAATTGTTATGAAGACATCGAGTTTCAATTCTGGGATTAAGAATGTGAAATTTTGGACGGAAATAATCGTACATGGAAAATATGTTAGAATATGGATATTTCCGCCTTGTTTACATAACTTTTGATGTAGTGCTCGGAATTGAGCGCGGTCAGTGGCGTTGGATTCAGTATGAGTGAGAGGAACATTTCTAGAAGGAAGTTTTGACAAATTCCTTCAAATCGATAGTCGAATCAAACCGCAAGTAAGTGTAATTTTAAGTTTTGAATGGAGGGCAAAATGGTCATTTGACCATCAATTAATGAAACACATACAAGAGATGTCGTTTTGGCTTATTAAAAGCCACGAAAGTGGCTGGAAATTTCCAGAGAAAAGAAGAAGAAATAAGAAGAAGAAAGAAGAGTAGAGTTTCGGGTGATGGAGGAAAAGATGAGAGAGAAAGAGATTTTTGATTTTTCTACTTATTTTTTTAAGGATTTTGGGATGGTTCCAAGAGAGAAAAAGGTAGAGGAGCATAAGAGCTTCCTAAGGAACCAAAAAAATTCGAATTTGGAGGAGAAAAGAGGTAAGAGAAATTGTTCTACTTTAAGATTTTGATTAATTTTCGGTTTAGAATTATGACATATGAGATGGGTTTATGGATTGTGGAATTAATTTTGAAATATATGCTTTAGGCTGAGTTTAATTTTGGATGGAAAATTGAGTAAAGTTTAGGCTAAATTTTATGATGAAGAATTTTGAGATATTTTGGTGTAGAATTATAGGAAATATGATGAATTGACGATATATGAAATCAATTTGGAAGAACTTGTATTTTGTGGTATTGAATTTGGATAAATTGGTTTAGGCCAATTTTAAGATTTGGGGATTTTTGAAATTGAGGATTTAGATGTCTTGGAATTAATGTGAATTGATGAATTGTGAGATTAATTTTGAAAATTATGTTGTATGAGATTGAATTCGAGTGTCTTGGTTTAGGCCAATTTTGAAAATTGGGGATTTTCAAAATTGGAGATTGAAATAGCTTGAATGTAAATGGAATTGGTGAATTCCTAAGTTGATTGTGAAAATTAAGTATTTTCTGATGTGAAATTTGGATGATTATGGTTTAGGTTTTGGTATTGTGGAAGAGAGAGAAAAGCAAGGATCAATTGGAGCTTGAAATCAAGTTTCCGGAAATAATTCGAGGTGGGTAGCATATTTATATTTTGATTTGTGAGCAATATGCAATTTTTGAAAAATTAAAGAAAGCAATTTTGAAAAATAAAGAAAGCAAAAATGTGAAAATTTTGACAAATTATTATTTTGTAAAGGTTTGAAATTCTGATTTCCGAATGTTTTCTGAAAGATTAATATAAGTTTGAATTCATTGCTTTCAATGATTCGATAAACCGATAGAAATTTCGAAAATGCATTTGTTGTGTATGCATTATCAATTGTTGAAATTATTGTTTGATTGAATGTTTTGATTGTTGAATTTAGTGAATGATAGATGAATAAATTGAGTGGTATGCATTTTGGGGAAAATTTTGAAGAATATTAAGAAATTGAAAAGTGCCTTGAGCGCAATCCGACTTTTCAGATTCGATTATGTGTTATGTGGGTTTGATAGGTCCCTTGGTGAGTGAGTCATTGTCTCTATGTGTATAGCCTTCTCCAGTTTGCTCGCTAGGGTACAGACTCGATTCGGACTCCTTCACGCTATTTGGACATGATGCGAGGAAAGTGTAATGCGTTTCATTCACGATCGCATTGGACCATTATCTATGGATATGCAAAGACGCTCTATTTGGACCTAGCTGGACCATTTCGATGTGTTATATGTTTTGATTTGTTTATGTGTTCTGCATTCATATTTATGAAAAATTCAAGAAGTTTTGAAAAATGAGAAAAAAGTGAGATTATTATGAAAAGTTTGAAAAATATGAAAAAAAAAAAATGGGTTTGAGGAAATTGTTTGAAAAATTATAAAGTTTGAAAAAAAAAATTTGCCCTTTTTGGCAAAAAGATTATTAAAAATGATTTCGGCTTATTTATCAGTTTATAAATGTGTTATCCACGAGCTTTCGAGCTCACCCCCCCTTTCATCCCCATTTCCGTGTTTGACGGAGATCGGATGAAAGAATGTGAAGACGTATGTCAAGACGTCAGTTTCGACATTTGAATACGTTGGTTTTTGAGAAATTTGGATCTTGTGTATGAATATGTTTATGACTTTAGATAAGTTTGGAAAAAGGTATTTGTGTATAAAGTTGAGTATTGTGAATGAATGAGAAATTTGTATATGAAATTATGAATAATTTGGGAATATATATGTATGACTGATTTGAGAATTTGATCGAGTTATGAGATTGGTATGTTGATTTGAGAATTATGGAAGTGTTAGGTTTAAATGTGCGTTTCATTGGTGTTCGGATTCGGACGGGAGTGTCCGATGATTTTGAAATGATTTGAGATTATAGAAGTGTATTCGCGCTTTGCGGGAATTTTGGAGTTAGGATAAAGCGGTAGATTATCTTGCGAATTTTCGATAAGATTTGGGATAAAAGTGTAATTTTGGAAATTGGATGCATTGGTTATGTTTTAAATGTGTTTGAGTAAGAGAAGAAATGAATAAGGAATGAGAATAAGAAAAGAAAAAAAATTCATAACGGATTTTGGAGCGTCTTAGAATTCTAACGCGATTCGCATTTCTGTTCTTTGCTTATGCGGATGTCGGAAAGTGTTTGATTTACATTGATTTGTTTGCTTACTTTGTTTTCTATCGAATTCGATTTGCATTCGATTCGATCCCGCCGCTTATTCGTTCCGCTTTGTGATTCGTATGCGATTATTTCGCTTCGCTATATTCGATTGAATCTGTTCGTTTGATTCGATTAGTATTTGCTTCCGCTTCGCGACTTTCGGATTTGTTCGCTTCCGCATTTTGTTTTCGATTCGACATTTCCTTTTTCCGTTCCGTTTTGCTCCGTGTTTGTTTCAGTATTCGCTTGGCTTCTGCTTTGTTTCCGCTTCCCTGCGTTTCCGTTTGCTTCGGTTTCCGTTCTGCTTATGTAGTTGGGTCTCGGTAACGGGATCCAACATTTATGGTATCAGAGCATAGAGTGAAAGTCTTACGTGTTTTCGGTTGGGATCCGGTTCCCGGATCGGGTCCCAACATTTATGGTATCAGAGCCCAGTACTATGGTCTTAACTGGGCATAGAAGATTGATGAGAGTGTGAAAGGATAAAAAATTGAATTTGTGAGAATATCAGAGCCCCGTAATATGATCTTACTTGGGCGTATGAGTATGAATAAGGAATTGATACGAGTTTGTAAAGATAAGAGTGAATTTGTGAGAGTGTGCTAGGTGATCATTTGATTTTGATGAAAGAAGTATGATTGCCTTTAGGAATTTGAAAATTGATATGTATGACTATTTGACTAATTCATGTGATTGGTTTGATTTGAGTGTTCGAGAATATGTTTGACTTTGGAATGTGTTGAGGAAATTAAGATTAGAACTTCTTGAGAAATTGTGATGAATTGATATAGATGAAAGAATGATGACATAATGATGATTGAACCATATTAGGGTTCCTTAAGAAATGGACCATTGACCTGTGTCCATATATGAAGAAATAATGAGTTATAGATATAGTGTTTTGATATGATATGAGTGATATATGATTTAAGGAAGTGAAAATTTGAAGAGATTTAGAATATGTATGAAGAGTAAGAAGTGATTAAAAAGAAATTGATTATGAGTTGTGGAAAGAAATTAGTAAGAAAGTGCTTGATGATCATTGTTTAGAAAGAAATTTATGCAAGAATGAGTTACTTGGAGTTTAAGTAAATATGAATTTCGAGGACGAAATTCTTTTAAGAGGGGGAGAAATGTTGGACCCCGAACCTTGAGTGACAATTTGACTATGATCAAGTGGATGAGTTGATTGAAATTAAGTTGAAGATCATGAAATAAAGAGAGAAAGTATGAAAATATGAAAAATTGTGTAATAGTTGACTTTCTGGCCTTTGAAGGTTGACTTTTGTTTGAGGCAAAATTTGATAAAATGATCTTCCGAAACTTGTAGGTTATGTTAAAAGATTTTGTGGACATAAAGTTTGTAATTTTTCGATATCGGGAGTGAAAGTTATGATCAGTCAAAGTTTATGTTTGATCGGGTTTGACTTTTATATTGGTTGGAACTTTGACTGAGAAATTAACCTAGTTAGAGGTTAATTGAGCTTTGATGTTCTTCATAAGAATTGAAGGATTTGTTTTGATCTTTATTTCGATATAAAGTATGCAATTTTTTTTTATCTCGGAAAATTAAGTTATGATTTTTGCAAGCGTGTATAGAGAATAGTATCTTTGACCGGAAAATGGACTCCCGTAAAAGTCGAATTGAGTTTTATGTTCTTCTTGGAAGATTTAGAGCTTCTCTCAAGCTTTCTATAGAGACTAAGTTTGTCAAAATCGGAGTTCGGGAGTAAAAGTTATGAATTTTGGAAGTTTAGAGGAAAAAAAAAAAAAAGGAGGAAAAAGTTTTAGCGCCCTCGCTAGGGCGACGGCTCGCCTCAAGCGAAGCGGGCGCCCTCAGACGCTACTCGCTAGGCGACACCTCGCCTGGCGAGGCGAGGCGTTCTTGCTTCGCCTCATGAGGCAAGGCTCGCCCTCAGTCAGTGTCGCCTCGCTAGGGCGACGCCTCGCCTAGCGGGAGCGTCTCTCTCCTCGCGGCGCCTCGCCCTCATGAGTTGGGGCGTCCGTCGCTCAACGCCGTTTGTTTCTGAAAATTTTTGATTTCTTTGTTTTAATCCGACCTTTGCTCACTATTTTGCCTATATCTTTTCCGTCCGACATCCGATTGAGTTGATTCTTTTGCGTTGGATTCCTAAGACAATGAATTTCATTTTATAAGAAATTTGTGAACTTTTGAGATTAAATTAATGGTGATTAATTTAATCAAAGTGAGTCGGGAAATTTTCCGAGCATGATTCAGTGTTTTGTGAAATTCGGGATCTGTAGAGATCCGATTGAAGCGATTCTTGAGGCGAAATAAAGATAAGACAAGGGGCTACAAATCATATGAAGACATGAAATGTCAATTTTGCCCTTAGGACTTTTAATTTTTGAATTTAAGTTCGGATTAGGTTTTAATTTTTGGATTGGGAACACCTGAGAGTAATTTGAATATAACTTTTGATCTGGGAATCGAAATGAGACGATTCTTGTTTTGAATTAAACTAGAGACATAAGGCTACAATTGTTATGAAGACATCGAGTTTCAATTCTGGGATTAAGAATGTGAAATTTTGGACGGAAATAATCGTACATGGAAAATATGTTAGAATATGGATATTTCCGCCTTTGTTTACTTTATAACTTTTGATGTAGTGCTCGAATTGAGCGCGGTCAGTGGCGTTGGATTCGTATGAGTGAGAGGAACATTTCTCGAGAAGGAAGTTTTGACAAATTCCTTCAAATCGATAGTGCAAATCAAACCGCAAGTAAGTGTAATTTTAAGTTTTGAATGGAGGGCAAAATGGTCATTTGACCATCAATTAATGAAACACATACAAGAGATGTCGTTTTGGCTTATTAAAAGCCACGAAAGTGGCTGGAAATTTCCAGAGAAAAGAAGAAGAAATAAGAAGAAGAAAGAAGAGTAGAGTTTCGGGTGATGGAGGAAAAGATGAGAGAAAGAGATTTTGATTTTCTACTTATTTTTTAAGGATTTTGGGATGGTTCTAAGAGAGAAAAAGGTAGAGGAGCATAAGAGCTTCCTAAGGAACCAAAAAAATTCGAATTTGGAGGAGAAAAGAGGTAAGAGAAATTGTTCTACTTTGAGATTTTGATTAATTTTGGTTTAGAATTATGACATATGAGATGGGTTTATGGATTGTGGAATTAATTTTGAAATATATGCTTTAGGCTGAGTTTAATTTTGGATGGAAAATTGAGTAAAGTTTAGGCTAAATTTTATGATGAAGAATTTTGAGATATTTTGGTGTAGAATTATAGGAAATATGATGAATTGACGATATATGAAATCAATTTGGAAGAACTTGTATTTTGTGGTATTGAATTTGGATAAATTGGTTTAGGCCAATTTTAAGATTTGGGGATTTTTGAAATTGAGGATTTAGATGTCTTGGAATTAATGTGAATTGATGAATTGTGAGATTAATTTTGAAAATTATGTTGTATGAGATTGAATTCGAGTGTCTTGGTTTAGGCCAATTTTGAAAATTGGGGATTTTCAAAATTGGAGATTGAAATAACTTGAATGTAAATGGAATTGGTGAATTCTAAGTTGATTGTGAAAATTAAGTATTTTCTCGATGTGAAATTTGGATGATTATGGTTTAGGTTTTGGTATTGTGGAAGAGAGAGAAAAGCAAGGATCAATTGGAGCTTGAAATCAAGTTTCAGGAAATAATTCGAGGTGGGTAGCATATTTATATTTTGATTTGTGAGCAATATGCAATTTTGAAAAATTAAAGAAAGCAATTTTGAAAATAAAGAAAGCAAAAATGTGAAAATTTTGACAAATTATTATTTTGTAAAGGTTTGAAATTACGATTTCAATGTTTTCGAAAGATTAATATAAGTTTGAATTCATTGCTTTCAATGATTCGATAAACCGATAGAAATTTCTCGAAAATGCATTTGTTGTGTATGCATTATCAATTGTTGAAATTATTGTTTGATTGAATGTTTTGATTGTTGAATTTAGTGAATGATAGATGAATAAATTGAGTGGTATGCATTTTGGGGAAAATTTTGAAGAATATTAAGAAATTGAAAAGTGCCTTGAGCAATCCGACTTTTCGATTCGATTATGTGTTATGTGGGTTTGATAGGTCCCTTGGTGAGTCGTATTTGTCTCTATGTGTATAGCCTTCTCCAGCTGCCCGCTAGGGCACGGACTCCGTTCGGACTCCTTCACGGCTACTCTTGGACCGCAATGCGGAAAGTGTAACGTTTCGTTTCACGATCGCACAGGACCGCTTATGCGGACTGCATGCAAGACGCTCTGCTTGGACTAGCTGGACCATTCGATGTGTTATATGTTTTGATTTGTTTATGTGTTACGCATTCATATTTATGAAAAATTCAAGAAGTTTTGAAAATGAGAAAAAGTGAGATTATTATGAAAAGTTTGAAAATATGAAAAAAAAAAATGGGTTTGAGGAAATTGTTTGAAAAATTATAAAGTTTGAAAAATTTTTTGCCCTTTTGGCAAAAAGATTATTAAAATGATTTCGCTTATTTATCGGTTTATAAATGTGTTATCCACGAAGCTGAGCTCACCCCCTTTCATCCCCATTTCCGTGTTTCGAGCGGAGATCGGATGAAAGAATGTGAAGACGTATGTCGAGGCGTCGATTCGACATTTGAATCGTTGGTTTTGAGAAATTTGGATCTTGTGTATGAATATGTTTATGACTTTAGATAAGTTTGGAAAAAGGTATTTGTGTATAAAGTTGAGTATTGTGAATGAATGAGAAATTTGTATATGAAATTATGAATAATTTGGGAATATATATGTATGGTGATTTGAGAATTTGATCGAGTTATGAGATTGGTATGTTGATTTGAGAATTATGGAAGTGTTAGGTTTAAATGTGCGTCATTGGTGTTGGATTCGGACGGGAGTGTCCGATGATTTTGAAATGTATTTGAGATTATGAAGTGTATTACGCGCTTTGCGTGAATTTTTGGGTTAGGATAAAGGCGGTAGTTATCTTTTTGCCGAATTTTCGATAAGATTTGGGATAAAAGTGTAATTTTGGAAATTGGATGCATTGGTTATGTTTTAAATGTGTTTGAGTAAGAGAAGAAATGAATAAGGAATGAGAATAAGAAAAGAAAAAAAAATTCATAACGGATTTTGGAACGTCTTAGAATTCCCAACGCGATTCTGTTTCCTGTTCTTTGCTTATGCACGGATGTCGGAAAGTGTTTCAGTTTACATTGATTTGTTTGCTTACTTTGTTTTCTATCCGAATTCGATTTGCATTCGATTCGATCCCGCTTTCGCTTATTCGTTCCGCTTTGTGATTCGTATGCGATTATTTCGCTTCGCTATATTCGATTGAATCTGTTCGTTTGATTCGATTAGTATTTGCTTCCGCTTCGCGACTTTCGGATTTGTTCGCTTCCGCATTTTGTTTTCGATTCGACATTTCCTTTTTCCGTTCCGTTTTGCTCCGTGTTTGTTTCAGTATTCGCTTGGCTTCTGCTTTGTTTCCGCTTCCCTGCGTTTCCGTTTGCTTCGGTTTCCGTTCTGCTTATGTAGTTGGGTCTCGGTAACGGGATCCAACATTTATGGTATCAGAGCATAAAGTGAAAGTGTCAAGTTGGTTCGGTTGGGATCCGGTTCTCGGATCGGGTCCCAACACTACTGAAGTCAGTTGTAGCTTGATCTTCAGTCGGTCACAGAAGTCTCTGAACTTGTCGTTGTCAAACTGTCGACCATTATCTGTAACCAATATCATGGGCATCCCGAAGCGACAAAGTATATTTTTCTTTACAAAGCTTTCAACCTTCCCCTCGGTGATTGTGGCGACAGATTCTGCTTCCACCCACTTAGTGAAATATTCTACTGCCACTATCAAAAATTTCTTTTGTCCGGGACCGAGAGGGAAAGGCCCCAGTATATCCTTTCCCCATTGGGTGAAAGGGATAAGGTGACTTACAATTTTCATCCTCTCGGTCGGCTGGTGAGACAGGTTGCTGTTTCTCTGGCAGGCTTCGCATCGGTCGACCTTCTCTTGACAATCTCTTCTCATTGTCGGCCAAGAGTAGCCTTGTTCGATCAGCCGGTGAGCCAAAGATTCGCCTCCCACGTGATTTCCGCACATCCTTCGTGGACTTCACCATTGCTCGCTTCGGCTTCTTCTTCATTCAGCATCGAAGGAGCGGCGGTCGAAGACCGCTTATATAGAGCGCCATTGACAACCGTATTCTACCGCCTTTATTCTTAACTTCTTGGCTGGCGATCGTCTTCGGTTGTCTTCCTTCAAAAGGTACCGCATGATCGGTTCATCCAGCCCGGTTGATCGATATTTACATTGAGAACTTCCTCGCCTTCAATGCTAGGCCGATCTAGTCGTTCGATCGAATATTGTTTATGGCATCACGGTCGGAAGCCATTTTGGAGAGCGATCCGCTTTGGCATTCTCGAGCTCGCTTTATTACATTGATTGAATATCGTCCAAATTGCTCGACTCGCTTGACTAACTCTGTGTATTTGATCATGTTGTTCCCTGGCCTCGTCTTGCCCGGTAACTGGCCGACTACCACTGGCTATCATCAGATATCTTTAGGTGCTTCACTTCCATCTCCTTGGCGGTGGAGGCGCTATCAAGGCCTCATATTCGCCTTGTTATTGGAGGCTTTGAATTCTAGTCGAGGGCGACTCTACCTTTTCTTCCATGTGCGGGCTGATCAAGACAATTCCCGCCCGCATCCCTCGGCATTGGACGACCCATCGACAAACAGGCTCAAAGGGAACCGCCGTCTTTTCGAGCTTGGTTGGCTCATCTCGCGATAAAATCGCGAAGATTCGTGCCTTAATAGTTGTGCGGGGCTTGTATTGTATGTCAAATTCACCCGCTTTCTCGCCACTTAATTAGTCGACCGAGGTTTGGGCTTTTGAAGGCACCTTGCTGAGGGGTGGTCGGTCCATACCTCGATGGTGTGACTTTGGAAGTAAGGCCTCGACCGAGCTGCTTTGTTATCAAGGAGAGGGCCAGCTTCTATAGGCGTGTATCGTGTTTCGGTCCGGTTAACACTTTGCTAACGTAGTAGATAGGGTGTTGTTCATTCCTTCTTGGTAGAATTAGTACTGCTGTTGATCGACCCTCGTAATCGCCAAGTATAACACCGAGTTCTCTCCGTCTCAGGGCTTTGCGGGATAGGTGGGCTAGACAATCCGCTTCAAGTCTTTGGAAAGCTTGTTCGCACTCGTCTGCCATCGAATTGAGTCACATTCGCTTCCTCGAGACTTTGAAAAATGGGAGGCACTTATCCCCAACTGAAATGAACACCTTTCGGTGAGACTATCCGACCGGTCAATATCGAACATCCTTCAAACATTGTGGCGAAGGCATCCGTATGATAGCCTCAATCTTTTCTGGATTAGCCCGATTCCCATTGAGTGATCATAAACCCCAGGAATTTTCCAGATGCCACCCCGAACACACATTTTTCCGAAGTTTAGCTTCATCTGAAATTTATTCGTGAGTGGAAGACTTCATGAGATCATCCACATGCTCCGCGGCCGTCTTACTTTTGACCACCATATCATCTACGTATGCTTCGACCGACCGACCGATCTGTTTTTTAAAGACTTCCATGACGAGCCGTTGGTAGGTCGGCCCCGCGCTCTTAGTGAAGGGCATTACCAGTAGCGAGATGTGCCTTGGTGCATTATGAAGGTGGTCTTTTCTTCGTCTTCTAGACTCATCTGGATCGATGATAGCCGAGAAGGCGCCCAGAAGTCGGCGTTCATGCCACGAGGTAGAATCTACTAAGCGGTCGATCTTGACAATGGGAAGTCGTCTTTTGGACATGCTTTGTTCAGATCGGTGAAGTCTATACATCCTCCATTTCCGTTTTCTTTTCACTAAGACCACGTTAGCAAGCCACCGGGTATTTGACCTCTCGTATGAACCCCGCTTCAAGCAACTTTCGTACTTCTTTCTCGATCACCTGGCGCTCCTCATCGTGCCATCGCTTCTTTCGATCGACGGCATAGTCATGCCGAATGCCGAGGGAGTGACATGCAACTGACCGAGAAATGTCGGGCATGTCGCTCGGTACCCAAGCGAAAACCGATTTGTTTTCCACCAAGCAGTCGGTGATTTCTTTAGCTAGGTTCTTCAGTAGCTCGAACCTAGATTTGTGAACTGGAGGGTCACTTCATCCAAAGACAACCCGCTATGCGTTTCTTCCATCGGATTCATCTGTCCGTCTCTTCGTCGACTCTTACGTCAAGAGAGCTCACAAGACTACCGCCCTTCTAGGGTTTTGGTTTCGCCAAGTAACATTCCTGGCGATTTTTCACGACCCTAACGACACCAATTCCATGGGCGTCGGAACTTCATAACTGGTAGTATGTAGAGGCGATCGACCGAGAGCATTTTGAGTAGCTCGCCCAATTATTGCATTGTCGCCCTCGAACTTTCGACTAGAACTCCGCCCTTTCTATCTGGCATGGCTTCTACCCAAACTTCACTTTCAGATAGACCCGGTGAACGGGTATCTTGGCGCTTCCGATTATTCCTTTGATGGGGTAAATGCGAAGGTAGTAGTCGTTCTTGGTACCTTCATCGCCAAGGCTTCATAGACTGTGGTCGCCACCGAGCTACCGTGTCAATCATCACCGCTTCACCTCGTGAATCGTCCATATTGAGATTTACGACGAGGGCGTCATCGTGAGGGCAATTTACTCCATTTAGGTCCGACTCATCGAAAGAGATCATTTCGTCGTTCTCCTTTAGTTTTTTGATGGGCGTGTCTTCACCGACCTGTTTGGCGTATCTTTTCCTGCCTTTAACGGTGGATCCCCCTGCTGCATTTCCACCGAATATCGTGTTAATGACCCCGGTCGGTCGGTCATCTTGCTGTTCGACATTTCCATTGTTTCTTTCCCTTGACCGCCCTCTGTTTTCTCGTCTGCTATCTGTATTCGTGCTCGCTTACCCCATCATTCTGTCGTTACGCTCTCGGGGGGTGACCGCTTTGTTGTCGACCATACATCCTGCGATCGGTGTTTCGTTCGTGTTTCACGAATCGGCCTAACCTCCCCTTTTGAATGAGGAGCTCGATCTCTTTTTCAACAGCCAGTAATTTTCCGATCGTGACCGACCTCTCCGTGGAAGCTGCAATACAAGTTGGGGTTCTGTCCTTGTAAGGGTCTTCATTTTTCGGGCTCTCGGATAGTTTCCCGTCGCTCTAACGGCCGCTTGAGATTTTAGCATATGACTGTTTAGCGGGGTGAACTCTTGGCGATATCCCTGTCGATCGGTAGGCCTTCTCGATTCATTGGCTCTTTTCTTGCTTAGGCGGGTTGCCTATCTATCGTTAATGACGATCTTCCGTCCGACGTCTCGTGTTTTCAGCACTTCTTCAAGCTGAATATACCTATCCGCCCGGTTTCTTATTTCCTGAACCGAGCGAGGCTGATCGAGGGCTAACGACTTCTTGAACTCCTCATCCCTCATATTATTCATGAGTGCGGCCAGCATGGACGAGCAGGTGAGCACTACAATTCAGTGGTGTTAGGCGTGGGTCTTGCACCCAACAAAATCTTGAGGTCACAGGTTCGACTCCCTGCGAGGGCAGATCGCAGGGAGGGGTCAAATCTAGAACCCGACGTGACCAAAGGGGACAAAACCCAATGGTGTGGGCCCACCCTAAACCAAAAAGGCACCTTTTTGATTTGGGGTCGGGACCCTCACCGACCAGGTATTGTCCCCTTTGGTCACACCCACATCCCGTAGGGGGGCGCTGCGCATCCCATGGGGGCAGCGGGAGTCGAACCTGTGACCTCAGGGTTTTGGTGCGTTGAGACGCGTGGTGCAGGCGGCCGTGTCGCAGGTAGCTGCGAAACCAGGCGTTGCAACGCCAGAGCTGCGACTGCGGCTACATCAGATTAGTGCCGCCGACCGATCTGCGTGGTTACGGGCGTGGTGCGGAAGTCGGGCCCCACGGTGGCGCCAATTGGTTCAAACGGATTCGCCGAACAGAACGCCGTTTGGATCCATTGATTGGCAACTTCGTGATGAACTTCACGAGAAAACACCTGCAAAACAAAGGAAGGCACGCGTCGGAGGTGAGGTCCCGATTAGCCCCTCCGACGCCAAGTAAGTTTCGGTCAAGGTGAGATCGTAGAATGCGAGAAAAAACTAGGTTATCATCGTATACCAATTATGGGAGAATTATACCTTATATACGGTTTTTGACTAGGTTTAGGCAAATACGTGTTTGCGGGAATTTCATACGCTAACGGGCCATGAATGTGTGAATCAAGCCCGGGTTAAACGATGAGTATGGGACTGACCGATTGGCCTTCGTGATTGGGCTCGGGCCCAAATATAGCCGACCCGACCACTATTCATAACACTCGGATGAATATGAGTGGAGTTGAGTTCAATGTTGTAGACCATAACTCTACATTTCCAATTTCATCGGTGCAAACCCTCCAAACCAAGGATTTGAATGTACATGCCTAATAGTTTGTCTGGCTGCGACAGGAAAGTGATTAATTATGTGAAATTGTAAGAAGCACAAAAGATATCAGCCTATAAGAAATTAAAATATCAGCATAGTTCAGTTAACAATGATTACACAAATAGCTATGTAACTTTCAATTAATGAAGTCTGTACTTAATACATGAATGTTTAATAATTTTATCATATCCATGTTGTTTGTATAAAATAATTATTTTTTAAATTTCCAAAATATTGCAATTTTGTTCATAGGATTTGAATTCAAGTTATTATAACTCTTAAATTATACTTGGGAATTTAGGCTTCTCAAGTTTACTAAAATGCAAGCCAAAACTATCTTTAGTAAGTCAATATGGCAGCTAGATACAATTACTAATATCTTATTATCAATTTAATTCTATAAAGGATAAATGAAAGGAAAGAAGAGAAAATGACTATGCATCTAGGAAGAATAACAATAACTATTTTCAAAGTCACTTGCATACTTATGTTAGAATACACTAGGTCTTAACTTTAATTTTTAATATTATTTGTAGCTATTAAGTTTGTAATCTTTAAGTATTCCTTTTTCTTTTGGAAATTAAGTAAAATTCATAAAACAACTACAACTCCAATGTGAAACTTCAAATGTTTAACCAAGGCTGAGTAGGATATATTCATAACAAGTAAAAAAAATCAGCGATCAAGGTCTTATAATAATCTAAGCTTAGCACACATCCTAGGAGATATTAGTGTTGTGAGTTCCATTGTAATAACATCAATACTAATCTTGAATAAGAGTCTGTATAGTCTGGTTTCAACATTGATAGCTTGGTTTCCAAATAGTCTTTTATTTCTTTCATGCCATATTAGGTATATCAACAATATCTTATCTCTTTTGTTATACAACTTGATTCCAAAAGTCTACCTAAATGTGTCTTACTAGTTTGATTAATAGCAATACAAGTTGAAAAGAATTAGCACATTTGATTCTATAAGTAAGGGGAGTTTGTTGTAGCATCCCACTCCCACGAGACCCGAACCCGACATCGACTGTGATATCTGAGCCCGCGACCCGCGAGGGTGGTATGCTACATTTGTCCCATCTCCGATGGGAAGGATCTTATCATAAATTGGGACGGGTTAGAAGTATTGAATTATATCTCGGCATGAACATATGTCATGCAGCCTCTATAAATGGTGAGTTTTGCACATGCACATAGTCATACATGCATTCATGACATTTCCCGGCATAAGTGTCTAATTGTGATCTTTTGTGAAATTGGTGTAATAATGGGATTTGAAAATTATTCGAGGCGCCATCGAGTGTTTTACATTTTAGGGATTTATGAGAATTTTTCTGGAATTTTTCGGGGTTCTTGCCCGGACCAGAAAATTCCAACTGACTGGCTGAGTGAGCCTTTTTGTATTGAAAAGGATTGCTTAAGGGCATGAGATTAGTGAATAAATAATTGTAGGAATTATGTTAGTGTCATGTTGAGAGCTGAAGTGGGGTTAGTGCTTAATTAATTAAGATTAACTAGCTTTTGTCTTTTCCATGTTTTAAAAGCCAAGTGTCCATTGACATTTAATGACTTTGTCTCTTATGCTCAACACCTACGACACTCCCATGCTTGAAGTCAATAAATTACTTTTAAAAGATGCATTATGTTTGAGTTTTACTTGTCATATACGGCTCTTCCTTTAACCAAAACAAAAGGGAAAGTTGCATTCTTCTCATCATCCGAAGTGCCTTGTTCTCCTCTCCTCCTTCGATTATTTTCATGTTCTCTCATATAAGTTCCACTTGGTCTTTTGCTTGCTCCCTCTTCTTTCTCATGTAAAGCTAACTCACACCTTGAGTTGATGAGAATCTTTGTGATGCTTAAGATTCTTTGTTGGTGAGGAACTAAGTTAGGAAGTTGTGGAGAGTTGTAAGGTCTTGGAAAATTGAAGAGTGTGCTACTTGATTGGTAAGTTTTGATGGTTGTATTTATTCTTTTGGTAGTTAGAAGCATGCATGGGATTCCTTTGAGCATGTATGTGATCATGGAAGTGGTAGGTTTGAATGGGTTTAATGTATGTTTGTGTGAAGAAATTGGTTATGGTAGTTAAAGAATGGGAAGGTGATGTTATTAATGATGTTTATGATGCTTAATACATGGAAACAAAGTATGGAAATTGTGTAGGTATGTGCTGCCAAAGTTTGG